>CM064552.1:18297318-18463680 GCA_032716605.1 Paralithodes platypus | reverse complement strand
ACAATTAACGGCTTCGCCAGGCATCTGGGGAGGCAAGAGTAGGAGTTAACACAGATAATAAAATTAACCTCCTACCGATCTCTTCCGGCAGCTTCTTAACCTCTGAAGTGCGCATGGGGGTAATTAGACACCTCTCCCTGTGCGCATGTATTTGAGGTGTTTCCGTCACTAAAATATTCATTGTACCATTAATAGCATTAATACTTATCCATATGCGCCTATAATGGGTTGATTATAAAGGTATTAACCTGAAACAACAATAAAACGAGTGAAAACAGCGTTTGGATGGTCAAAATCGGAGCTATAGCCCGCGAGTTGTATAATGTATGGGTGAGGCAAGCTGCTTTCCCGCCCAATTTCCCCCAAGGCCCTGAGACACAGTCGATCGATACTCTCTCTCTCTCTCTTGCACTCGCTTGCCATCAGTGATGACAACACCCTGCTTGCAACTCGCTAATGTTAGCATGAAAATATACCTCAGAATATGGGAATAACAGGGAAAATAGGTGATAACTGAAGGAGAGGAGGAAAGTGGGGAAGGAGGGGAGGTAGAGGACTGAGATTTTGCATGGCCCAGGGGCCAAAAAAAAAAAATTTGATGTCAAAAGTTGATTTTTGTTTTCACTCACTCTTAAGAGTCTCCCCGCAGTCCGCCGGGGGAACTCTTAAGAGTCTCCCCGCAGTTCCCGGGTTAACCAGATAAACCATCAGGTCCTGGCGTACCCGTACGGCCTCAAACAGGGACATACGGACATTCCCCAGAGACTGGACGGAATTCTGAAGTAAGACCCGCTGGGAAAGAGATAAGGCCTTGTGGGTATTACTATCCGGTGCTGACTCAGTCGTACACAGTAGAGACAGCTATTTGCCGACTGATCAGAAACTGTGACAGCAATCTCCAGGCCCTCTGCCTCATTTTAAAATCCTTGTCAACCTGCAACTGAGTGGGCATACATAACGGTTCAGTAAACTGGCACAAAGATAATTTAGGAGTACACAAAAATTCAAGAATACAATTGGGAACTCCTTCCGCCTGTGCGACTGGCATGGAGAACCAATAGTGATCCTCCGGCAGGAGTTGGTGAATACTTTTATTGGTAATAGTGCAGCTGGCAAACAGCTGGGCCTCTTGCTCCCACCCAGTCCATGGCCCGGCACCTACACCCTCCAAATGAATAACGGGCAATCCAGCATTGTCCCGGCGTGGATACGACTGAAGTTCAGGGGTTAAGCCCTGTAATAACTTTATGTCATTAAGTCCATCTGACTTGGACCAATCTGAATACAATTTCACAGAAGAGGTGGGTGGTAGGGCCGGGGACTGGGAGTATACAAAGAAATCAGGATTATATATGTTCGGAATCGCCTTGATTACAACACCTAGGACGTCACCGGCTTGATTCTTGGAACTTAGTTTTTTGGCCTCACTCATTTCTATAAACCAATGGTCTGGCACAGGGATTTCACCTGCAACAGTCGGCTGTGCGACTTAAGGGCTAGTAGGCTTAACAACTGACCAAAACCTGTCAGGACCGTACAACAATGGTATAGGAACCATTTTAACAAGGGGGTTCTTATCAAGGGGAGGTGGAATCAGGTCCGACAATATGTTAATTTTAGATGGCAGCAAAGCTGAAGTTACCGGAGTGACTGGAGTCGCACTAGTGACAATGGGAGGGAGCTGAGGATTGATTTGCGTAAGAACCTGCACTTGGCCCAGAAGTCGCGCCGCCGGTGCCGAGGGAAGAGAAACCTTGGCTTTTCATTCCTCATTAATACTTTTAAGTAGTTCTACCTACCCCTTAAATTGTTTACTGGTCACAAGCACACCACCTTGATGATCAGTTGAAGACGACGGGCGAGAGGATCCAGAGTCCTGCGTCCCCGTCTCTGAAGGAGGGTACCTTTGACCAGACGATATCTCCCCCACCGCCCCCGCGATTCGATCCAAAAGCGGACTGACACCCAGCAACTGGGTTGAGGGGTCTGGTGAGACCTCCGAATGGACCTCCTCAAACCGGGTGGCTGTGTCACTAATCGTAGGTTCTGTACCTTGGGGAAAGTGGTCGTCAGCCCAAAGATTTGTGATCGGTGAATGTTCCATAGGAGAGGAGCCGCCCAGTGGCGGTGTGACATGCCACGATCCTCCCGTATTACCGGAAGTTGAACGGGCGACTCCTGAATTGACACCCGGCGGGGGATCGTATATGGTTTCCTTCTACCTGACAGGAAAACATGGACCACTTTAGGTGAAGCTGTAGGGCCGATGATACTGCGATCTGTTAAAGGAGTGGAGGAGCCTGGGCGAAGGGGAGAAGAGTGCTGCCGCTCAGCTCGTGATGACTTGGATCTGGAATCTCCAGATGTCGAGGAGGGCTTCTTCGCCGGGGAACTGCGTCTTGCCGGGCACTCCTTGTCTTTCGACTTGACAGGGTTTATGGTGTCATGAGTGGGAGTCTGTTTTCTTTTTCTTTGCCACCTGTGTCGGTGGCAGAGAAGGAAATCTGTGCTTTTGTAGAGGTGATCGAGAACGAGATCATCGTTGCTGAGGAACTGGCAGATCAGTCAAAGTTCTCGGCCTCTTGGATGGGCAGGAAAGAGGTACTGCGCTGTCAGACGAATCATCCATCGATACAGCCGCTTTGGAGACTACCATTCGCTTCTTCGTCTTAGCGCGAGAATGTGAAGCAGTTGCACTGGGCCGAGATGCAGTAGAGCCCTTGGAGGTGCCAGATGAAGCAGGTGTCCTAGTCATAAAATCCTACAACAACTAATCATCCATTTGCAAAGACTTATGAGTGACATCGTGGCAGTAGGTGTGAAAGGTAGATTGAATAGCCAGCAGTATAGATTTGCACTTGTCCTCTGAATGAGTCACAAACCCGTTCCTAAACTTGGAACATTGTATACAGTTCTTTATAAGCCACCTGCCTCTAGAGCGGTCCAGGCACTGAACGCAATGCACACAAAGTTTATGGCCTGGCACAGAGAGGTTAGAGCAGTTATGGCCTGAACAGAACTGTATCGTAGCAACATATATGATAAACTCCCTCCCACCGGGGATGAAGCTGTCCGCCTAGATACCTCGCGGGTTAGAGCCTTGAAATACCACACTTGAGGGAGGAAATTTTCAAGAATCAATGCTCATAAGGACTAGTCTATGATAGCGGGACATAACATATCACACAAGAGGAAAAAAGACGGAACTACCACTAGTATCATCTCAAGTCTCCTTACGTAATAATAACCACACCCAATGGTTGAGTTGTGACTTCTTACCGAAGTGACCAACACTGACATTAGCATATCATTGCGCCTAAGAAACCAGTTCTAGGATGCCAGGCGACCAACGCCGGGCAAAGAGTGAATCAGTACCAGACTAATTTCAGCAATACAAAAATCAACCCTTCATCTTCTCTCAATATTCTTGGTGTCTCTTTTTCTTCTGCTCTCATTTGGAAGGACCATATTACCAGTCTTGCTAAGGCAGCCTCCCAGAAGCTGGGTGTGCTCAACCGCCTTAGGGGGTTCTTTTCCCCTGCACATCTTCTTGCTCTGTACAGGGGCATAGTGCGCCCTTGTATTGAGTATTGTTCACATGTGTGGGGAGGTTCCTCTCACACCGCTCTCCTAGACAAAGTTGAAAGGAAGGCCTTTCGTATCATTAACTCCCGTCCACTCACCAACTCTCGGCAATCTCTCTCTCTCCGCCGCAATGTTGCATATCTCTCGCTATTCTATCGCTACTATAATAATCAGTGTTCCTCAGAGCTTTCCCAGTGCATACCACCTCCTTTACGTAGGGCACGTGGTACCCGTCTTGCAACTCAATCCCACCCCTACTCTGTGCAACTCTCCAACCCAAGAGTGAAACGTTACTCTCAAACTTTCTTCTACTCAACAGCTGAGCTCTGGAACTCTCTCCCAGAATCAGTCTTTCCCTCTTCCTATGACTTAAATTGCTTCAAACTCTGTGTGTCCAGGCATTTTGGCTCGAACGTCCCTTGATTTTGGCCCTGTCACTCTTTCAACTATGGGGGAGGCACTCGCTATAGGCAGTTATGCCTTTTGCCTCCCTCAATCACATAGAAAAAAAAAAAAAAAAAAAAAAATTGAGGAAGATAGGCTAGGTGAGTCTTCGGCTTCGCCGATGCCCGTCGGAAAGGGCCTCCCTTTTTCCGCCGGGCAATTGTTCGTTGCTTCAGACTACGAACAGGTTTATTGGATTTTGATGGAATTAGTGTCACAATGACGCCGGACCCGCCGGGTCACCGAAAACACCAGGACAGGTAAGGCTCGTACATCGAGAATTACCACCCTCCCTGAAAAGACCAGCTTTTCGATCCAATAAACACGAATTCTGACTTACCTTGTCCCAGACTAAAGATACGCCAAATTCTACACAACTCCAGGAACTCAACGAAAACCCTTATATAACATAATATAGGGGGCCACTGTTAAGACCTAGAGGCATATTGAGAACAGCGCCAGGTTGTTAACACTCTTTGCCTGACAGGTTCCAGACCCAGCACTAAGTGTAACCCAACATGCAATTTAAGGCATAGCCTAAACATAGTAATATTAATATAATAATAAAAACATTCTAGCTATCAAAACTCACCTACAAGGAGGCCATAATGAACTAACAGGGGCAGGCTGGCGTCAGACAGGCGAATCGACGAAATACACTCAACTTCCTAGTTAGACTAGGTACTCCTTCCCCCATCACACAGAACAAGAATGTAGGCAAAATGGGTCATGACCTGTAGCCAAATTTCTTACCACATAAGAGAACTTGAAACGCACAAGGTCCTCTATGAAGAGACAAAAAACGTTTAACCCACCCAATTGGGTAGCCGAAAAGAGGGCCCCACAGCAACTAAAGAAGCCTCATGGCTATACTAGCCAATAGACATAAAAATAGGGGGAAAAACAACAACACACAGCAAAAACGGAATCCTTGCCTTATCACATCCAAGGTCTTCCGAGCACAAGTTGAACACAAACACCCACGGAAAACTCCTAGAGTGCCCCGAAGGACAAGTGAAATATGACCTGTCCAGCCTAAATACTACCCTAGCTCATCACAAACAAGTACAAATGAGCAAAAGACTCACAAGCCTGGACGGAAGGAGAAGCATTAACACAGGTTAAAAGTAAACTTCCGCACCGCGGGGCGCCTAGGAGCAAAGAGGCAGAATGCAGCACAGCTAGGCTTGGGGACGCTGATACGAAACATCAGACTGTCGGGAAGTGCAGTGCTGGTAGATCAGGTTTATTAAATTTAAAATTTTATTTTTACCATATTTTTTACTAGTTTTTTCAGTAGTGGCATCCGCATCATACATGGACGGGTCTGTGAGTGTTCTTAGCGTTCGCTCACGATGATATGGTATTCTCTTTATTTGTTCTGCAACTAGGCAGGTTATTTGAATGGCGAGCCATGAGTTCAAGGAGAGCCATTACATACTTTGTTAAGGCATTTCGTCAATGATGGAGGGGCCACTAGTAAATATAAATATATATATAGGCCTATATATATATATAATTCATGGTGCAGTTGGGTGCAGTACATGATTAGATTGATATCCAGTATTCGATATATATGGTTTTCAACTTTACTTTCCCTATAAAGTAATTTTCCTCGGACCGCTATCAATCGCCATTTAAGTGTTTAGCTCTCTAGCTTAGAAATAACTACCATTTATTAACCCATTTGTAGCGGGGGCGGACTTAAGTCCGTATCGAAAAACTTGGACTATGTGGCGGGGGCAGACTTTAGTCTGTGTGCAATTTTTGAGCAATAATGGCTCTGAGAGAGAGACGAGCGGGTGGAGGAGCGAGGGTCGGCTCATGACCGCTCGGCACTGGTCCAGCGCGCCTACTGACATTTATTCAACACACCTCCACCCTTCCTCGCTCGCTATATAGGGAATTATGTAACGAAATTACCGTATTTTAGGGTTTTTGCACTCGTGCACGATCGTTGCAAGAGAACGCGGGGTCGTAGGAGGATGGTTCTGGTGTCATTGGAAAGCTCAATTTATGGCCTTTCAGGGATACATAATTGTATTATGCTCTGGCTCTTGTTTATGCATGAAAAAGAGCACGGAAATAAGCAAGTTTAGGGTAAAACCACCCGCAGGGCGGTACATAGCAGTTACCGACCTAGCCGCTCGTTGAGTGTTAAGGGCGCTCTTCATCTTAAAAACTGAGGGAGTACCCCCCCCCCTCCCCTCCACTTGAAACCTATTTTGGCACCCCCTTAGAATGCATGCCAAGCATGGGCCCTCCATCTTGAAAACTGAGGGAGTAGTTCGTGAACAAACATTAACAAACAGGCAGACAGACTCATAGAAAGTGCACTTTAGATAGATGATATTGATAATAATAATAGTAGTAATAATATTTGTTATTATTATTATTAATATTATTATTAAAGTAAGAATCCTGCCAGCCAATCAATGCGCTGCATTTGACTATCTCTTTAAACCAGCTGAGTTTGACATTCCTGACGTTTCCCCCAACTCTGCCACACCCTCCCGTGCAGCCAATCAGGAGCCTCCGTTGTTGGAGCAAGCAAAAACTGAACCAGCCGTGCACACATCTTCATCTTTCAAATCGCTCTCGCTCCCTCCACAGGCCGTTTCTTCAAGTTGCAATAGGTCTATGACATCAGTGCAATCCCTATACTCCCGTATGCCACTACAAGACCTTTGCAACCATCACCCTGGGACATATTACAAAGAGATAAGACCAGGGGAGAGGGGAAGAAATGTTCAAACCGCACGGCTGGAGAAAGCACTGCCCGGGCGGCTGGCTCAACCAATCACAGTGCGGCAATTTGTGAGGCGGGGCTATAAAGGGGGGTGGGGGGGGCTGCAGACGTCACTCCCGTCACGGGTCCCACTGGGTTCACTTGCCAGCAACTCACACTCTCTCCCTCACCTGGGCAACAATGGGAACTTGGCTACACCTGCTCCAGCCTCCCAGCTCGCCTATCCCGCCCCAATAAGTCCACCTCTGGCCCAACACAGCTTTCATCTACTAACCAGATACACCACAAGTATCCAGGTGCTTGTCATCACATTGCTGGCTTACACACCTACAGCCAAGCAATTCAAGAGGGACGACAGATAGTAGATGGAACTGAAGATTTCCAGAAGAACTATTGGCCGGCCTTGAGGTGGTGAAGATTGTTCCAGAGATACCAAGACTTTTTACAGGACCCTTATGGGCCCAAAATACCATTATTAAAAAGAGAGAAATGTTTGACAAACCCAGTGGTTCCAACCATTAAAATGTATGTGTTCTTATAGAATAAAAAAAAAAAAAATAGATTAGACTAATGAATTAAATAAAAGGATGAAGTGTTGAGAGAATGTAGCTGTCATTTATAGAGAAGGCTCCATGCCACTTACCTACCAATAGTATAGGATCTTCTAGGTTAGTAGATAAATGTAAACTATAAAGATAAGGGGAGGATGAAATAAGAGATTAAAAGTTAGAAGCAACTATAGGAATGGCGTGGGGATAAATAATAGTTGCAGATAGATTAGATCTAGCATGAGAAATAGTTAGGACGGACATTAGTCCATATGATGAATTATAATTTTTGTTATAAGGGAAACATTGTTATTCGTCGCATTTAAGAAGAAGAATTCGCCGGTAATGATAATGAAATTTGTGATCATGATATATGTAACAAATCGAGGCGACTATTGTGAGGAAATATTGTACTCCTGAGATAAGTAGTTAGTGAGTTGATAAATATAGTGTCAATCAGATTACACATTGAGGATAATAATGTAATCATGATATATAGAGAATTAAGTGTTGAATATTGATAATATTGGTGTTTATGAAATATTGATTATATCGGACCATGTAATGAGATATATTATTTGAGTAAGTGGTATCAGTCTTATTGAGTTTATTTATTTGTCAGATAGGAAGTCAGAGTGGAGATATTCCAAAACAAAGGGTTATATTAATGTAGGTGCCTACGGGTACGGATTTATTTGTGTTAAAGATAAGAATATATATAATGCAAGAGTGTTATTGATAGGGAAATAGAGGTCAAATTCATTAGTCCCTTGGTCTTTGGATTAGATATAATGAGGCCCGGTAAAGTTGATATATTATTTTGGAGACTAGTAATGTGCCTTTGGATCGAAGTCGCAGTGAGTCAATACCTGAATAGCGGGTATCCAAATAGGTGGTAACGGGAACTTGCGAGTTCCAACGTACAATTTATTGTGGGTCGACGATAATATTCAATCTGAGTGTTGAACTAATTTCGGCCCGAACAGAGAATCAATTGCTAGGGGAACATAAAACTATTAGGGAGTTTGTTAAATAAAGGATACGAACTTCTGAACAACTGTCGAATTATTCCCACCTTAGTAGTATACTGAGAATTAGAAAATAAGTACTACATTTTGGTGGCAAGCGGTGGGATTCGACAAATTGTTTGGATTGAGTATATTTATCTAACGAACCAGACATAATGACGACATTACTACCGTTTAGATTATGGGAAGAGGGAAAAGAAGAAATCGAGCTATGGATTGAACAATTAGAATTTCAATTCACTCTACTTGATGTGAGAAAAGATGAAAAGAAGATAGCCTATGGAAAGGCACACTTAGGCAAGGCCCTGAACGATGTAAGGGTACGTCCAGAGGGAATTGTGTCCTGGGCAGAAGTTAGGAATGCTCTGATAGAAGAATTTGGCTGAGAAACCTCCACAAGGAAGGCCAGAGACAAACTAAAGAGTATGAAATTATAGATGGACAAAATGGGAGAACCCTGAGGAGGGAGATCACGAACAAAATAAAAACTGCTTATCCTCACATGGACCAGGAGAGTCAGGAGACAGAAATAAGAGAGATTATGATTCAAGCATGTCCTGTGGAAGTTAGAAAGCACAGTATTATACATGAAGTGACTACCACAAAGGAACTCATGGATGTAATCAAGAAAATAATGGAAGCCAGAGAGCTAAAGGAGGAGAAAAAGAAAGGGGAGGAGGAGAACCCAAACAAAGGGTATCAGAGAACAATGATTCGATGCTTTATATGCAGACAAACCGGACACTTAGCTAGGAACTGTTCAAACTGTCCCCAAACCCCGACACACAGATTTAACTCGAGACCAACACCTCCAAATGATCGACCCCTGCCAATGGTGACAAATCCAAACCAGGGAGGAATGCTTCCAGTAGAGTACAGAGAAACAGAGGCCCAACCAAAAATCACAATGCCAGAAGGGGGAGAACATTTTCCCCTAAACCTTTCATAGAAAGGCGATATGGCGAGGTTAATATATAATTAGAGAGACAAACGCCTTGCGAAACAATAGTAATAAATGGGAAAGCCGCAAACATAGGGCAAATAGAAGTTGTCTTTTGGAGAATTTTGCGAAAAATAGTCAGAAAGAAATAGGACCACTAAACCAAACTAGTATTCAGTTGTCAGGAGCTGGAGGTCAATCAATGACGATTTAGGGAGAACTAACACCTTGGTGGTACAATGGAAAGGAATGAAATTCACCACCGATTTTTGTGCTCTATCGGGAAAATCCAACAGCGGAGTAGATGGATATCTGGGAATAGATTTTATGAGTCAATTGGGGAAAACCATACAGTGCGGCCCGAAAGACACGAAGACCACACTACGACACTAAATAGTAGCTACCATGGGAAACATTTTTATCCCCCCTAAAACATGGAGAATGATAGAAATTCCCAGATATCAGGGAATGACTGCCGGGATTTTTGAACCAGATGCACAGAATGAAGCTCGAATATCTCCCACCTTTATTACTACCGATAAGAGGAAATTAGTTTTTGCTAACTTTGGAGAGAATACGATCAATTACCAAGAGGGAAGACTGTTAGGACAAATTACACCCGCGCAACCCACCACTGTTGGGACTAACGGGCCAAGTAACTTACCTGAGATCCCAAAACAATTGACGTCAGACCAAGCTGCTACTTTACATGAATTACTCTGGGCTTACAGAGACGTATTTGCCCAAGATGAAGGGGACCACGGATCGGCCCGAACCCGACACACACACGAGATACATACTCAAGGACCCCCTATTAGACAACCCTATAGATGACAAAATCCCATTATGAGGCAGAAGGAGAAGGAACAGGTGGATAATATGCTTAAGCAAGGAATAGTAGTGGAATCCTACAGTCCGTGGTCATCTCCGGTAGTCCTAGTAAAAAAAAAAGATGTGTCCACTCGGTTCTGTGTGGATTACAGAAAGCTGAATGACGTTACCATCAAAGATGCTCAACCCCTACCTCGTATTGATGGCTCACTAGAATCACTAAATGGGTCAACGTGGTTTTCCCCCCTAGATCTACAAAGTGGGTACTGGCAAGTACCAGTTAGGTCAGAGGACCAGGAGAAAACCGTGTTTGCCGCAAGCGATGGTAAACTCTACCAGTTCACGGTTTTACCCTTCGGAGTTTGTAATGGACCAGCCAGTTTTAATAGAGTCATGGATGAAGTACTGAGGGGATTGACATGGAGAACTTGCCTAGCTTACCTGGACGATATCATAATCTTTTCGAACAGTTGGGAGGAACATAATTATGAACCGACTACGAGAAGTATTAGAGAGAATCAGGCGGGCAGGACTTAAATTAAAACCTTTCAAGTGCCAATTAGGGGCCTGTGAAGTAGCATACTTAGGACATGTGATTTCCAAGAAAGGTATTCAACCTGACCCCCTTAAAGTAAAAGCTATCGCAGAAATTTCACCCCCCACCACTGTCAAAGGAATCAGAGTGTTTCTGGGAATGACTTCCTGTTATCGGAGGCTTATACCGAATTTTTAAAAAATTGCTCGACCTATGACTAGGAGCCTTGAAAAAGGGAGGAAATTTGACTGGGACCAGAGCTGTCAAATAGCTTTTGATCACCTGAAACAAAAGCTAACCTCTAACCCCATTGTTTGTCATCCTGATTTTACCAAGCCATTCCAATTGTACACCGATGCTTCTGATGAAGGGCTAAGGGCAGTCTTGGCCCAGAAGGTGGATGGGAAAGAAGGCATAGTGGCATGTGCCAGCCGGACCCTGAATAAGGGCGAAAAGAATTACAGCGTTACTAAAAAAGAATGTCTAGCTTTAGTCTGGGCTGTACAATATTTCCGTTCTTATTTAGCCGGAGTTCATTTTGAAGTAATCACGGACCACCATAGTTTACAATGGCTTAGAAAAATGAAGAGAGAAGATGGATTGTTTGTTAGGTGGAAGGGGATTCTGGAGGAATATTCCTTTGAAGTTAGGCATCGACCGGGTAAATTACATACCAATGCCGATGGTCTATCCAGATTACCTGTAGCACCAGTCCAACCCACTCGACCCAACAAGAAAAAGAATGATCCGATACCAAATTGTGGAGATAAGGTAAAATTTTCTGAGGGAGCCTGAAGGGATTCTAAGGATCGGGTGGTGTTAGATTATCTTGAGGTTAAAACCATGATTAAAATTCTCCACGGACAGGAGGGGAAGGGGGCTCATTTAGGTCAGTCTAGAGTATTAAAGCAGTTTAATGAAAGGTACTGGACCTCACGAGCCGACAAAATTGTTAAAGAAGTGATCCAAAGTTGTTTGGGGTGTCAAAGAGGGAAAGACGGACAGGGACCCAAACAATCACCAGGACACATTCTGGCCGGAAAACCGTGGGAGAAGTTGTCTGTGGACAATATAGGACCTTTGCCTAGACAGACGAACTAAAGGTACATTTTGATCTGTGTCGACGTCTTTTCAAAATATACGGTTGCTTGTGCTATTCCGGACAAGAAAGCTGAGACCGTATTCTGGAGAAAGTAATTTTTGTGTATGGTACCCCCGGATGTATTCTGAGTGATAGAGGAAAGGAATTTAATAATGAAATTTGGCAACATTTGGGGGATAATTTGGGTTACCAGATTCAACATACCTCCCCGTATTATCCACAAGGGAACGCTGTATGTGAAAGAAATCATCAGTTACTAGTGAATTGTGTACGAGCTAGTCTAAGTTCGCAAGGGGAAGAAATATCCCGAGGTTGCCCGGAACTATTGCCAGAAATTGTCTGGGGAATCAATAACACCATTTGTAGAACTACGGGGTATTCTCCCTATGAGATTATTTTTGGAATTACTCCGAAACTACCTCAAGAACGACTATTACCCTATCCCGTCAATTCCGCCAAATACTCCCGACCAGAACATTATCCGCGAGATCAAGGGGAAAGACGGCAACAAGTTCATAACCACGTTACTCAACGGCAGCCCGAGAAACTTACCTTAAATAATCCATATTACCGGGGGGAATACATTCTGGTCAAGAGACATCTTACAGTTTCTTACAGTAGATCCTCTGGAAAAAGGAAAACTAGGCCTGTGTATCCAGCTCAGTGCCAGTACTTGCACTGCTGCGGTCGTTCACGGTGTTGGCGGCGGCGGTAGCAGACGCAACATTTTTACTATTCTGTATTTTTGTTTTGTAATCAAACTTCAAATCTTGTCTTCCCCATGCTTTATCAAGATTACTTTCAAACTTCCTTACTGATTCGGAAACGACTACATACTGGGGCAGTGCGTTCCACTCATTTACCACTCTATCACAAAATGAGTTCTTTGCCTTTTCAAGCCTATTTCTTTCCTTGTATGATCCCACATGATCCCACACGGACCGGTAAATTGGAAGAGAAATATGAGGGTCCCTTCCGGGTTGTGGAGATAAATGGACCATACCAAGTCTTATATTTGCATCATGGAGATATTGTTTCGGCTACGTATATTCGCCATACCAAACGGTACGAGGGCATTTTACCCCCAGACATGAGCGAGTGGAGTAGCGAGGAAGAAAGTGAGGAAGATGTAGAATCTGAGGCCAATAATTCTGACGATTTTTCAACTCGTTATAAGACAGAAGATCTCATTCGGAAAGGATATTATACTGGGGTCTTTCCGTTCTGGCGGTCTTACAGTAGTAACCAAAACGAGAGTCATTCCAGGTCAGAACGAGAGAGAAATGGGGGAACCGAGGAAGTTACGACAAGCGGGGTGGGGGGATCCCGAGAACTTACCAATTACGATAATTCTACGGACCCCGAAAGCGAAGTTTCAGACCACGAGAGAGATTTCAGTGAGACTTTAAGTAGTGGGGAAGAGTATCCCCGAGCAGAAATGACCGGAAAAGGAGTATTTACTGAGGGTAAAAATATAAGTAGTCCCCCTTTAATTAAAATATATAAGTCACAGGAAAACAGAGCGACTGACTTTCCGGGTAAGAGTCCAGCAAAGTTTTCTAAACCAATGGGCCCCGCAGAAACAATTACACGCAGTGGTAAAGTTAGCCGTCCACCAATCAGGTATCCATACGAGGTTATAAATAGAACCCCCGAGGCGCGTGCCTGTCAGTTGAAAGGCACTCTGCCTCTCCCAACTGACCCTCAGTACCGGCTCCGTCGCCTCATAGCTATTGTCGACGGAAAAGGCCAGAGAGTACAGACCACCAGAGCTTTCAAGCAACTTCTTAGCCAACCAGGTCAAGTTCTGTTAGCCAAGACTGCGGTAGGGAACCAAAATCCAGCAATCCATTTGCACAGGTGTATCTGTGAACACAGTGGACTGGTTGATTGGCAGGCTGATGGCAGGGATTTTAAAGGGATAGTACTGCGGCGATCAGGAGCTCGCCTTAATTTAGCACGGACATTCCCGCCTCAAGGTCTAGCAGAATGTGTTCGTAGCTTGGGACTCATTAGAACACACACCTGTTTTATAAATAGTGGGGAGCCACTTCCGCCGGGTCATGACTGAGCCGAATATGATAAAGTAAGAATCCTGCCAGCGTTAAAAATAGGGAAATAGAGGTTAAATTCATTAGAGCGTTGATCTTTGGATTAGACATATTGAGGCCCGGTAAAGTTGATATATTATTTTGGAGACTAGTAATGTGCCTTTGGATCGAAGTCGGAGTGAATCAATACCTGAATAGCGGGTATCCAAATAGGTGGTAACGGGAAGTTGCAAGTTCCAACATACAATCTATTGTGGGTCGACGAAAATATTCAATCTGAGTGTTGAACTCATTTCGGCCCGAACAGAGAATCAATTGCTAGGGGAACATAAAACTATTAGGGAGTTTGTTAAATAAAGGATACAACCTTCTGAACAACTGTCGAATTATTTCCACCTTAGTAGTATACTGAGAATTAGAAAATAAGTACTACAATTATTATTATTATTATTATAATATTCAAATAAGTTAAAATAAACAAGTGACACTGAAATTATCATCATCGCTATTGTCCGTTTTACTATATCTGTATTTTGATTAATTCTTATTCTTATTATTAATGTTATTATGAGTATTATTATCAATAGTAGTAGTAGTAGTAGTAATAGTATTAGTAGTAGTAGTAATATGTTGGGTAACCTCCCACATGGAGTATAATGACTTTTCAGCATTCCACATCTCTTCTGGCAAATAAATCACCGAAAATCTAAACAAGGTGAAAATGTGACTGTGCTAACAAAAAGAGTGAAACTATGGAATGATAACAAGATGGATGACTTACTCAGTGAAGCCAGAGCATTACAAGAGAGACAAGGCAGGCGGCAGCAAAAAAGGGAAAACACTGAAGGCGAGGCCAGGAGATTCGGCGACCAGATGAGACAAGGAAAAGTGGCACCTGCAATATGGTCCCTGACAAAGGAGGCAGCTGGGGGGTTGTTGCCTATCACAAGAGACACCATCCAACTGTTGGAAAAGAAATATCCACAACCTAGTATCCACGAGAGTCAGAAGCTAGAGGGGGATTATATACCACCGAACCCCGTCATATACGAACAAATCACAGGCAATATGATATGGAAAAAGGACACAAGGCAGCGCAGGCCCGTCAGGGCTGGATGCAAATGGATGGAGAACAATCCTGAGCAGCGCAGTTCTCGGACCTGCAGCAACAGACTTATATAGGGCTCTGGCAGCTCTTGCAAGAAAGATGGCCGTCCAAAATGTTCAACATTTGGAGGCTTTCACAGCTTGTCGCCTAATACCATTGGACAAGAATCCAGGGTCCAGACCAGTGGGAGTGGGCGAAGTGCTGAGAAGAATCATCGGAAAATGCATAATGGATGTGGTGAAGGACGATGTGGGGTCAGCGGCCGGAAATCTCCAAGTGTGTGCAGGGTGAGAGGCAGAAATTCATGCAATAAGAAAAATATATGAGCGAGTGGACTGTGAAGCTGTGCTGCTAGTGGATGCAACAAATGCCTTTAACACCATCAACAGAAAGACAGCAATACATAACATCAAGGTAAAATGCCCCAGCTTTGCCACCTATGTAGAGAACACCTATAAACAGCCTGCCGACCTCTTCATAGTAAACAACCAGAACACACGACATGGATCAGCTCACACAAGGTGACCCCATAGCAATGGCAATGTATGCATTAGGTCTCTCAGTGTTGCAAACCTTAACAAGCCATGAGGTGACGCAAGTCTAGCAGGTGGCCTATGCAGATGATCTCACTGGAGCGGGAAAAGTCAACGATCTCAAGCACTGGTGGGAGCAAGTATCAAGTGTAGGCCCAGAAATATGGTACCATCCAAATGCCAGCAAGTTGATACTAATAGTAAAAGAAGAACATTGTGAAACTGCTGCAGAAGCTTTCAGCGTTAGTGAATTGGTCGTAACAAAGGACGGAGAGCATCACCTTGGGGCGGTGATCGTCATGGAAGAGTTCAAGAACCAATACATAGAGGAGAAGGTCAGGGAGTGGGTAAAAGAAATTGAAAAACTGGCCAATATTGCTAAGACGGAACCACATGCTGCGTATTCGGCATTCACATATGGGGTCAAACATCGCTGGACCTAGTTGATGCGAACCGTTCCAAACGTGAGTGCATTACTTCAACCGCTAGAAGATGCCATCAGAGACAAACTCATCCCAGCGTGGGTAAAGTCGCACGCCCCGAGTGATACAGAGAGGGAGTTCCTCGCACCGCCTCCTAGGTTAGGAGGGCTTGGAATCATCAATCCTGTGAGGAGGGCGACAACGGAACACCAGAACTCAGTTAAGATAACAGAATCTCTCACTGAACGCATCGTAGCACAAGATTCTGACGGTGAAGTGGACCAGGCGGACATCTACAACATCAGAAAGACCATCACGTCAGAGAGGCAAAACTCACAGAAAAATGACCTGGCACAATTGATGCGACAGCTTTCCCGGAGACTACCAAGAAAAATATAAATAGCACAAGAAACAGGTGCTTCAAATTGGCTGACAGCACTACCAATCAAGGCAAAAGGCTTCAATCTCAACAAACAAGAATTTAATGATGCTATTGCACTGAGGTATGGTTGGCCGATTGAAGGACTGCCTGATTGATGCGTTTGTGGAATCAACAACGATGCAGATCACAGCATGATATGTAGCCAAAATTGCAAAGACGGAACCACAGGCTGCATATTCGGCATTCACATATGGGGTCAAACACCGCTGGACCTACTTGATGCGTATCATTCCAAACGTGAGTCCACAGCTTCAACCGCTAGAAGATGCCATCAGATACAAATTCATCCCAGCTTGGGTAAAGTCCCACACCCCAAATGCTACAGAGAGGGAATTGGTCGCACTTCCTCCTAGGTTGGGAGGGCTTGGAATCATCAATCCTGTGAGGAGGGTGACAACGGAACACCAGAACTCAGTAAAGAAAACAGAATCTCTCACTGAACGCATCGTAGCACAAGATCCTGATGGTGAAGTGGACCAGGCGTACATCTACAACATTAGAAAGACCATCACGTCAGAGAGGCAAAACTCACAGAAAAATTACCTGGCACAATTGATGCGACAACTTTCCCTGAGACTAACAAGAAAAGTACAAATGGCACAAGAAACGGGTGCTTCAAATTGGCTGACAACACTACCAATCAAGGCAAAAGGCTTCAATCTCAACAAACAAGAATTTAATGATGCTATTGCACTGAGGTATGATTGGCTGATTGAAAGACTGCCCGATCGATGCGTTTGTGGAATCAACAACGATGCCGACCACAGCATGATATGTAAGAAGGGAGGATTCATCAGCATCAGGCACGATGAAGTTAGAGATGTAACGGCGAACATGCTCAGGGAGGTGTGTCGAGATGTGGTGCGCGAACCATCACTCATTCCCTTGGATGGAGAGATCTTGCAGCACAGGACGGCCAACACATCCAACGAAGCACGAGTGGACGTTAGTGCAAGAAGTTTTTGGACAAGAGCACAGCGAGCGTTCTTTGACATAAGAATATTTGACCCAATGGCCAATAGCTACAGCGAGCTGTCTCTGGATGCTGCACACAAGAGGAACGAACAAGAGAAGGTCAGGGCATATGGGGAAAGGATCTTAAATATCGAACAAGGCAGCTTTACCCCACTAGTCTTCACCACATCTGGAGGGATGGGACCTAGGGCCCAGTGCTTCTATTCAAGGCTTGCAGAGATCATCGCAGAGAAGAAGCAACAGCCCAAGAGCCACGTTGTAGCCTGGATGAGGTGCCGTCTATCTTTCTCATTGCTCAGATCAGCACTACTATGCCTGCGGGGAACAAGACTGTTTGCACCACAACCAGCGACGGTGGCAGAAGGGGACTATGAAGCAGCAGTAGCAGAGGGTCGCATAGGGAGGCGATTGGATTGAACTTGCATGGTGTAGAATAGTAATATATGATGCTTGTAAAATATAATGTATGTACAATATTAAATAAAAATCAAAGTAGTAGTAGTAATCCACGATGATGAGTCTGAGTGCTTACCCCGGAATAGGAAGTAGCTGAATGACTACCAAGTCGGGCGCTTTGATGACTGTTCTGACCTGGTTTGGGGTCCAAAGAGGGGTTGCACAGGCTGAGTGGTTTAAAGGTTTAAAAAAAAAAAAAAAAAAATAGTAGTAGTAATAGTAGTATCAGTAGTAGTAATAGTAGTAGTAGTTGAGCGGTGATTGGCACAGAAGAGTTCAAGACGCAATACATGGAAGAGAAGGTCAGAGAGTGGGTAAAAGAAATAGAAATACTGGCCAAAATTGCAAAGACGGAACCACAGGCTGCATATTTGGCATACACACAGGGGGGTCAAACACCGCTGGACCTACTTGATGCGCACCATTCCAAACGTGAGTCCACAACTTCAACCGCTAGAAGATGCCATCAGAGACAAACTCATCCCAGCTTAGGTAAAGTCCCACACCCCAAATGCTACAGAGAGAGAGAGTTGCTCGCACTTCCTCCTAGGTTGGGGGGGGCTTGTAATAATCAATCCTGTGAGGAGGGCGACAACGGAACACCAGAACTCAGTAAAGATAACAGAATCTCTCACTGAACGCATCGTAACACAAGATTCTGACGTCTGCACCACAACCAGCGATGGTGGCAGACGTGGACTACGAGGCAGCGGTGGCAGAGGGTCGCATAGGGAGACGACTGGATTGAAGTTGCATGGTGTAGAGTAGTAATATAGTAGAATAGTAAGAATAGAGAAACATCCGATGTTTGTAAAATATAATGTATGTACAATATTAAATAAAACAAAAAAAAGTAGTAGTAGTAGTAGTAGTCCCCACATCATCAAGAAGAGTGTGGGATAATAATGCACCACAACACCTCAACTCTCGTAACGTTCTCACATTAACGTCATAACAAGAACTTTATAAAGACGAATGGCTGTTATTGGGAACCTAGTGACTTTTATCCAACCCATTTCAGATCACTCATACAGTCACAAGCACCAATAAGTATGCACCCATGTGAATCAGTGAATATATAAGCCAAATTATTAAGTTTTGGGAAAACATATAACATAGTCTTGCCTTTTATAAATCTGGAATAGGTTGAAGTAAAATAGACTAGCTTAGGTTAGTTAAGGTAAGGATAGCTTCACTTTTATACTTTTTAACATTTGTACAGTCGGAAGCAATTACCAACAACCTCCCTCTTCATCTGTTACATTTTAAGATACTATCACTTTTCTTTGACAGTCATCACGTATTTCTAATAGGTATTAAAGAGTACTTATTGTTTCAAATCAACCTTTCAAGTGAACAGTGAGCAAGGGAATGTTTAAATATCTTTCATATGTGTGTCAGAATTGTTCAATGTAAATTACACCACTTATACCAAAGGACTGGATTTCTAGAAAAGGTGCTCCAGTCCTGACGCTATTCTTACCTTACAGTGTGCTGGCCTAATAATCCAGAAGGGTTGATAGCCCCTGCAGTCCTATTTTAACTAACTAATCATTTATATATGCAGGCAATTGTACGTTTCTCTAGATTCCACACAATATATCATCAAATCTTTTGGTGAACTATTGAATTTAAGTATAGGAATTACTGAAGCTGCACTCTAATAAATCTAGGGTATAATAAGTGCATGAAAAATGCAAAGAAGATAATTGGGTAAATTTATAGTTACATACTTTCCTAATTGGTATAAGATAAGTTTAAAAGGCTGAACATTGGCAATGAGTCACTGGACATGGTGGACAAATTTTGCTACTTGGGAGATACCATCTCTACTGCTGGTGGGACCGAGGCCGCCACTATTACCAGAATTAGATCCAGCTGGGGAAAGTTCAGAGAACTGCTGCCAAAATTAATCATGAGAAGACTTTCTCTCCCCTGGAAGGGAAAGGTGTATGGTTCATGTATTAGAAGCACAATAACCTATGTTTCGGAAACGTGGCCTGTCAAATCAAATTATATCAACAGAATGGAACATAACAAGGTGAGAATGGTGTCATGAATGTGTGGGGTCAAGCTGCAAGATAGTATATCTAGTGAAGAGCTTAGGACACGGTTAGGTGTCAAGAGTATCAGTGATGATATGTGTATACAGTACAATTAGCAGACTTGGATGGTTTGGGCATATGAAGAGGATGGATGAACTAAGTTGGGTGAAAGGATGCAAGTCCGTGAACATGGAGGGAGCTGCACCAAGGGGTAGACCAAGAAAGACGTGCGATCAAACTTTACTGTCTGATCTTGATTTAAAACACCTGACAAGTGAACCATTGGAACATGAGACCAAAACCGCACTTTGTGTGGAACACTCGGTCTTTAAATCTCTGTATGTTTGTATGTATATCACTAGCAATATACCATATAAAGGGTAGATTAATATGCACACTCTATATACCCTCTTCATAACCATACTTCTTTAGAGTATTGGTTGTACAAAAGATACTCGCTGGTGGGAAGCTTACACCAATCCCTTTCATCCCTTGACAACCATCATTGATCAACACACACAAGGAAGGAGTGTGTAGAGCGCAGGTCTCAACACTATATGCTGCTGTGTCATTATGATTTTTCTTAATTATTATTGAGGGTTTTGATTATCTTTGGCCATTTTCGACCGAAGAATTTTGTAGTTTGCCCTCTTAAAAAATATAATAAATAACAAATACAAAAATAAATAAAAAATAAAAACCAGACCCCCATCAAACTACAAATTGTCCCCCAGACCCACTTCAAGCTAACATGTATATTTTTCGGTAGAACAAATGTCCCTAAATTGCAGGCTCGCTATAGTTCGCCTAGAAAAAAACAACACCTGAATGGAATGAAGTGTCTCAAAATCGCCAAACAAGTGGCATAGACGTTTTAAAATCTCCAAACCAATGTATTCGTTTGACAACCTAATAAGCATGATTGATTCAAACAAACAAGGAAGAGATGTGTAGAACGCATGTCTTAACACTATCTGCTGCGATGTTTGGGGGTTATTATGATTTGGTTTAATTATTTATTGATGGTTTTGATTGCTCTTGCCATTTTTAAGAAATTTATTTTTAGTTTGCCCCCTAGACGAAAAGAAAAAATAATCTTCCCAAATCCCCTTCAAAATAAACAACGTCCCCCAGACACTTTTCAAGATAAATAAGTACATTTTCAGTATACATTTTTGTCCGGCTAATTGCCGGTTTCCCCTAATTTGCATGCTCTCTCAACCCCTGAATGGCGTCTTATAATACCCAAAGTAATGAGGTGAAACGTTACAAAAATATTCAAACTAATGGAATTAAAACTGGGAGACTCCATTAAGATCTTCCTCCCACCAGGTAGAAATACTACTTGCTGGTGGAGTACATAGCCTACATACGAGTAACATCTTCAAGTCCCACGTTGGCCTTCATGGCTTTGAACAACCTTATAATTCTCCTCTGTGAGGATTATCCACTGATCATTGACTTTAGCCTTTAAATACAATTATGTTATGCTATAATATGTTATAAAGAAACCCGATTTACCCTCGTTATACCGTTACCTATACTGCTGTTTGCGGATGATACAGTTCTGATGAGTGATAATGAATGGGAGTTGCAGGGTCTGGTAAATGAGTTTGGAACAGTGTGCGAAAAACGGAATTTGAAGGTAAATGCGGGGAAGAGCAAGGTTATGGTCTTCGAAAGGGGTGAAGTCACAGAGTGTGAGGTGAAGCGAACGGTCAGGCTATGGAGATCGTCAACTCTTTTAAGTATCTGGGCAGTGTTGAGTAAAGATGGGACTATGGATGAAGAAGTGCGGGAGAGGGTACAACAGGGGAAGAGGGTTGTAGGAACGATAAAAGCAGTAACAAGAAATAGGGTGGTCAGTATGGAAGTAAAGAAGTCCTTGCATGACAGTGTGATAATCCCAACACTGACTTACGGAAGCGAAGCATGGACGTTGGTTGAGAGACTCAGACCAAGAGTGAGAGCAGTGGAAATTAATTATTTAAGGAGTGCGTGCGGAGTTACATGGAGGGATAGACAGACTAATGAGGAAGTAAGAAGGAGGTGTGGTGGGGAGGTAGATGTGCTGGAAAGTGTGAAAAGGAACAACTTGAGATGGTTCGGCCATATGGAACGTATACGTATGGAAAGCGAAAGAATGACTAAGAGGGTGTACGAGAGCGAGGTGGAGGGACAGAGAGGGAGAGGTAGACCGAATGAGAGGTGGAAGGATGGAGTGAGGAAGTACATGAACGAAGGCGGTGCTGGTTGGGGGGAGGGGCGTCGACTGACTGGGGACAGAGGTGCATGGGGGCGGTTCGTTCGTGGCCACCCCTTCGGGGATCACGGCGTCAGGCAATAGATAGATAGATAGATACCGTTATCGTCTTCAATTATTCCAACTATCGCCAGACAATCATAAACAAACTTACCATCTCTCGAAGACCAAGGATAGATAACTCTAATTACGTAAAATGTTTGGTCAAATTGCGGGGAGCGGGTGCACAAAGAGTTGGTCATTTGTCTTGTACCTGTGGTTATAAGGACCTCAAGGGTATTGTGCATCACCTTCACTATCATAACCATCGTCATTTTCATCATCATATTTGTCATCATCATTATAATCATTATCTGTTATCAACATAAAATGTGCTCAGTATCATCCATATTAAAATATTCATCATCATCTTTTATCAACATTACTATATGTTCAGTATAATCCATAACAGTCATCATTATAATCATCATATTTTATGTACATTACCATGCTCAGTACCATGCATAACCTAATGTCCATCATCATCATTAATATAATCTTGTATCACCATTATCATGCTCAATATCATCCATAACGTTATGTTCATCATCATCACAGTCAGCTTTCTCACCATTATCATCATAACATAAACATATATCATCATCATCATTAGTCATCTTGTTCTTCATCAATATCAACACTATATCCTCTTGTTCTCCCTTCATATAATCATAATCAATCTAGTCCGCATCCTCATCACCAATTTCTCTATCATTATCATCTTTCTCATAATTATTATCATCACCACCATATTGCTCTTCCTTCAAATAATCATCGCTAACCTAGTTCTCTTCCTCATCACCATTATTTCTATCATCATCATCTTCATCGTCACCATCATCATAATTATCATCATCATCACAGTCATCTTGCTCATTATCATCATCGTCACACTAATATTTGTCATCATCATTATCATCACCATCTTCTTGTTCTTCCTTCAGATAATAATAATCAACCTCATCACCATTATCTATCATTACCATCATCAACAACAACAATCATTATTTTGTCTTCAGGTCCCCGCGGCTCCACCTTGGATGATTCCGGTGCTATTCCTCCCTTTCCACCCCCTGTCACTTATATCTATATCATAATTTCTTCTAAAGATGTATATTCTGCCCACTCTGGGCTTAATACTGAGAAGGTGTAACAGCATGGTGTTACCCCTATTGTACTAAAAAAAAAAAAATCTGTGCTGACTACTGTCTAGGCAAACTCTTTCGTCTGTGTCTTTCCTCTAATGTCTTTCCTTATTGCTAGAATATTGCTCTCATTCAACCTGATCCAAAGAAGGGTGACCGCTCTCTACCCTCCAACTATTGTCCAATTACTCTCATTTGTTGTATCTCTAAAGTTTTTAAAACTATCCTTCATTCAAAATGTCTTAAGCATTTATCTTCCCATTAACTACTTTCAGATCGAGGACCGCTCTACTGGTGATCTACTTGATTATCTCACTAACTCTTGGTCATCCTCCCTCCGGGAGTTCGGTGAGACTTTTTCTATTGCCCTAGACATATCGAAAACCTTCGATAGAGTCTGGCACAAATCTCTAATTTCCAAACTACCCTCCTTCGGTTTGTATCCCTCTATCTGTGCCTTTGTCTCTAATTTCCTTTCTGACCATTCCATAAATGTAGTTGTGGACGGCCATCGCTCACTTCCTCAACCTATCAACTCCGGTGTTCGTCAAACTTCTGTCCTATCTCCAGTTCTCTTTCTAATATTCATTAATGATCTCCTCAACTTTACCTCTAGTCCTATCCACTCATATGCTGATGACTCTACCCTACACTATTCAACTAGTTTTTCATGTCAACTCAGCATGTAATCACTCCAAAGGTCACATAGCAAGATCATAGAATGCCTATCTTCTGATCTACCAATGATTTCTGATTGGGGCAGTGAAAATCTTGTTACTTTCAATGTCTCCAACCCCCAATTTCTCCATTTAGTTAATCGTCGCAATCTTCCACAAGAGTATCAATTATTCTTCATCAATATTCTTGGTGTATCTTTTTCATCCGACCTTTCATGGAAAGATCATATTTCCACTCTTGCTAAAACAGCTTCCCAGAAGTTAGGTGTGCTCAACCATCTCTGTGGGTTCCTCACCCCTTCACAGCTTCTTGGTCTGTATAGGGGCACAGTGCGCCCATGTATCGAGTATTGTTTAAATGTGTGGGAAGGATTCACCCATACCGCATTTCTCGAAAGAGTAGAGCCAAAAGCATTTTGCCATATCAACTCAATTCTATTTACTAGTTCCCTACAATCTCTTTCTACACACCACAATGTGGCATCTCTTTCACTTTTCTATCGCTCTTACAACAATCTGTGTTCTTCAGAGCTTTCTAATTGCATACCCCCTCCCTTACGGTGAGTGCGAGGCACCCGCCTTTCAACACAATCCCACTCCTATTCTGCCAAGCTCTCCAACTCAAGAATTAGCAAATTTTCTGTCTTTCTTCTACACAACAAGTGAACTTTGGAATTCTCTCCCTCAATCAATCTTTATTTCTTCCAATGTCTTCCAATGACTTAGACTCCTTTAAACTTTGCGTGTCCAGTTATTTTGATCCCAACGTCCCCTGAATTTGTCTCTCTGTCATTCTTTTGGCTTTGAGGGAGACACTCGTTACAGCCAGCCTGCCTTTTGTCTCCTTCATACACATAGAAAATAAAATAAACAAGCCACCCACACTGCCACAGGATACATCCCCCACGAGCTCCTGTTCGGCAGACTTTCCAAACCTACCACCCTACCCCAGCTCTGCCGACCAACCCATTAGACCCCATGTACCACCAGGGCTACTTCATCCAGTTAAAGTCTATGCTGGAGATTAGCCACCCCAACCCCATCCCCAACGACATCTAGTAACCCAACCCCTACAGTGTTGGGAAATGGCTGGCTATCATCAACCACCCCCTGTCAGTGAAGAACAAGCTGGTTCCAAGATACACAGGCCTATACACATTAACAGCCATGCTGAACAACTTCCAAGTGACAGTGGAAGTGCCAAGACGATGTCCTGTAAAGTATCATGCCGGACTCGCCAGACCGTACTTCTCCGCCAACTTCCTTTCCCCTCCCAGAACAACCCCCGCCTTCTGCAACACACCACTCCTCCCACCAACCCGACCCACCCCAACAGAAACCCACCAGAACATCTTCAATGACATCTATCCACCAGAAGCTTTCCTTGTACCAGCACGCCTAATCCCTCCTCCAGCCACGGGGATTCACCCTGCAAACCCACCAACTGAACCACCTGGCACGTACTAGGCCACCCCTCCGGCCATTCCCCACCTCCTTTCCTGCCGTCTTAGATTCCCCCAGTATGCGTCCACTGCAAATTCCCCCTGCCCAACAAGCTCAGACACCCCGAGGTACGCCCGCCGCGACCTCTCCAGCCAAACCTCCCCCTACTGCCCCATCAGCCCAAATGCACTGCAGGCACAACCTAGAGGTCTGCACCCTTTATACCCACCCTGACCGACCCTGAACTAGATGCAACGACGCTGACGCAGCCAATCAGGACTCAGTCAGGTCGAAACTCCCGGCCACGTGTTCGCCTCTTGGCTATAAATAGCGCTAGGCCCACTCCACCACCATTACTTCACCGATTCTTAACCACCATGGACCACCTTGATTTCCTCACCACCAACCACACACCAGTGTACTGTGAAACATTCAAGGATGGCTGATTCAGCCGAAGGATCCAGGGCACCTTCCAACTAGCAGAGAACCTTTGCCAAAACCCCACAGGAAACTTTATGTTGTCCCCAGCAAGAACGGAAAGGGATGCAGATCACTATTCCTGCACCACACCTACAAGATTATGCACAACAGCACAAATTACATGTCTTTAGTCACGCAGACAGGAATTTTCAGATGTGGTCCCGAGGACGGGATTGTGTTTTGAGCGAGGGTAGTGAAGGACAAGACTCCAAGAAATCACAGAAGACATAAAGACACGAAGGATGGAACCCTAGGAAACCACAAAAGGTGCAGAGCTGAGATCAACAATTCACATCCTTCCTCAGTCGACAGCAAGAAAGGCTCTATCGAGGCCCCACAGGCTAGAAATATCCTACTCTAGTTCTTAGTTACTAGTGTTTGAGTGTGGCTGTACAGTATGTGTGAATGGCACTAGGCCACGTGACCACGAGTCGGAGTGGGTGGTATTGGATGGAAATTGTTCCAAATAAAATTATAATTTTCATAGCTCCTCGGTGGTCTAGTTGGTTTGATGTTGATGTGCTATGCTATAAGCCTGGTCATACGTCAAAAATATTAATTATTCAGGGCTCTATTTGTATACAAGTGAGGTCTTAAATGCACCCCAGATGTAAATATCTTTCTCTAGTACTTAGTTACTAGCGTTGGAGTGTGATTGTATGTGTGAATGGGACTAGGTTACGTGACCACGAGACGGAGTGAGTGGTAGTGCATGGAACTTGTTCCAAATAAAATAATAACTTTTATAGCTCTTCGGTGATCTAGCTTGTTTGATGTTGGTCCGCTATGCTACAGGCCCAAGTTCGAAGCTCACCTTGGTCATACGTCAAAATTTTTAATTTGGAAGGAGCCCAGATCAGCTTAGAAGCATAGACACCTACTCTAATTGGTTCACCTGGCGGGCCAACACTTTTGCCCAGAACGTTCCCAACTCTGCCAGGAACTTTATTAACTCACCCAATGTCCATACTCTAGTTATATGAACAGTATCAATGCTACGTAAACTGGGTTGAAGCAGCGTTATGTATCCTATCTGTAGTCTTAAGTTGAACACTTCCGTAACCTTCAGTTAAACGCTATATTTCGGGAGGAATAAATTATTCTATAGTTAAATATGGGTATGTAGCACATTATTATTGTTAATATAATATAATATGGTGTTTCTGATTATAAAATAATGGGACATTATTAACGGACGCAAAGCGCGTGCACCGAGCAACAAAACCACAAGCAGCTACAAGGCGGGTTGCGTCGTCCCTCTCTTATCAACCTCCGTCCTTACAACACCTTATGTAATTCTGTATCAACTTATTATTTGTTGTTGTTGTTGTTGTTCCCTAAGCTGCCTGGCCGAACAGCCCCGAGTCCCTGAGAAAGGCCATGGCCACGATCGGGCTTTCCCACAGAGCTCTCATTGAGTGTAGATTGTGTTGTTGGCGTAAGTGGTTGTGTGAAATGCAGTCTTCTATGATGTGTTTAATGGTATGGGGTGCTGTGTTACATCCCGGGCAGGCGTCGACAACGGAGTCATCCAGTCTCTTCTGATAGCTCAGGAGAGCTGGATGATGTCCGCATCTCAGCCTGGCCAGGTGGACTCTGTCCTCGCGAGGAAGGGAGGATTCGGAAGGATGGATTTCGGGAGGTCGTGCATGCAGCTGCGTGTTGTCTGTGAGTGAGTGAGTGGATGGATCGGTGAGAGATATGAGTATGGATGTGCTTCTGGAAGTTGGTTCGGGGTGGGCAGGGAGGGAGAGAGGACAATAATTGTGTGTGATACCGTGTGCTGGGTGTTGTTTTGATATTTCTTGGTGTCTGTGGGTGTGTTGCCATGTAGTTTAGTGGGTGGTCTTGGTTCGTGGAGGCTGCTGCCAGGAATTGAGTGCCTCTCATGTCCAGATGGTCTTTGACTTTGAGAATTTTGGTTTCTTGATGTAGGTGATCTGTGGGTGAAGTAGCTGTGCAGCCTGTAATGATCTTCAGGGCTTTGTTTTGAATAGTCTGTAAGGTCTTATGATGAGTTTCAGCTAGGTTAGAAGCCCAGGCTGGGCTTGCATATTCCATCACTGATCTTATGTATTGTTTATATACTGTGGTGGTAGTTTCTTTGTTGTGTCCAAATTTTGTGTGAGCAAGTGACCTGAGGGCGTTAAGTCTGGGTGTCAGTTTCTTTTTAATGTTTGTGGTGTGCTGTTTGAATGTCATATGAGTATCATATGTTACTCCTAGGATTTTGGGTGTGTGTGTATGTGTTAGGGGTGTGTTGTTTATGGTGAGTTGAGGGATGTATTCGTGTTCTCCTGTCCAACTTGTGAGCAGGGTTGCGGTGGATTTGGCTGGGGCTAGATTAAGTCTGTTTGTAGTGCACCAACCATGTAGTGTGTTGAGATAGGGTTGAAGGAGATCTGTTGATCTTTTTGGGTCATGGTGTGTGCATGTGAGTATTATGTCATCTGCATAGGAGGCTAAGTTTATTTGGGGCGTATTGGGTGTAGTTATATCGTGCATGTACAGATTGAAGAGTGCGGGCGATAGGACGGATCCTTGTGGGACTCCGTTTGGAAAGTTTCTGATTTTAGATGACTGACCGGCAAAAGATACGTGTGCACATCTGCCTGCTAGGAAGTTGGCCAGCCACCTTTTTGTGTTGTTGTGCATGTTTGTGTTGTAAATTTTGTTTGTTAGGTTGTGGCGGGGGATGGCATCGAAGGCTTTACTAATGTCGAGTGTGGCTAATAGTGATCTGTGTGGTAGTCTAGCTGAGTTGATGCCGTCGAAAGCTCTTTGTGTAAGGTCTGTGAGAAGAGTGTTTGTGGAGTGCAGTGGCCTAAAGCCATGTTGTGTTGGAGCTAGGGGTAGGTCAGGTGTAATTAGTTGTAATACTAGGCGTTCCATGACTTTGGAGGGGGAGCAAAGAAGTGTGATGGGGCGGTGCGAGAAGGGTAGCGAGGGGTCTTTGTTGGGTTTGGGGAATGTGATGATGATACCATGCTTCCAAATGTCTGGTATTGTGTTGTGTGAATAGCTGTAGTTTGATATGTTAGTGAGTGCTTGTATGCCTTGTGGTCCCAGGTGTCTGAGGTGTATGTTGCTTATGTTGTCTAGGCCACAGGCGGGTGAGTGCTTGAGATTGTTGATGATATGCTTTGTCTGGTGATTGGTGAAGGGTGTATAGTCAGGGTCTGTGGGGAATTGTCTCTTACGTCGGATGACACGTCGGTCGTCTTTGTGAGGTTTTAGGTGGCTGACATGTGAAAAGTGATTGATGAGAGTGTTTGCTTGTTGTTTACATGAAGGAGTAGAGTCTGTTGTTGTGATTGCAGCATGTGATTGTGTTGTGTTGCTGTTGGAAAGTGTGATGCTGTTTAGTGTTTTGTAGAGTTTTTTGGGGTTTGTTTTGTGATCAAGTGTTTGTAGGAAGTTATTCCAATTTAGTTTTTGTTGTTCTTGTATTTTGTTGTTAGTTTGGGTGTTGAGTGCTTGAATTTGTTGTGTGATGTCTTGTGTGTGGGGTGCTGGGGAGTGTTTCAGTATGTCGCGTTGTCTGATGAGGTTTTGAATTTCTGGTGTGAAGTTGGGGTTGTGTCTTTTCCTGTTACCTCTTGGAATGTGTTTCTTGTCAGCGTTTTGGATAGTTTTATTGAGTATGTGTACAGCATTGTTGATGTTAGTGATGGGTGTACTGTTTAGAGTTGTGAAGTGTTGTTCTGTCTCATTTGTGAATGCTTCCCAGTTAGCTCTTTTATAATTGGTGTATGTGTGTTTGTGGCTAGCTGGGTGAGTCTGGTTTTGGTGGTGATAATGATCGGGAGGTGGTCAGAGCCTAAGGTTCTGACCACCCTCCAGGATGTTGTGGGGGCGAGTTCTGGGGAGCAAAAGGTGATGTCAGGAGATGATGGGTTATAGAGGGCTTGGTGAGGAATATGGGTATGTTGATGGATGTCGTTAAGGATGATGAGGTTATCGGTTTGGTTTTGTAGTACCAGCCCTCTGTCCGTGTCGGGGTTGTCGACAAACCAGGCCGACGTCTTGGCGTTGAAGTCACCACCCAGGATGATGTGTGGGGTGTGGGGTGTTTGTGATGTGTTGTAAGTGTGGTCTGTATTCATTTGGTACTGTAGGGGATGTTTGGGGAGGGATGTATGTGTTTTATGATGGTTATGTTGGAGTTGTTGCCAGTGCGTATTTTAATTGATTGTATTTCTGTTGTGTTATCATTTGGGGGGAGGAGGGATTTGGTTTGTACACTGGTTACTATGTATGATATTTCTTTGTGTACCAGGGTGATGAGTCCACCGCCCCCGCCGACAGCCCGGTCTTGTCTGATGGTGGTGAAATTATGAAATGTGGGTGTTTTTTGTGTTGTGCGGAGTTTTGTTTCTTGTAAGATGGCAATGTGTATGTTGTGTTGTTTGATGAAGTGTGAGAGTTTGTGTTTCTTTGTGTTGATGCCATCTATGTTCAGTTGAAGAATGTTAATGTTATGTGCACGATGTATGTTGGGTGCTGCTGCACGAGGATGGGGTGGGGTGGGGGTGGGGGTGATGGTGGGGCTGGGGGATGGGATGGGTGAGGTGGGGGTGGGGATTGGGGAACAGGATATGGGGGTTGGAATGGATTAGGATGGGGTGTGGTGTGTTGAGTTGAGGATGTGGATGGTATGGGAAGGTTAGGTGGGTTAGGGAGGAGAGTGGACGGGTTTTAGGGGGGGGAGTGGATGATATGGGAAGGTTAGGTGGGCTGGGGAGGAGAGGTGGACGGGTTTTAGGTGAGGGATTTGACTGGGAGAGGGAGGGGCATGAGGAACAGGTCCAGGTGTTTGTGTAGTGTTTCTTGGAGGCAAGTGTTGTGCAGGTGAAGTGGGTCCAGTTCCCGCATGAATTGCAGAGAACTGAACCCTTAGTATGGCGACTCGAAGTGATGGGTTTTGAGCAAGTTGGACATATGTATGTGTACGTGGGTCCTGGGTTGCTCTCAATGTCTCCGGCTAGAAGAAGTCTTCGAGAAATGACAGCCGGAGAGTCATTTCTCGGTGTAGGAAAAACTGTGTGATGTGTGTGGTGTGAGAGGTGTGGAAATTCCCGGCGCGACCGAAGCCGCTCCAAGGACCCGTGCCCCCAGGGAGGGGGCAGGGGATGGTTGTGACGGTTTGGCTCCCGAAACTGCTCCCCGCGGCCGGTGTGTTAGCTTCAATTCCTTCTCATTCATCATCCAGTCACATCATTAATTATTAGTCACCTGAAATTTAACGTAATTAACTTATGAATTAGCCTAGCCTTTCCACTCTTTCCTTTTTCCTTGCCCCCACTAACATCTTGAATCCGACTACCTTCCGCCATTTTATCATCTGAGTTATAACAATAATCAGGTAAGCTTTTATACTTTATGTGAGTTATATATTATTACAATTCACTTAAATTATAAATTAACCACATAAATTTGTACTTCAATACCTTGTAACTTAAAGGCCTAATTCCGTCCTACGAAATTGACGTTCCGTGCCATTCCTTTGACTTTGTATGTTTGTTGTTGTCTTGCAGCGTCTACGACTTTCCAGTGGGTTAGCCTGTCTTGTTTTTTGGCACGGGCTTCTAGGTTCTTGTGCCCCCAGGTGATTTTTTCCGGTCAGACTCATTCCCCTGGCCGCCCCAGGTGCCCTCATAAACAGTATGAGGAGTTCAAATGCTTGAAGTCAACTCCTAATATTATAGGCTAGCCGGATTTAACATTTATGGTAATGGGGGGTAGACTAATCATGTACGGAATGGAGTGAGTCATAATAGTAATGCAGTACAGTACTGCTACCAAGTTTCTTCCCAAAAAATATTTTAACCTAACCCCCTGCCGTACACATTTTGAGAAAAATTAGAGTGCTCTGAGGGATATGATGAGATGTTCTCGAACATCATTGAGATGCGAGGAGATAAAGAAAAGCCAAACCATCATCACCAGAGCTCCACATCATCCAATGCAACATCAGAGCCTCCAATCCGAATTGTTACCATTCAGGAGTGCAACACAAACAACTCCCACGGGCAGCAACATGGCGACCACGAAGGGCAACAACATGGCGGCCACACAAAAGAAAATGTATTACGCAGCCGCTCGATAGAAAACGTTCCAAACTGGAGGGACTATTATAACCCGACCGAAAACACGAACATCGACATCCGCAACGGCCTTCATACCTCTGACCCTGACCTCTGACCCTTGTACCTGCCAAAAGTGCATCATATTCCAGTCACACCACCAGACCAAGTGTAATGCCTGGATTGTGGCAAAGTATCTGTAACTGCATTCGATGCTGAAATCTGCTTGAGCTATCACGCCAAGTGGAGTACTTCTCTTGGTGTAGTGGCTAGAGCGCTCGCCTCCCACGTTGGGGGCCCGAGATCGAATCTCGGCCGGGCTGCGCCCAAAAACATTTGGGTCGAATTTACGCATCAGACGCAATTCGGATGTGATTGTGAAAATTGTAAATTGTAATTGTGTGTCATTGTAAAGTCGGCAAAAATAGCATGGTGCTGTTTCGAGGTTACTTCACAAGAACCTGCACCAGCAGAAACGACGAAAGACCTGGTCTGTTACCTCGTTCATCACCAAAAAGGCAAAAGAGTGGCATCCACGTGGAGCTAGCCACCTCAGACGATTCAAAGCTTCCCCTCCAACCGGGCAAGTCTAGACAAACCAAACTACAGCCAAACAGTAAATACATCAATGGCCCTATGGCGTGCACCGGTGAAAAACACCCAGCAACAGCTCCAGCGCCTAATCTTCCAAATCAACGAAGTAGAAATAACGTGCCAGACTTGGAAAAAGTGCAAACCACTTCTACCCTGAATATCTACAAATCCTCGCCTTTCCCAGATGCCAACCCAGTTCTACCAACGGCACAATGAATAGATCTACCAGAAATGCAAGCTGCAACTAGTGCATCGATCCCCACAACTGCAAATAAAATCATGAAACCTGCCGTGCCCTTGATGCCCGTGAAGGACACAGGACACCTCAGAAAGTAGAGACACTACTCACACTGACCAACCAGCCTGCTGGCTTGTATCCTATTTTTGGATCCTTGACAAGTAATCCTAGGGAAGAAAGGATAGTTACGAATTCTGAAGCTTGTCGTAATAATAAATTTAGGCCTCCGACACCACTCAAGTATTGTGTTGAAGGTAGAGGACAGTCGAACCAACTAGGTTATTATGCCAGATGGAAAATTGAACAATTTGACAATTTAGAAGTAACTGATAAGTCCAAGACATATTGCAACCCCCCCAAGGTCTGTAATACCTCTTAAGGTACTTAGTGTTGAAAGAGTGAATCAGCCCAAAACCCCCCTGGCCAGAGTTATTCCTCAACACAGTACTTGTAAAAGGAACACCCCCAGACTTGTTGAATCAGCTCGCTCTTGTTATACTTTATCTAAAGCTCTCGACGAAGTTAAGCAATTGTGTGATAATTCACTAGTCACTACTAAGCAAACTAACCTACCTCCTACTCCTGGAAAGGAAGTAGGTTAGTCCTTCAGTAGGGGAAACTTTAACTGTATCTCCCAGGTCCAGCGTGAGTGAGTGTAGGAGGACGAGCAAGAAACCGAAAAGGAGAAGTGACATTGCCAAACGATTACTGAAGTTATTCGGGCCAGAACCTAGCCCTTGAGTGTGAGAGGGAACTAAGTGCCGCGAATCCCTGTCGTAGAAGTGTAACTCTGAACATTATACCGCCCTCGACTTAACTTGAATCCAGTGCTAAAATCGTTCTCCCATTGCTCTCCTCTACAAACTCCTTTAAGTGCCTTTCTAAGTTTCGTAGTGGTAACAGTGATAATAGTGAGGGGCTAGACCCAGATATGCCAAGATTCTCCTAATAGTCCAGGAGCCAAGGGGTGTTTGCATGCATGAAAGGGCTAGAAAATCACCCGCTTGATTTAGTTAGAGGGTCCACTGGGACACCTTTTTAGCGATGGTAGACATCCCGAAACCCGGCAGTTATCGTGTTATTCGGGATTTTCGCTGAATTTAATGAAATCAAAATAACTCCTTTTTTTACGTGTGACGGTTACATAAATTGTAATAACTCGGCAATGAAATGGTCTACAGAGCTCTTTCACCACTCAAAATAAAGCTTAAAGAATTATCTATTCAATGGATACACACACAATAAGATTGGTCAATACCCAAGGTCACAAGAGGTCAAAGTATGACCTTTTCTGATGAGGAACTAAAATTTATGACTTTTCAAATTTAAATATTTGTGAAAAATAGGTAAATGGATTGAACATTTAATGCTTTTATATTCTGGTTAGGTACACCATAGGCAAGCTTTTGAAATTAGTTGGAAAAGTTGATTACGTATTTTAACCCCTTGGCGTCCAGTACAATAATATGAAGTTTGCGAATGATATACCAATAATAGCTATGTATTGGTTATATAATTATGGTACTACTGAGTCAGCTAAAGTTCTATCAAAACACTCTGTATCACAGTATCACACATTGCATATATATCTTCAAAGCAGATTTCAATAATTTTTTGTCACATTAATGAATGACCTACTTTTGGGGAGAGGGGTGAGCCGGGGATACAATTGGAAATGTATTCTGTGATGTGTCACATTAATGGCCTAGGTTTTGACATCCTTTCACCTGACATTTGCAGTAAGGGCAGCATTTCATATCTAGTTGTCTGCAGACACATCGTTTAGTAGAGCAGGAGGTACATTTACAGGGCATTGCAAAGTCATCCGGTAGCAAGACTTGAAGATGGTCCGGTTGAAGAATGCCATCTTCTTCAATGAAACCAAAGTCTCTGGGATCCAGTTGAGGATTGCTTAGGCAGTGTAGCTGTAGATATGTCCCAAAGAATGCCCTGAGGACATGACCTTCGACTGATCGGCTGGTGGGAGGCAGTTCCAAAATGGTCTTTTTGCTGTGGTGGTAGAGGTAGTACCGTAATTCATCCATTGTTCTGCATGAGGTTCCTGATTTGTACACATTCACAAGGAACTCTTCCACCAAGATGAAGTTAATACAGTTCAATTCCTTTCCAAAATCAATCAGATAATGCACCGGATCTGCCTTCAGTGCAACAGCCTTTGTACCAAATTTACTTGGGGAATCACAACCAGTTAGATGGTGCAGGGCAACTAAGATTTTGCAAGTATCTGATCCCAACTTATCGCCTAGAACATGAAGGGGTATGTATCTTGTGGTATTACCAACACCAGCAGGAATCCACATCTCTCGTAGGCCATGTGCCTTCAGAAGCGACCAGTAGTGTAGGGCCAAGATTACGACATCAGTATCATTTGATATAATAACCACTCTCTTAGTCCCATTCTCAACTGCATGACGAGCATGTGGGATAATTCTGACGTCGGCCTCTTCAATTGTTGTGTCTAGATCAGGTAATGGTGTCTCTTTTCCATTCAAAATAGCCAGGCATGGTTCAATTTCAGGTGGAAGTCCAATCGACCTAACAACTGTATCTGTCATCGGTTTTGGCTTGGTTAAGATGCGTTGTCGAATGAGTTTCTGTAGCTTGGATTTGTTTGCAGATGAGGCCCAGAATGCATCCATTGTGACTGGCAATTGCGTTCCTGTACGTATCCCATATAAGTCAATTGGGCTGCAACCACACCTTCTAGTTCTTTCGCTGTCCTTCACTGAACCCTCAATGTATGTGTCAAAGACGAAGTCGACACGTTTAGAGTTGCTGCCAAGTCCATATGACACCTCCAAGAACTTATCGCAGAGTTCACCAAAGGTGTTCATCTGGGATACCCGCATACGACGAAGGCCTGCCATTACATCAATGATAGTCACTGTATTTGCTGGCTTCCATTTAGATGGTGGTATATAGTCTGCTTTTTCAAGGTGTTTTTCTAACTCAGTGCACAGTTCACTTTTGTTTGGTTTGGTCATTAGTCCATTCTTGTCAAAGAGGTAACTGCTGTCAATCAGGTCAAACCCCAGCAAATGTTTCATGTCATATCCTCGGACACGAGCAATGTCATAGATCTTCTGGGTTTCTGCCATTTGCTTCTTGGTCTCTTTGCTTGTAGACTTATAGGTACTTTGGTCTCCCTTCATGGATTTGAATGTCTTAAGGTTCGTCCTGTGTATGGTATCAAAGATGGATCTGTGTTTCATTACGATTCTTTCATTTCGGAATGTTTCATACTTCTTCCTAGATCTTTCATCAAATTCGAGCAGATTGTCATGGATTTCCTTTGTCATGATTTCCTGTGTGAGGATGTTGTGAAGCTTGTCTTTGTCTCCTTCACACGGTAACGTCATGGGGTTGTCATGTTCTTTTACATACTTAATCATATCCTGAATCAATGTCTCAGATGACCTTGTTGCTGATAAGTTGAACTCGTGGTTTACTAAAAGTTCTGTGCTAGGTGTGACGACTCCACTGACCTGACGTTGGAAATTGACAACAGCTAACATTTCATGGTAAATGATCTCCCACTGAGCAACGAATTGCTTCTTTTTGGTGCTACCGATGATACCCCCAGCACTCTTCTGGGATCGATTTATCGTCTGCTCGAGACACATGTCTGCCCCTACAGCACTGAATGGTCCATCTGTCCGCTTCACCACGAACTTGCCTGCCAGGAAACTCTTGTACACATCTTCTGGTAGCTTTCTCATATTATCTTCTAGGTATAATGAAGCCCATCTAAAATAGTTGACCCTATCACATCCAGCAAATAGCGGCAGCACAGATTGAACACTTTGGAGATGGAGTTTCCAGTCTCCCTCACGGTCTGCCCTAACCAAGTCCTTTAGAACAGCCACCATTCTGACGAAGTGGTCCCAGAATGTAAAAGTCTCTGACGCTGCACTTCTCTGACATCTAAATTTATTGAAGTCTTCAAACATGACTTCTGAGTTTGACATAAATGCCTCCAAATGAACCTTGCTTTCCTCCCTCTTCTTTTCTGCTACAGAGTTCTCAACAGTCTCAGATGCTCAAGCTCATCCCTGTACCTCTCAATTCCTTCCACTTTGAAGAACTCCGCCCACTGCAGCCTTTCTATACACTCAGAGAGCATGAACAAACCCTTCAACGATCTCGTATAATGTGATCCATCAAGAACTGATCTTACCACATTTTGGCCAAATGCTTTAGACTCTACCAATATAGTTTCTGCTCCACTGCCATTAATGAGCTTTCCTATCGCACCCATGACTACCTTAACCATATGAAAAGAGCCCAGACATAACACCAAGTTATTAAATTCAAATGGTTTGCTCATGGTGATTTCACAGGCAATGTGATACACCCCCTCATCACATACCACGGGCAAGTGTGTTTGGTCTAGTTGACTCAAAATATTCTGGAAGTTGTTTAATGCTGTGTAAACTGTGCCATATTCCGTAACAGGGTGGGGAAGGACTGGTAGGAAACCTACAACATTCTGACACAAATTCTCATCAGTAATAAGAGAGTTAAAGGCACTCCAAGAGGGCATTGTTTGGTCCATAGGTGTTTCTTTAACACCTTCCGTCATACATGATAGATCCATTCTACTTACAGTCCAAGCTACGTCCTTCCTGCTGACACTTTGTGCATGTGATTTGTCTATTTTGTACAGTTCTTCCGGAACTTCGTAGATTGTTTGAAGGCTTGGCTTTTTAGCAGTTTTCGTGTAAGGAAACAAAGTCTGGCAACCTAACTCTTGTGTGAATTGTCTCTCTGTGGGTGACACCAGTCTCCGATATCTTAGGCTTACTATTCAGAGTCACTCCTTGAAGTTTGTCCTGCATAAGAATCATAACAGTGTCATGACTTCCTCCTATGCCAGATAGTGTTGCTTCCTCATGATCAAAATTATCAAAGGCCCCCAACGTGAAGCTTGATGTGTTTAAATGACTAGGAAGTGGGACTTGACCCTGACTATTGCAATCCTAAAGAATACAAATTATGGCATATATCTGTTATGCTTCAGTACGTTGATACGGTATATATACCTCTTATTGATTGCTACACAGGGGTTAAAATACGTAATCAACTTTTCCAACTAATTTAAAAAACTTGCCTATGGTGTACCTAACCAGAATATAAAAGCATTAAACGTTCAATCCATTTACCTATTTTTCACAAATATGTAATTTTGAAAAGTCATAAATTTTAGTTCCTCATCAGAAAAGGTCATACTTTGACCTCTTGTGACCTTGGGTATTGACCAATCTTATTGTGTTTGTATCCATTGAATAGATAATTCTTTAAGCTTTATTTTGAGTGGTGAAAGAGCTCTGTAGACCATTTCATTGCCTAGTTATTGCAATTTATGTAACCGTCACACGTAAAAAAAGGAGTTATTTTGATTTAATTAAATTCAGCGAAAACCCCGAATAACACGATAACTGCCGGGTTTCGGGATATCTACCCTCGCTAAAAAGGTGTCCCAGTGGACCCTCTAACTAAATCAAGCGGGTGATTTTCTGGCCCATTCATGCATGCAAACACCCCTTGGCTCCAGGACTATAAGTGCAATGTAAGATTTATGAAGTAGGCTTTACCTCTTCCCTTCTTGATTTGCTTTTGTTATCCTGTTTGTTGGGAAACAATTCACACCTATCCTACACCGGGTATCTACAGTATATACATACTTCCTCGAATTCAGGCTCCTGAATTCCTCGCGTAGGTGATATAGATATAAGATCACCTATTACATATTCATACGGCTACACGTAATCAAGAATACTTGCCGTTTATTCGTTCCTTATTATTCGGGTTCATATAAAAAATAGTGAAGTCTTGTCGCAGAGTTAAATGCTTTTCAGTCACTTGATTCAGACTGTTTGTAGTGAAATAACTTTCATACCTGTATTAATTGCTTATAGTCTATCAGGTCTTTGTATTCGCTTATAACTCTCGTTGAATTATTATTCCATTTAACACCTTCAGTGCGTCCTTTATATATATATATCTTGAACAACTACTTTTATTGTCACTTTATTATTATTATTGCATATCTATTATTTTACTTTAACTATTCGTGAGCATATTCTGCCATAGCTTAAGGACGTATCTACATGTAATATTTAGAAGTATTGTCTACTTTATATCTTGTTTAACCATTACTTATTTATAAGTACTATTACCCATTCTTGAGACTGACTTTGATATTGTGTACCCTAGTAATTAATGATAAAAACCTTTGTAATCATTCCTTGTGTTTTATGTCTATTGCCTGTTTTTTTTATGGTGATTTGGGGAAAGAAGGTCAGTCCTCACCCAGTGAAGAGGTACCTTAGTTGAAGATAACTGCACATTCCCAGTCCGGGAATAGCAATCAGAATATATCACGTTTCTTTAAAAAATGTGGCATAACAATCATGAATAAGAATATACAGTAACCGATCATTCACACTACAGTATTTTGTAAAATTGTCATTAATTCAAAATTATTTCGCCTGACCGACATATACATTTCTGGCTTAATTAATTGAATTGTTATACCAGGTTTTTACTGGGGTTGTATTGACTAATTAGGTAGGTTCTTACTTGACTGGGGAAAAGGAGACCAACAAAAACACAAGCACAAAGGCAATAGAGGATAATATAACACAGAGTACAAACATAGACTATTCTTATTTCACAGTAACATATGATTATAGGTGCAATGTTACATCAGACATGGTAGGCGTTTCAAGGGGAAGATCTTTGACAGATTCCGATGGTCTTTGAAGATGCGGCTGCGTTGTATTCCTGATGACGTCCTGGTCCGTGGTGGTGGTCCTGCCGTGTGACGGTTGCAGAGTTGGCGAAGACTTCCTTGAGGGTCTTCTGAAGATCTGTGGGGTAGAGGTCTTATACAAATACGCGTCGTTTCACCAGTGTCTTACGCTCTCGTATCATAGGACTGAAGTAGGGAGTCATTTCACCAGTGTCTTACGCCCTCCACTATGAATCCTTGATCTTGACTTCCTACAGGAATCTCTGAAAGAACTTTGATGTTAGATCTTTGGTTTATACGAGTACGAGCCATTTCACCAGTGTCTTACTCTCTCGTATCGCAGGACTTAAGTAGGGAGTTGTTTCATTAGTGTCTTACACCCTCCACTACGAGTCTCTAACCCAGACTTCCTACAGGAGTCTCTTGAAGAACTTTGATGTTGGATCTTGGGTTTAAAAGAGTACGAGCCATTTCACCAGTATCTTACACTTTCGTATCGTAGGACTTAAATAGGGAGTTGTTTCACCAGTGTCTTACACCCTCCACTACGAGTCCTGACTGAGAAGGAAGCCGTTTCACCAGTGTCTTATGCTCTTCCAAGTGAAGTTCCAACCAGCCTTACTATTTTTGTAGGTTTACTAGAAGTAGAGCGCTTGTCGGTACAGCATACTCAAATTATAATAAATCTTGTACCAAGGCAATGTAAAGATGTTGGGTGGTCACCAGTGTGGTCCAACAAGAATAGTAGCAAATCCAAGGTATCTTCGAGAAATGCGTTGAGTAGTTCCACCAGTGTCTTACTCCGTCAAGGCAATTTCTCGGTTAATAGTCCCAAGTCTTCTGATGCTAACTCTACCTGTGTGGTATTAGCATCTATCCAACTCTACTGATGGTGAGGTGGGCTGAGATAGTCTTACCCTTTCCGTCGTCCTCCTCAGTGGGGCATTTCGTGGCTAGAGGGGTGGCTGTGCTTGGAGGAGGGTCTGGGTCAACTGCAGTAGTCCTTCTGGGAATCCGCGCCACGGCGGTGGTGCGTCTCCGGGCAAGAAGGGCGCGTGGTGTGTTGATGTGTATGCACTGTTTTTTTTCCCACGATGTCTTGGGTGGCCATCTCTGGTCTGTGCATCACTGTCTGTTGATGTCCTCACAGGTGTGTTTCTTCCTGGGGTCGGGGAAAGTGCCTGAGTAATACATGTGACTCAAGCGAAGTGTGGTGAGGAGGCTCTTGTGCCCTTTTGTCTTGGTGGCGTTGTGACAGTGGTTGTTGTTATTGTTTGTGGGGCCTCATCTCCTTCGTTCCTTTCATTTACGCTTTTCTTCCCTATCTCATGAATATTTTTCTTTTAAGCCTAATAATTAATATAACTGTTATGCCCTGATTTTATACAGGATTAACGATTGATTGGGTGAGTTCTGCAAGACTGGAATATCAGGTTTCATGCACATGCATATAAGGAATCAATAGAACACATAAATATAATTTCGGAATGTAGTTTGTAATACGGCTTTATTGAATTACACACTCACTGGTATAGAAAAAGAATCAATTCACTGTGGAAAAGATAGGTAGGAGCAATAGATTCAGTATAAAGCTTGGTCTTTCAATTCTCCTAGCACAATCGTGGATCTGGATGGAGCGTGCACTGCCACTTTCAACACTCAGGTATTATTCTTCTGAGATAGGGACAAGATACAAGATGAGAAGAAAGTCACTCGAAAGGCACTGGTTAAGTTCTCATAAGTATCTAGCAAAGTTCATTGATAATGCCTAAGGCCTAGTTATTTTATTTAGATGTTGGGCTAACTTCGGATTTCAACTTCACAAGACCGGGTAGAGTAAATAGACAAGTAGAATTGTATACCTTTTGACTGTTAATGCGCGTATTGGATTCGTCACTGAGATTAATTCACTTTACTACCTATCCCGCAAGCTTTTGGGATCTCAGAATATTTATACCATAATATCCAAATTAGGAAGATCTCGTTAAGTGGCTAAGGGTAAATATTGTCGCGGTAATTGTCTCGTAATAACTTTTACTGGTACGAATTCTCGGTCAATGAACAGGGAACTCTAGGGATCTAACTTGAAACACTCGTCATGGTTAGCAAATAACTTTAAAATGAGCATAGGCAAATACAACGATCTGGTGGTACAGTATCTTCGCACTGATACAATGATAGTCAATAGTGCACTGTTGGGTTATCTTCTTAGATTCTCGATCTGGTGTCGTTGAGGGCTTCTCGGCTGCTCCTAGGCCGTCCAGGGTGTCCAGTTGTGTGAAGAAGTTACAGATGGGCCATCAACCGTTGATGAAGTTTCGTTAAGGTACTCTCGGGGCTAGGATTTTTGATGTTATGCTTCAGGCTGAGGCCGGATTAGCACACCATCGGACCAACGCAAGAGGAGTCTACTCAAGGACGCTTCTTGCTTCTTGACTGTCTCTAATCTTTATGAGAGGTTCAAAGAACTCAGGCGGTTTTACCCTTTTAGTCACAAATTCTGGTGGGTTGCCACAGACAAAATGTGCCAAGGATCTATTCCTGCTAAGCGCTCCTAAGAGTGTCTCGCATAGACCCTTCTAACACAAAAGATCTTTCTGCCCTAGATCTCTGTGAGTTATGTGCAAGTCAGGTGTCTAAAATAATAAAGTATTGAAAGGTAGGGAGGCCTTCGTCTTTCAAGATTTATATTAGGTTAGATAAGGCACTAATATAAATAACTATATTAAATTCTGGGTGGCCAGAAGTAATCAGTTATGTATAATTATGTAGTTCTGGTTGCACTTTATATAAATGGTTATAAAACCCAAGTGGAAGAGGTGATACCAGCAATGAGTTTTTAATCACTTATTTGGGGTAGATATATGTATTAGTAAAAGGTCTCTTTATTAACCGGTGGGTGGCCACGATTAATAAAGATAAAAAAAAAAATATATATATATCAATGTCACTGATTTTATCACAGACTCCGAGTTGCCGCTCGTCTATAGGTAATCTTGAGTGGTGAGTTAAATAGTCTTCAGTCAGAGAGCGGATTGCCATTCATCAGAAGCGATATTTGCACTCCTTAGTTCCTCTCCTCTCAGGGTTTATATAGCAGGGCTGCCCGGTGTTGCCTGGGCTGGTGGTTGATGGATTTGCTATTTCTGGGCTGTTCAGTCAAGTGGCAGGGGAGTTTTCGCTTTATAGGAGGAGCCTTTCAGGGTGGCTCACTTCAGGGAGTAAAGAGGAAGTGAATGCAACAATATTTGGGGCTGGGGCTAACATGCTCTTCAAGTTGGCAAGATGGTGGAGGTGTGGGGGACCCTGGGGTCGGGATGTTGCCTCAGCTGGGGGTGGACCCCTTAATCTTTGGGGTGGCTGTGTATGGGGGCTGCTGTGGAGTCATTGTCTGGGTAATTGGCTCCTCATTTCCGGTGCCCTGGATTAGATAACAGAGTTAGTACGTACACCGGACATATAAGGATAAGTAATGGAAGGGGTGCTGGCAAGAGGCCCTTTGTTGGTTGTTTTCGTGGAGGCTGGGGCGGAGTACCTTGCCCGTGAAGGCCAGCTGGCTAATTGCCTGACTTCTATAAGTAAGTTACTTTTAAGGGAGGGGATGAGTGGGGGTGTTGGACAGCTCTCTCTTTATCTGTAGTCCTTGGATAATGAAAAATGACAAGTAATACAATACAGTCAGACATACCCGTATGTGCGTATAAGTGGTTGCTAGCCAGAGTTCCCCTGGTGTTCCTTTATGTCGGGCTCGAGGGGGCGGAGCACGTCGCGCCCTAGGTCGGCCGGGGGGTAGGGGTAGGGTAGGTGGAAGTCCCTCTGTGACCTGACGTGGCCCGGCGGCTTAGCCTTCAAGTTAATTGGTTTGTTGTGGTCAGCCAAATCTGGTTCAGGAGGAAAGAAATGCATTGGAAGAGAGAGCGAGAGAGATGCGTAAATGGAGATGCGTAGATGGAGTTGGTGATCCAATGGAGGGGAAGACATGCGTAACCCAGGTGGTATGGTAGCTATCACTACGTCATGTGGATGGAATCTGGTGGTCACATACCTGAAACAACACAACACAAGGGATTACCGCTTCGTCGCGTGAATATGGTCATTATGTAACTCTGGCGTAACTTATACATCGCTTAGCTACTAGAAGGGGAAAGAAAATAGAGCAATGTGTATTGTGCACTAGAAGATGGTACTTGACAAGAAGTGTAGTATGGGGGGGGGGGGGTGAAGAATTGGAAAAGAAAAAAAGGCACAACGGGGTTACGTAATTCAATGGTCAGTAGAAAATACCACGTGAGGTTATGGATATGTACTCGTTAACATGGGGGAACGAAAAACCAGGTATCTTTCCTGTCTACCGTTTCCCTCAACCATGCTATCATTATAGGGTTAGTACAAAAAATATAACAATAAGGTGGATCCCAGTGAGTTAGGGGACTGTCTAGGATAATTGTAAAATTGAATATCAGGATTGCTCCTCGGTATGCTGCAGGGTAACCTTAGGGGTTTAGTACATAAAAAAAAATAAAAATAGTAGAGATCCCGGATATAATTGTTAGAAGGGGGAACGAAAAATAGGTGTTTTCCTTTCTCCAGTTCTCTCTTACTTAGGTTAGTGTTAGTGAGTTAGTATAGCATTTGGGAGTTAGTACGTTAACAAAAAAATAATATGGGCCCCAGTGAGTTACGGGGTCGCCTAGGATAATTGCATAATTATATATCAGAATTACTCCTCGGGATTTGGTAGGCTAATATTAGGGGGTTAGTAGGCTATATTAACGAAAAAAAATAATAATAGGGATCCCGGATATAATGGTTAGAGGGGGAAACGAAAAATAGGTGTTTTTCCTTTCTCCAGTTCTCTCTTACTTAGGTTAGTGGGGCTAGTGAACGAACTGAGTCGGCAGGTTATAACGTTCTTATGGCGCCTTTACAGGGGGAAGGTTGTGAATGAGAGAAAACTGTACTAAACATCCAGATGGCGCTGGGGGTCTTATTCAAAAGACTATCGTGTGTGATGCACCATTGAGGTGTTTGAGGGTTTTCGTGATTTAAGAGGTTTAATACAGTTCGCAACTTATCTATGACACATAGTTGTGTAGTATATTTTTACTAGATTCATAATATGATGGTTATATACTCGTTAATGCAGTGAATATATAATAATTAACATAATTTGATACATAAATATCAGCTTCCTGACCTAGAAATTTAGTTTCATCTCATGTGGTGTAATAGGCTGGGCGAAATGTGTAATACTCATTGAAGTATTGTATTTACTTCCTTTTTTAGTTACTAACAAATATGTGTTTCAGTAGATATTGGCTGAACATACGGTATTATAATTTTGTAGTTGTAGCATTTGGCAGGTCGAATGTCTACACATGCGCAGACTACAAAACACGCTCCCATGCGCTTTTATGGTACCAATTTAATAATCCACTCTCAAATCGGGCAGCTAAATAGGTTACCGGCTATATTTCTTATTATACCAGTGACAGGAAATCAATCAATGTGTATCAGAATGTCATTGAACACAGTGGCAGCAAATTACATACGTGGAGATGCAGGAAATTCGAAAAAGATGATGAAAAAAAAGACTGACAACACTGCCCTTTCAAGGTCGAGGGTTTCGGTGACAAGCTGACCACGGTGTGATAAACATATACAGTGTCGCCAAGGTCTTCTTTTGTTCGCACCATTGGGCTAGTTTGGGAGCGTAGATTTGCGAGATTGAAGGAAGGACGTACATTAATATTATAAATTTTCTCGAAAAGGGGCTCCATTCCTAACGATATTCTTGATTTACGGCGTGATGGGGTTGATAGCCTCTGAAGTACTATCCTAACTAAAATTGAGGAAAGCGGAATTGGGTTGGTTCTATTATTCAAGTTGTAGAGGTGTCGAGATAGCCTATCGAGTGTCGAGTAGCTAGGCTACATTTCATACAAACGTTCATCATGGCTTTCAGTTGGTTGTACTATACATGTATGGTAACCTATGTGGCGGTGACTGAATAATCAAGTGATTGCTTGTGAGGGGGATTGGGACATTGATGCACATTTGATGAGTGCATGATTGTGATAATCATGTATGTGGTTATTTCATTAAGGTTTAGATGATGTGACACGTACTACTCATATACTGTATATGGGACTAGGTCTAGTTATATACGGGGAACTCGTAGTATCATGCACGCATGGCTGTTAAAGATAAACATATAAGAAAATGCGTGATAGGATTGAAATAGCTGAAACTTTGTGTTGTGCGATATTAGGTGATTGGGCTACTTTTGGGCGAGTTGGGAGTGGATATGCGTTGGCAACCTTGTAATACACACACATGCACGCACACCATTTTACTGAGCATTTTACCTTTATTAACCCTTAACTGACGGCGCCCGGCTATAGTCGAGTGAAATAAATATGGACTATGTGGCGGGGCCCGGCTATTGTCGAGTGCAATTTTGAGCACATAATGTGCTCTGAGAGAGAGCAGAGTGGTGGGAGGAGCGTAGATTACCACCTGACCGCTCGCCAAGGCTGCCGTGGAGCTACTGAGGTTTATTGCACCCTCCCCCACCCTCTCTCACTCGCTACACACGTAATAATGTAAGAAAATTACCGTATTTTAGCAATTTTGCCCTTCGGTTGCACGATCGTTGCAAGACAACCAGTGATCGTAGAAGGATGGTTCAGGTGTCATTGGAAAGCTCAATTTACACCCTTTCAGGGATACATACTTGTATTATGCTCTGGGTCTTGTTTATGCATGAAAAAGAGCACGGAAACAACCCCATTTATGGTAAAAAAAACGCTGGTCGGTACATAGAAATTACCGCCTAGGCTGCTCGTAAGGTGTTAAGGCTATAATCCACATTATATTAAGATTTCCATCGATGGGAAACAAATATCTACCACCATTACTGCTAGTGTGCACATAGATGCACAACAAATGTCAAATTTAACAAAGTAAGTGAAGTGGGGAACAGATGTTGACGGCTCGAGTAGTTTGGTTTAATGAGAATTATGGCTAGCGAATACTGGCATCAATTTATGATGCTCGTGCCATTTCAGAAGTTAGTTTATAATTGTATAATCTAATGTCCAGTAAAGTGGCTAATGCCGATTATTTTTTACGTTCATCTCAAGTTTTTATACCTATTATTATCATTTTTAGGACATGGATACCTATCTATTGAAATATTAACAGGACTACTTTTAGGGGGTTTACCATGTGTTTGTGTAGGCGTAATAGAATCGTGTTTATTTATCATAAATACTTTGTATATTGGACAATGTACTTCATAGAATTTGAGAGTACTATATCTGTAACATTCATGACTATAGAAATCGAGTGATATTTTGATGACTGCGATTTTTAAAATTCAATTCACTCGATGGCAACAAATTTAGGTTCGGTGCGAACCAAAGGCAGGAAAAATAGCAGACAATTTTTTTATTTTCCCCCATTGGAAGGGCTGTGGGGCAAGGCTAGGTCGCTGCGGACCTCGTGAACTTTGACAGTGACCCTTAATGCGCGGGACATAGGGGTGGCAGTGCCCTACGATAACACAGGTAGAGTGTTGTGTGCAACGGCGCGTGAAGCAGAAAGTGACAGGGTGACCCAAAAGGTTTCGACTGGCCATAGGATCACGAAGTAAAGTTGAGTAGTGTGGGTTGTATACTAGAAGAGGTAATTGACCAAAGACGTATACTAGGCGTGGAAAGAGATGGAAGAGAGGAACACAATGGTGGATAAAAGATAATTAACTTAAGAAATTAATGCATGCATGAATGACGGTATTAGCCGTCGTCATAATAAGATGATGGAACTGGTGTTTATGCACAGGACACAACCCGACAAAATGACAGTGCCGCTTTGTCGTATTAACTCCTTGCGACATATTATGTCCAGTATGTCCACGGAGGCGGGCGCTGGTATCATTGCCACTGCACCACACAACTGTCAAAACCACACTGCGGGCCGTTAGAATTGTCGGAGAAACCTGGGGTTGCCACCAACCGACAGATCTTCATCTAACTTACCGGACTTACTGAGCTCCATATGACGCTAGGGTGTCATATAACTTATTCTAGAATTATGAAGACAAGTCCATATGACGCAGTAGCGTCATATGAGTTTTTGGTTCACTCTGTCATATGAGTCGGAAAGAGTTAATATCGGTCGGGCAAAATTCTGGTTCATTTTATATATATACCTGTATACATAATTTCTAAAAAAAGGGACAGCTGAGCATGGGGTTACATCTATCTATACACGTAATGGAGAGAGAGACACTAGGTAGCTTTCCTGCCTCTCTTGATAACCGTATGCAGATTGATCATAGTGAGCTTATCCGAATTAACAGGCCTAAATCAATACAATAACTGGCATAGGGTTATCGGTTGTATAGAGTCGTGGTTAAAGGTTGTTACATAGTTCGAAATTAACTGATCTAAATCAACAGGCATAAATCAATACAAGAACTGGCAAGGGACACCTACACAAGGAAGGTTCTGTGGGGCTATGCAGCTGCAAGACATAGTCAATTGACAGAAGGACAATGCAACGTGAGGTTATGGATAGATAATCTGCTAAAATGGGGGAACGAAGATAGGTGTCTTCCCTTTCTACAAGTTCCCTAAATTATGTTAACCTTAGGGAGTTGGTACATCAATAAAATAGCAATGTGGATCTCAGTGAGTTATGGGGGCTGTCTAGTGTAATTGCATAATTAAATCTCGGAATTACTCCTAGGTATTTTGTATAGTGAAATGGCAGGCTGTATTAGGAAGGTTGGGAACATTGTTATGCCCTGTTTTTCTACAGGTTTAACTTGGGTAATGTGAGTTCTAAATTGACTGGGTATATAAGGCTGCATGCACAATACAAGATATGAGGAATAGAGAACACAAAGAAACACATGGTAGCAAGTTACATGATCACGTTTATTGATATACCACTGCAGAATACTTGTGTAAGACAATATAATAGAATTGAACAACACTAGCATAAGTGGATCTGGATGGAGCCTAGTCTCCCACTTCCAACGTTCAGGTATTAATCTTCTGATCACTGGCTTTGATTTCACAGGTTTATATACCGAAGACCATCAATGTTACTTATAGATTCATATTCACTGTTAGATTTATTACTGGTAGCTCTGGTGCACAAGTAGTAGTTCACAGACTAGATTAGACACGCGTATTTTAGAGCACGGGAATTCTAGTAACCTCAGGGGGTACTGATCTAAGTTTTATATCCTTGTCTCAGAAATACATAGAACGCAAATCAGTGGGCGAACGTTAGATATCACTAGAGTTTTAATATCTGAATAAGGTAATTACGAGAGTCAAGGTCGCCTGTTAATTAAAGAGCACTGATCGCTTAGTACGTCCCAAATGGAATGGTTAAGTATGAGTTACACTGGGCAAGGTCTTAGTCACTTCGTAGAAATATTAATTAGTGAATCTCTAAACAGCACAGTAATATGTAGTACTGCTAAAGGGAATCTTGGGTAGTATCTGATGGGTCTGGTCCTGGTTATCTTGCGTCCATGATGTTGGGGGCTAACGACTGGTTCCGCGGCCGTCCAGGGGGGCCATATGTGTGAAGTTCTTCAATACGTGGGCAGGTCCTTCTATCCAAATCTGCCACGGAGTCTGCCGGTTCTGGGATCTCACTCCGGAACAACACAAGGGCAGAGCTAGAAATTAACTGCAGGGTAGTGACCCCTGGTTGGTGTCTAGCTTTCAACTGATTTGACTGGGGCGGGAGTTAGATTTATAGGCTCGGTTCTGGACCCTGTAGACAGTAGGGATCTCGAGTCTTATGGACTTAATTGAGCTCTCAATAGATATGGGGACTAGGTAAGATGGTATTTACTGTTGTGGCACAGGGCGATAGGAAGCCTTTATATTTTCATATAACTGAGCCTTAGTAAGAGGTACTATTTTGGCTATACTGGACGTATTTAGGGGAGAGAGACTGGATCTACTTTGCGAGGAGGATGGGGACAGCTGTGATAGGAGCGTCTCTCTAGATTGTTCAATCTTCATTCTATGGTATAGCTGAGGTGCTAATTTAGTGATCAGAGCATGCAAGAAAGGTAAATGGTTTATTGTGAGTTAATAGAGGTTAGTAAAGGTGTTAGTCATTCATGGTTAGTTCATTGATAGGAAGAATTCCTGTGCTACCTGGCAATGACTCGAAAGTCAAAACAGGGGCCAGGTATACCTCCGCGGGGGTGGGGGTCTCCCTCCTCGGGTGGGCAAAAAGGGGGAGCGGGGCGCCCTCTCTCTGATATAGTCGTCCGGCGGCTGTGGCTAGGGGCTTGCCATATCACCAGTATTTGTAATAACCCTCTGTGTATGAGACAGATGTGAGTGTCTTTAATACCAAAACCGAAGGTGCCTTAGCTAGCTGGTTTTACTCGGCTGGTTGTTAATTGTAGGGTTTGCTGGATATGGTGGAGACTGGGTTGCTAACTCTGCCACATTTATCTGGAAGTATGGCAATAGAAGTTAGTTACTGGCGGGGCGGCTAGCCTCGCACCGACGACCATTGGGTGCAGGGTTGTGAATGTGTTGTAAGAGAATAGATGGCATGCAAGGGGCTAGTAAAGTTCTAATGTTGTTCTGGCCTACTAAGTGAAGGTAGGCTGGATAGGAGTATATATAAAAGGTTGGAGAGCGTTAGTAACGGACAATTCAAGGATCTTCAAGAGGTATGAGAGAGAGGCTAGGTCGGACAAGAGTCGAGAAGCGCGGGTGTCTTAATGAGAGGGGGGGGAGAGTTCAAGGGCTACAGGGAAATTTTGCCCCTAAGGTCCCTGGGCGTGGGGGTGGCATTAGGCTACAATTGATATGGAAGTTTGAAAAGGCAGTAGAATACGTTAGCCAAATGCTACCGGGGAATGCAACTATGGGGTGGTATAGGAGTCTGGAAAAGATAGAGTTATGTGATCAGTCCGAGGGTTATGGATACTATTAGTTGGCCCTGGGAACTGCGTTTTCTATTAAATTTAATATCAGCAACAGCGGCAGTTCGTAGGGGTACTTAGTTATTGTTTCGGGGTACTTATGACAGATACTGATAACCAGGTTATCTTATATAATCTCTGGTTGGGGTAAGAGGTGTAAGACACGAAGTAAATTGGCGTAGTGTGGACTGTGGATACGAAGGAGGCAAGGGGAAGACGTATGACAATTGTGGAAAGTAAATGGAAAAAGGTGAACACAATGGCGGATAAAATACTTAACCTAAGGATTGCATACATCGATGAACGATGACATTATAGTCGTCGTCCTAATAAGGTGATGAAACCTGGTTGATCTGTACTTGGCACAATACGACACAAGGACACTGCCGCTATGTCGCATCAATGCTGGTGGCAGTTAATATTATAGACTTAGTTACTAGAGGAACAATGCAAGGGGTGACTGAGCACGGGTTACACATATCTATACTCGTCATGGAAAATGATATAAGAGGTCTGGGGACAAGCGTGGGTGTTTGAACTTCTAAGATATATAACATCTACTTCTCGGATGCAAGAACATACATAGATATAATTATGGCTGTCTGATGTGTTGGCATTGGCTCAACGTCGGGACAGGCATGGGTGTTTTTAATATGAATGTATATTCCTGTTCATCATCTTTGTAGTTAATAAGTGTAGGACACGAGGGGGTTAGTGTACGTGAGGTGTGGAAAATGGTTAGTTTAGAAAAGGTAAATGGGTGTGTCCTGGAGCTGTTTAGCCCTGCGGGCTTGGGCCTGTCTGGAATGGCGGGCTCGGTCAGCTGGTCCTTTCGTTCTGTGGACCTTTCCTTTGGTGTTTCTGTGTGGTGTTCGTTCATGGCTTCTGTGGTGGGCTTCTCGTTCTGGGGCATTTTAAACATATTATATAGTTAGTGGATAAAACAACGGGAGGTTAGGGACATATAAATGCTAGAATTGGGGGACTATGATTGTTATATAACTAAATACAGGGCTGACGTAATCACGATCTGATTTGTTGTGAAATGGAAGCTAAGGTGTCTTTAGATCGCCTCGAACCTACACAATGAAAGTATTATAGCCTGTATGGTGGTTTCATAATTAAATATACACTTGGTCAGTACATCAAGAATGTCAGGGGTTAAAGTAATGTGGTTTGTATACTAGAAGACTGTGATTGGAGAGACGTATAACATGTGGAATGAGGTGGAAGAGAGAGAGACCAAATCGGGGATGGAAAAGGGACCGGGGATCTCGTTGTGGATGGGAGTTTCGCTCTCAGGAATTTCGTTCCTGGAGTATTTCAATAACAAATTGCATCTAGTTAAGGTATTGAATTATACATACTGTATGTAACTTCTTCAAAATTTAAAAGTGATTCGATCAAATATTTTTCCCAAATTAACACTCGTCATATATCCTGAAGGTTTAGGTTAATATGAATGCCAAATTTGTCAGCGTGTGTTTAACCAGCTTGAGAATGTATTACATGTGACTGATTATTTCTGTGTTTAAATTTCCATACAGTCTAATATTGGTACTTTTCTGTACCTATTGACCCTTAGTACTTAAAAAAAATCCTCCCGGCTCTTCATAAATTTGTTTTGAATTTAAACTCAAAATAATTAACCTTAAACTCAAAATGTATTATTACTTAATGAGTTAAAAATAATTTTCCTAATTTGCTAGTCTAAATTTCCTAGAAATTTTTCTTCCGATTTCGTGAATGTGTGTTAACTTTTCAGCTTGTGGATTATTTCATCGGAACCTATTTGTCTACAATTTTTTATTTGACCTAGTAATGTATCTACAATTTAATTTGACGCAACATCTAAATTTCCTTTTCTCCTAACATCATGGCTGTGAATCTTCAGCGGCGTCGGGCTGGGCTTAAGGGCTCGTTGACAGTCCTAACCTCGGATATCGATGAATTCCTTGACACGGCGTCTAAAGTTGAAGTGGAAGCCAGGTTACTCAGCATCCAGAAACAAATTGACAAGTACGAGGCCACACAGGAGAACCTGGTTAGCTTTTACGAAACAGACGCCGAATATTCCAAGGAGTTAAAAGAAGATACCCTCTACCTAGAAAGCATACAAGTTATCATCGCTTCATTGAAGGGAACCATATCTACCGAGGTGAAGAAGGAGCCAGCTCAACCAGATGAGAAGAAGTCCAATGTAAAACTGCATCATCTAACTCTTCCAAAATTTGACGGTGACATAATATTGTGGTCGGGTTTTGGGGAAATGTTTAAATGCACCATACATGATAACCCCGACCTCAACGACATACAACGGTTCACCTATCTTAAGGGTCAGCTTCTGGGTGAAGCGCATAAGCTAGTCGAAGGGTTTATTGTAGAGAGCGCGAGTTATGCCCCTGCGATTGAGCTCCTGCAAGATACATATGTACATCCAGATCGCATAGAGGCGACCTATGTTACACAGTTTAACGAACTAGCATCACCCAGATGCCAGGCTACTGATCTAAAGACTTTCTATGCGAACATGGAGAGTGTGATGAGGTCCATCATTAGCCATGGCATTTGTTTGAAGGACTCTTGGTGACTCTTGTCAACAAATTACCGTCACCTCTGAAGGAGACTATTAAATGTGAAATGGGAGATTTGAGCCTGGATTACAAGAAATTTACCCAATGTTTCCAGGCATTGGGAAGATATTATTGGGATGGAATTTGTGCTGTACCTAGTTTCAGTGCATTACCACAGCACACCGAAATGCCAAAAAAATACCCTCATTGCAGAGGCAAAGCGGCTTCAGAGATGGAGTTGCTTCGAGCCGTGAATAGCTGCTTCGCATGTCTCACTCTCTAGACTGGAACAAGACCTCACGGGCCTCACCGTGTTCAGCGGTAGAGTGTGCAGGCTCTCAGCCTATGCCCGAGAGGGAGTAGTTGGAATAGGAAAAAAAAAAAAAAGGCTTAAGTATACAATATGGCAGGTCAAGACAAATTGGGAAGTACACCAATGGCTACTGCAACATTTACCGCCCAGAGTGATAGCAGGAAGTTCAACTGTGTCTTGTGTAATGGTACCAATCATTTGTGGTAAAAGTGCTTGAAATTCAAAACAGGGCCTCTTAACCCGGGAAAGGCGAGCGTCCTCATAAGAGGTTTGGTGGTGGAAGGCGAAGGTCCTCATAAGATCCAAGGCATAAAAAAAGCCTTTAAAACACCCCTGTGGCACTCAAAACCAAGCTATGTGTGATTAGGTGAGACAATTACTTGCTACCATTCCTACATATGTGTCCTCCCCCCTTCCCACCCCTCCTCAATTATCACCTATTTTTCCTCTTATTCCTCCTTTTATCGGGTAATTTTCGGCGCGAATTTCCTTCACACGGTCTCTATAGTACGGGCGAGGCATCTAGAGATCCTTGCAACAGAGAGACTTATACTTAGAGTCGTCAGTGTCGCTTGAGAACTCGGGAGGAGAGGTTTATATGCCGCCGCGGCTTTCCCCTCATGAATGGACCGGTTGGCAATAATACGTCTTTTTCACCCCCCAAATACTATTCCCACTTGTTTTATTGCTCTTAAATGTTAATATCTTCATATTAAACGTAAAATAGGCACAAAAGAATAAATAATAACGATATTTATGGTAAAATGACGATTTTTTTCAGGAATTAACCAAAACCCTTCGCATGGCGGGACGTTTCAAATACCATAGTCTAGTCTTTGCAGGGTTAAAGTGAAAAGAGCTCGTCAACTAAATCTCTGCACTGGGTGTTTATCAAGAGAGCATGGCTATTTGGGTTGAACTAACCCTAATATAAGAAGCTGCAAATTTTGTACGGGTAAACACTTTCATTCCTTATGCACACAGAAGTAAAGGAATGACAGTAGACCAGCGGAGGATAACCAAAAAGAGAGCATACTGCTGCTACGTCAACTACAATGTCCGTTGGTACTGGTAAACAAACCGTAATTTTGCCTACCGTACAGCTGCCGGTAAAGGGTAAGGAAAACAAATGTGTCAAAGTCAGATCGCTACTTGATCAATGTTCTCAGAGGTCATATGTGAAGACTTCTATTTTATCTTTCCTTTCCTATGAATCAAAAGGAACTGATGAGTTATGTCTTAATGGATTTACCGGAAAACAAGCTTCTCGGGAATATCCTATAGTAACACTGCACTATAAACACAAAGGTAAATTTCATCAGCTAGATGCAATAATGGTTGATGAATTACCAGAACATAAAAGAGTATTTAGCCTGAAATCTGAGATGGTTAAGTTGCAATATCAAGGCATAAGATTAGCCGACCCTGTAGACCATTTCAACCAGTAGCTCTCAAGCAGTACCAAATTAACCCAGACCAACCAAACCAGTGCCAAAATATAGTACTAACCTAACCTAACCTTGTATGTACTGTATATGATTTATTGAGGCAACAGCATTCTTAAGTATCTGTATGTAACACTAATATTATCTATATGCATACCTCCTTATATTAAACATGTACCATAGTAATCATGTGCACTCACTTATATAATTGTACTGTATTGACTGCACATGGTAACTATGGGTATTTCATGATCTGCCCGCTAGGGGTATGTTATGATCAGATCGAGAGAGAGACTAGCCTACCAAAGGTCTCCCTGTACACTGTACCCACTTCACTCCTGAATACAAGAACCTATTAACTTTTACCCAGTGTTTGACTTATCCCACCTCTTTGATAAGTATCTGGGGATCGTCTGGAAGCAGCCAGACCCAACATATACATGGCGCAGTGAGTAAAAACCGGAGTTATGAAGTTGGACAATCCTGTGGGACCCTGTGAAGCCGCCATTACCGAGCCAGCTCCACCACTCGGGAGTAAGACAGTGCCTCCAGACCCAGGATTACAGTGAGCAGTGCCCCTGGATATACAGTGCTAACAGTGAAGTGTTGTGTATTGCCAGTGCTTTATTTTGTGTATATTTCATGTGTGCTTGCCCTGGGTACGAGTTCCAGAGCATATCAAAGCAGCAGGGCCAGCCAGCGAGCGGAGCGCTACACCCTCCTCCCACCACGGCCTGAGCAACACTGAGTTGAGTGAGTGAACGCGACCGCCTCCCCTCCCGAGCCACGAGCGGTTGGTGAACTTTTTTTTTATTTTTTTATTAAGGTGACAGTTACAAAGTGGTGTACAATCTATCTTATTCTAGTTACATTGTAGTTTATCTTATTGTACCAGTACCTCCCTACAATCAACCTAGTTGTTCCCCAATTCGTCCCTCCGCCACGACCATTTCAAAGTCCAAGTCTCTCACTCTTGTCCTCTGTACCGGGGAGGACCTTGTACCCCTGAGACATAGGAGTGCAGACCTGAGAAGAGAGAAAGAGAACCAGCATCTCATCCAAGTTATGACTTGGCTTCTATGCTGGCGCTTTTTCTCCGATATTTGTTCAGCTAATCTGGCATAGAAGACACTTGCAGAAGGTCCCATACCTCCCGACGATGAGAAGACCAGAGGAGTAAAGCTTCCTTGATCCCTGTTCAAAATTCTTTCTTCATAAGCGCGTTTTTTCTCACTTTCGTTTCTCAAGTATGCCGCCTTGTGTCCTCGCTCACGATATGTTTGTGCTCTTGGGTTGAAGATTCTGATGTCGAAAAAAGCCCGTTGTCTCCTCGTCCAAAAACCTCGAGCACTTACGTCCACTCTTGCTTCATTTGAAGTATTTGCAGTATTGTGGGCCAAGCGCTGTCCGTCCATAGGCAGGAGTTCCGGTTCGATTCTGACATCATGGCACACCTCGTCCAGCATTTGTGCAGTGATGTCTCGTACTTCATCATGCCGGATACAGATGAATCCTCCTTTCTTACAGATCATACAGTGGTCTGGGTTGTTTATTTCACCGCATGCACATTTCAGCGGCAGGTTCGAAACTGGCCGCCCATACCTCAAGGCTACGGCATCATTGAATCTTGTTTATTTAAGCTGAAGCCTTTCTCCTTTATTGGTAATGATGTGAGCCAATTTGAAGCCCCCGTGTCTTATGCCATCTCAACTCTCATTTTCAGTTCTTCCCTACATCTGGTCTTAATTTGTTCTAGGCTATGTTTGTGTCTCTCTTCTCTGCTCTTTGTAATTTCCTGTCTTGCATTTCGTTGTTCCTCTTCGTCCACCTCATCATTTTCATTTTGCTCCCGTATTTTTTCTGTCAGAGACGTAGTAAGTTTAAGGGAATTTAGGTACTCATGTGGTGCCGCCTCCACTGGGTTTATGATCCCCATACCTCCGAACCTTGGCGGAAGAGCTAATAGATCTCTTAGCTCTTGCGTGACGCCTTCCATCTCTGTTAAGGCCAGTATGAATGTTCCTCTGATTGCTTCTTCCAGCGGTTGGAGCATCTGTCTAATGCCAGGCACTGTTCTCATAAGAAAGGTCCATCTGTGCTTAACACCATATGTGAAGGCAGTATATGCAGCATGTGGTTCAGATTTCGCAATGTCTGCCAGGGTTTTCACTTCCTTTACCCACTCCGCTACCTTTTTTCGCACATAGTCTCTCTTGCATTCTTCTGTGCCTATTACTGCTCCCAAATGGCGTTGACCCTCCTTTGTAATCTTCACTCTTGTCCCATCAAAAGTCTGCACCGCTTCTTCATACTTGTTTTCTTTCACTATTAGTATAGATTTACTAGCATTCGGATGGTACCCAATGACTTCGCCTACCGATTGTACTCTCCGCCACCATTCTTTGAGATCCCCTATTTTTCCTGCACCTGTGAGGTAATCTGCATACGCCACTTGTTTCACTCGGGTTACCTCATGTTTTATTTTCTGCTGCAGAATTGATAGTGCCAGTGCGTACATTGCCATTGCCACTGGATCTCCTTGCGTTGTTCCTTCATTTGATTTGAGAATTTTCATTTCTTCCTTCTTTGTGCTTCCAACTATATACAGGTTAGCTGGCTCCTTATAAGTATTTTCTATGTACTTTGCGATGCTCGGGCATTTGATCTTGATGTTGTGAATAGCTGCTTCCCTATTAATGGTGTTAAAGGCATTTGTTGCATCCACTAGCAGTACCGCTTCACAATCTTCCTCATGATACACCTTCCCCATTGCATGAATTGCTGCTTTTCCTCCGGCTTGCTGTCCTGCACATACTTGTAAGTTGCCCACTGCTCTTTGTACATCTTTTCCAAATACGGACATGATTGCTTTTCCTATAATCCTTCTAAGAACTTCCCCAACGCCTACTGGTCTAACTCCTGGATTCTTATTTAAAGGTATCAGGCGACATGCTGTCAGAGCTTCTATGTTCACGCATGGTGATGATGCAAGTTTCTTTGCCAGCATTGCTATTGCTTCACAAAGGTCACCCGCGGCTGAACCAAACTTGTTTTGACTTAGGAAGATCCTCCAAGTCTTAGCATCTACTCCTGATGGACCTGCTCCTCCCTGTGTTTTCAGCGCCTTTCTCCATATGAGGTCTCCAGTTATATTCTCATATATCACCGGGTCTGGAGGAACATATTCCCCGTCTAGTTTGGCCTCATCACTTGCTGGTTTTGCTTCTGGGTGTTTCTCCTTCAGCTGGTCCAAGATGCGTCGATTCACTTCGTGCACCCCACTTGAGGCTTCCCCAGTGACCATTCTGACTGCCTGTGCCACTTTACCAATCCTCATGCTATTTCCCACTGATCGTGCCATATCATCTGGCTTCGTGAACACACATACGCATACACGCACTGAGCACGCCGTCACACACACTACTTGTTGCTGGCAATCTTTCGCAGAAAAAACACTGTTATCTACTAGGACGAATATTCAAGTGGGGAATTTTTCGACTCTTTGTTATCAACCTGTCTGTCTGTTGCCCTAACAAGAGGATGTCAGACCAGGAAGAGGTACAATTGCAACACAACCCCACATTACCTCCCAGCTCTCCTACACAAACCTCCCCTGGGATTTCTGGACCACTTCCACCTCCACAAATCTCCCAAGATTTTTCTGGTTTCTCTACTTCTACCCCCTTACGCACTCCACCTCCTCCACCCTCCCACCCACATGCTTCACCCTCAGTTCCGTCTGGGGCCGATTTCCTACAGTTTATTCAGTTTCTGGAGGAATCTAGAAGGCAAGAAGAGGCAGTGAGAAGACAAGAGGAGGCAGTGAGAAGACAAGAGGAGGCTTTAAGAAGAGAGGAAGAGAATGCAAGATTTCAGGATTTGATTCAACTGTTGGCCACTTCCAGGATATCTACAGATCCCTCCATGGCCCAGGGCCCACCCTCCCAACAGCAACGAGTCAGCCCTTCAGATCCCTCAGCACCTCCACCACCAACAAAGGCTACAGCACAGTCCCCACCACCACTTAAAGCCGACTCCACCTTTCAGATGTTTCGAGAGTGGAGACGTCACTGGGATGACTATGCAGTAATGGTGGACCTCCCCACACTACCTCCGGCAAAGCAGATGATCCAGCTTCGCATGTGCCTGACCCTCGAGATGCAGTGCATACTTGAACACACCCTTCAGATCGCCCCTTCGACTGACAAGACGGTGGATGAGGTGTTGGATGCCCTGCAAGCTCACATCAAGGGACTTCGCAACGATGCACTTCGTCGAAGAGAATTGTTGAGTTGTAAGCAGCTTGAAGGGGAGTCATTTGCCGAGTTTTATATCCGCCTGAAGCGCATTTCCGAGGAAGTTGATGTGTGCCCGGGAAATTCATCTGTCTGCAAGGAAACACAGCTCAAGATGGTGATCCTCATGGGGATCAGAGACAAGGAGCTGGTACAGAAGCTCATCTCCCTGGACTCCAAAGCACCACTAAAGGATATTGTGACTAGGTGCTGCTCCTATGAGGCCGCTATATCTGCGACCACGGCCATTAGTGCTCCTCCTGACCAAGTGAGCGCAATTTCTTCGTATAAAAAGGACAAGAAAGCTCAGGGAAACGGCAAGACTCCGCCCATCAAGAATTCATCGAAGTCAACGGATTTCTGCCAGTGTTGTGCTCGCCAGCATGGGTTGGACACGTGCCCAGCTGCTCAGAGCACCTGCGACGCCTGCGGACGACAAGGCCACTGGTCGCGGACGATCAAGTGCCCCGCCAGTAAGGTCCAGTGCCACCTCTGTCACCGCATTGGGCACATTGAGAAGTGTTGTCGGGCATCGAAGAAGAAGGACAAGCGCCGAGGGGGATCTCCAAGCAGCAGTGGTACCTCCTCCGACTCCAGCGAGTCTCAAGAGGCAAAGCACAACAACTGTCGTCGTGTGGGATCAACTTCTTCCTCTGCCGACAAGACACCACAGCCCATCGTTGTCACCCTGTCACACGGCGATGTCAAATCCCGCCTACGGATGCTACCGGACACAGGCTCTGACATTACAGTGATTGGCCTGCGACATCTAGGATCTCTGGGTGTCTCTAGGATCAGCCTGCAAGACCCTTCGCCTACCATGACGCTCACGGCGGATGGGTTCACGATGGCGCCTGCTCTGGGTGCATTTCAGGCAACCCTCACCCTAGGCAAGAGATCGTGTCCTGCCCTGATTCAAGTGCACGACGGTGTCCAGACTCCTCTGCTTTCTTATCGCCATTGCAGGGAGTTGGCCATCATCTCTTAGGACTTTCCTAAGCCCATTTTGGATGTCATCAACCCAGGAGAATCTCCAGTACAAGACGCCGAGAGGACTCTACAGGATCTTCGCGCCGCAGCAAGAGCGGACCCTACATACGTCTGTCTACTTGACTGCGTCACCTCAGGCTTCCCTGTCAACTATTATAACCTACATGATTCCTTGCTTCCATACTGGATGCTACGGGATGATCTCTGTGCTGATGGAGATCTCGTCCTCTACGGAGCTCGGATTGTGGTTCCTCCGGCTCTCCGCCGCCGCACCCTGCAGCAACTCCACGACAGTCACAGAGGTGTGGAGGCTACCAAGAGCAGAGCGAGGCAGGCTGTCTTCTGGCCGGGGATAGATTCCGACATCGCCAGTACTGTTCATGCTTGCGAGTCATGCCAGATCCTCCAGCCTGGCCTCCAGAAGGAACCCCTCCTGAATGACGAGAACCCGACGGGGCCCTTTGAGTCTGTCTCGGCCGACTTTATCATGGTTGCCAGGAAGTCCTTCCTGGTCGTGGTCGACCGTCTCTCGGGGTGGCCCGTTGTCGTCCCCTGCAAAGGCAACGCTACTGCCTCTGCAACAATCAGACTCTTCTGTCGCTACTTCCAGGAAGTTGGTGTTCCCCTCTGTCTGAGGACCGATGGAGGCCCACAATTCACCAACCAGGATTTCCGGGACTTTATAGAGCGATGGGGAGTCCGTCATGTGGTTACGTCACCGCATCACCCACAGGCGAACGGCCATGCCGAGGCTGCAGTGAGGTCAATCAGGCACCTCATTCTTCAGACTGCACCCTCTGGCAACATTGACATAGAGGACTTTGACCGGGGTCTCATGGAACTCCGGAACACTCCTAACTTCACTGGCCGCTCCCCTGCCCAATTCCTATATGGTCATCCCCTTCGGACATGTCTACCTGCCGACCCCAGATCCTTCGCTCAGGAGTGGCAGGGCAAGGCCGAGGACTGTGACAGATGTGCAACCGACCGTGCCGAGCAGGTTAAGACCCGGTACGATGCGCACGCACAGCCCCTCCCCAGGTTGCGTGTCGGTCAGCAAGTTCGGATTCAAGACCCGACATCGCAATGCTCTGGGACAAGGTGGGGGTTGTCATGAGTCTTGGCAAGTCCAGGGATTATGAGGTGCGTCTCCCTAGTGGTGGCGGAACTGCCGTTTCCTCCGACCTGTACCCCAAAGTGTTGACCCCCTCCCCCAGTCCCCTGCGACCCCTTGCAATGACCAGAAACCGTTGTCCTTAGCGTCTGACCCCCGAGTTGCCCCACGTTATTCGAAACGACCCAGAGAAAAGGAGTCCGCTCGAGATTGAACTACGAGCGTGAGGGGGGAGGGAGGTGTATGTATATGATTTATTGAGGCAACAGCATTCTTAAGTATCTGTATGTAACACTAATATTATCTATATGCATACCTCCTTATATTAAATATGTACCATAGTAATCATGTGCACTCACTTATATAAGTGTACTGTATTGACTGCACATGGTAACTATGGGTATTTCATGATCTGCCCGCTAGGGGTATGTTATGATCAGATCGAGAGAGAGACTAGCCTACCAAAGGTCTCCCTGTACACTGTACCCACTTCACTCCTGAATACAAGAACCTATTAACTTTTACCCAGTGTTTGACTTATCCCACCTCTTTGATAAGTACCTGGGGATCGTCTGGAAGCAGCCAGACCCAACATATACAAACCTAACCGTATTGGTTGATTTGGTACTGGTTGATTTGGTACTGGTTGAGAGCTACTGGTTGAAATGGTCTACTGGTTGAGTTGACCGGTCACCATGACTACATAGTGCAGCCTGGATATAAAAGTCAGAGAGTCTAATTCTTCTTCCTACCAAATGTTAAAACTCCACGAGGACGACCTTGGACTACACTCAGTTTATGTGGCCAAAATTCCCACAGCAGCTCGATTCCCCTCTCATTTGTTACCGCTTCCGGGTAGTCTTGTTTGGCGCCACATGTTCCCAATTCCTTCTAAACGCCACCATCTTAAACCCACTTATCGAATGTTATTGCAGATCCTCAGGTTATTCAGCAAATTCGGTCGGGACTGTACATCGATAATTTAATGGGTACAGGAAATGAAGATTTCCTGATTGATACCTACGGTGTGGGCCGAGAAGTTATGAATGATGCCCATCTACATTTGCGAGAGTGGGCTACGAATAGTCCTGATTTGCGGACTGTACTACAACATAATAGTATGGGGGCAGTACGGCAGGAGCATGTGAGGGTGCTGGGGTTTGATTGGCAGACGGACACGGATACCCTCTCTTTCGGTGTACAATACACTCAATATGCGCAAATTACCAAACGGATTTGCTTAAGTTTAACTGCCAAGCTTTTTGGTCCCTTGGGGATGGTGCTACCAGTGTCGATTAAATCAAGATTATTCCTTCAACAACTTTGGAGACTGAGGTTGGACTGGGATGAGACTTTATCAAGCGGTTTGGTTAAAGAGTGGGAGGACATAATATCAGACCTTCGTCTCTGCAAGGGTATTAATTTTCTTCGGAGAGTGGTGATGGATCAATCTGTTTCCATTCATGCCTTCTCAGATGCTAGCAAAGTCGCTTACGGGACTGTCATATATTTTGTTGACACAAGCGGCAGCTGTCTTGTTATGGCGAAAGCTAAGGTCGCCCCGATCAAATCCCTTTCCATCCCCAAATTAGAGCTAACTGCAGTTCTGTTGGCCGCAAAACTTTTTCACTTTATTGAGGAGGCTTATAAACATTATTTACATATCTCAGAGACATTATTTGGAGTGACAGCCAAATTACTCTTCACTGGATACATAGCCAAAAGAGGCTGCCAGTAGGCTATAATTATGTCACCAACCGAGTCGACGAGATTCGTACCCTACTCCCGACCGCAAAGTTCCGGTTTGTGTCTACCAAAGAGAATCCAAGTGACTACATTACTCGTGGTGTGTCTACTAAATTTCTCTAATCTTCTACGTTGTGGTGGAATGGCCCATGCTGGCTTACAGATCCAAACGAACGGCCAGAGAATATAGATTTGAATGAACAGCACACTACTATCGTGACACAAGTTATTGACACGGTATCTCTATAGATGACGCACGGTAATGGGACTGGGGCAAATTCAGCAGCTATGAAAAACTAGAGCGTGATACAGCATGGGCGATACACTTTATCAATAATGTAAAAGCAACAATTAATGGAACACCACCCAAACTGTAACTGTACCTCAATGTGAAAGAGATCAGAACTGCAGATAAAATTCTTCATAAACTCTGTCAACGAGAAGTCTATTCGCAGGAATATAAAATATTGGTCTAGGGATCAAAGTCCAGAAATAACCTGATATGCCAGTTGGGAATACATCTAAAGGGAGAACTAATACATTGTGGAGGCAGATTGCGATTAGCGGCCCTCTCTGAAGCAAGTAAGTATCATATACTACTGCCCTCCAATCATCCCTTAACCCCCCTTATAATAGATAGGTGTCACCGACTCTGTTGCCATTATGGGGTTGGACACTTGGTCATCTATATCAGATAAAAATGGAGGGTTCCTAAAATCAGGCAGGTGGTCAAGAAAGTATTGCACAATTGCTTAAAATGTCGAAGGGTACAGGGAGCACCCTATGACCCTGTTGGAATACCTCCCTTACCAGACCTGCTGACCACCCCAGGTGACCCCTATAAAGTTACCGGGGTAGATTACAGTGGAGCAATCCCTGTTAAAGGCTCACCCAATCTTAAGGTCTATATGATACTTTTCACCTGTGCAGTTACTAGATCAATACATCTAGAACTAGTCACCAATTTCACTTGTGATAGCTTCTTGCATTCATTCAAAAGATTCTGCAGTAGACAAGGATATCCATGTATCATGCTGAGTGCCAACGCTAAAACATTTATAGGGGCGCCTACCTATCTTCAGGATGTGAGCAATATTCCCAAGATTTAGACCTGTCTTGCGAACATGAAATGCGAATGGAGATTTATCCCCGCGAGAGCGCCTTGGTTAGGCGCGATTTGGGAAAGAGACATCGGGATCGTGAATGCAGGTTTGAAGGTGTTGGGTAGAGCTCTCATTTCGATTGAGGAACTCAACACCATGCTCTTGGAGATTGAAGCCACAATCAATGATTGCCCTCTATATTATGCCTCTGGTGATTTGGAGAACCTCACCCCAATCACACCCTCAGTACTGGTACGAGGATACAGACTGCAGAATTTTCTTGAGGAGCATGATGAGGATGTTGTGGGGGATCCAGACTATGTGAGCAAGTAAATGATATCGGCCCGCTACAAATACATTCGCAAAGCGAGACATTTGGCGTCGCTGGTCGACAGAATATCTGGTAACTCTAAGAGAAGCACAGAAAAGTAAACTAGCACTGATAAAGGGTCATTGGCCCAAGGTGGGTGATATCGTTACTGTCCACGAAGAGGGTCCTCGCACGTTCTGGAAATTAGGACGTATTGAGGAGCTCCTACCCGCTCGTGATGATGAGGTTCGTGTGGCCAAAGTTCGAACCAAGACCGGGGTGATTACACACCCTACTATACGTCTATATCCTCTTGAAGTAGATCTAGACCGCAAGGACAACCCCTCGGATCAGGAATCCAGTGATGTCCCCTCCTTGGCTTCTACACCGGCGCAGCCTATTGACACGTCTAGTGGACGACCCCGTCGACAGGCAGCCTAAATATCCTCCCAATCCTGGTGGGATAAATATCCTATGGGCAATTGTAGATATTGTATAGTTCAGTGGCGGGAATATATCCATACTCTAGTTAATAATTATGAACAGTATCAATTCTACGTAAACTGAGTTGAAGCATTGTTACGTATCCTATCTGTAGTCTTATGTTGAACACTTCTGTAGCCTTCAGTTGAACGCTATATTTCGGGAAGAATAAATTATTCTACAGGTAAATATGGGTATGTAGTATGTTATTATTGTTAATATAATATAATATGGTGTTTCTCATCATAAAATAATGGGACATAATTACCGGACACTGCGCGTGCACCGAGCAACAAAGCCACGAGCAGCTCCAAGGCGGGTTGCCTCATCCCCCTCTTATCAACCTCCGTCCTTACAACACCTTAAGTAATTCTGTATCATCCTATCATTAGTTAGGTGTGGTAGCTTCACTTCCATCTCATTCATCATCCAGTCACATCATTAATTATTAGTCATCTGAAATTTAACGTAATTACCTTTCCACTTTTTCCCTTTTCCTTGCCCCGACTAGCATCTTGAGTCCAACTACCTTCCGTCATTTTATCATCTGAGTTATAACAATAATCAGGTAAGCTTTTATACTTTATGTGAGTTATATATTATTACAGTTCACTTAAATTCTAAATTAACCACACCCAGTGACCCAAAACCTTCCCTAACTCTCACTCGGACATCAATATACCACAAACTTGCTAATCCTTTCAGCTCAAGAAGACAACCAGTGGGTGGAACCAGCGCTGTGATTGGCCCAAGGACTTTAGCAGCAGCTAATCAGAGGGCACCTGGAACAACAGATGAGGCTCCAGGATTCTGGGCTATGCCTTATAAACCCTGGATCAAGAATAATTACTAAAATGCTAATGTAAGCCTCAGATTATTGTATGTTTAAGAGATAGTAATAGAATTAGTTAGTAGCATTTCAAACAAACATTATATCTATCTATATATTGCCGGATGCCTTACTCCCCTTACGAGGGTGGCCATACACAGAATGCCCCCAAGCGGACCTATTCCCTGTGAGAGGGACAACCCGAGCCAGTTTAGTGAAGGACTTACAGGATTGACCACTCAATTTAGGATCCGTCTGACTCCGAGGCCCTCTGTGTATCTTGTTAGCACTATTTTTCTACAGTGGTGTTCGGCTAATCCATCCACTAACCTGCCTTACCCTTAGGTAAGCAGTACGGATTTGTATCAGGTCTACTCCCGTAGACAGGTTGCCAACCAAGGCTGACGAGTCGCATCCACCCGGATATATTTAAGGTTGTCTCCCCTAGAGAGTTGCCGACCAAGGCTAACGAGTCCCATCCACCCGGATTATATATATACTGTATATATATATATTGCCTTCAACACCAATGTAAATTGAATACAACATGAATTAAATTGTAACTATGAGATGAAAAAAAACCCAGCAAGGTGGCAGGCCCACCAACTTTCCTCTTCTCCTGTACTTCATCTTGTCTACTTTACCTCGCCCCCCACCATTCTTCGTTCACCCCCTTCCTTTAACCCTTGTCTAGCGGCGCCGGACTTAAGTCGGTCTAGAGAACCATGGACTATGTGGCGGGGACCGACTTAAGGCGGTGTGCAATTCTGAGCAATATTTGGCTCTGAGAGAGAGACGAGCGGTGGGAGGAGCGTAGGTCGGCTCTGACCGTTCGGCACGGCTCCCGCGCCAGCACTGGGCCCAGCTCCACACACACCCACACTCACTGCCTCGCTACACAGGGAATTATGTAAGGAAATTACCTTATTTTAGTTTTTTTTCCTTCGTCTTGCACGATTGTTGCAAGAGAACGCGTGGTCGTAGAAAGATGGTTCTGGTGTCATTGAAAAGCTCAATTATCACCCTTTCAGGGATACATAATTGTATTACGCTCTGGCTCTTGTTTATGCATGAAAAAGAGCACGGAAACAAGGTCGTTTAGGGTAAAACCACCCGCTTGGCGGGTAGTAGAAGTACTGACGGGCCTGCTCATAAGGCGTTAAAAAAATATAAAAATGGAAGGCAGAACATCTGAGACTCCCGCCAAGCTCAGACTTCCCACTCCCTTGAAGATTCCCGCCGAGCTTAACTCTCCCATTCACCTCCCAAAGGACAAGAGGACTTCAGGTATCAAGACTAGACTGGTGAATTGCACTGGCGAGAATGGAGGCTTAATAAAGAAGGGCTTAAACGATTGGGCTGACAACCCATCTTATGGAAAAGAGCCCTTGACGAGACCCTACAGCCTGCCACAGCCACCACTGGACTCGATTCTGGAGCCCAAATGTTCCGACGTATAAGAGTTAAAACAGCTGATAGCTGGCGCCATATCTTGGAAATCTGATGACTACTTTAAGGAACTGAAGTAACATTGGTAAGATGAGCTGCCCTGTACCCTGGCTACTTGAAAGTAGAACTAACGACGACGCTGAATAGGCTTTACCTGACGAAAGAGCTGCACTAGCAACACTGAGGCCCACCACCCGGTAACTGGCGAAGAAGTCATCCCTGCGACACTGATGCCCACCTCCCGGTTGATATCAGAAGCCCTTGCAGCTCAGATAAGCACGCTACCTACCCACCTTGCTTGTAACACTGAGGCCCGTCGCCCGGTAGAGATATTGTTGTAAATGTTTTCTCTCTTTTAATTGTATTATTCTTTTCACTTTATTTTTATTTTCTATGCGAGTGGCTCCCCCAGAGTTGAAAGAGTGACAGGGTCAAAATCAAGGGACGTTCGAGCCAAAATGCCTGGACACACGGAGTTTGAACCAATTTAAGTCATAGGAAGATGGAAAGACTGATTCTGGGAGAGAGTTCCAGAGCTCAACTGTTGAATAGAAGAAAGACTGAGAATAACGTTTCCTCTTGGGTTGGAGAGTTGCACAGAGTAGGGGTGAGATTGTGTTGCAAGACGGGTGCTACGTACTGTACGAAGAGAGGATGTTATACACTGAGAGAGCTCTGAGGAATACTGATTATTGTAATAGTGGTAGAATAGTGAGAGTGATACAACATTGCGGCGAAGAGAGAGAAACTGCAGAGAATTGGTGAGTGGACGTGAGTTAATGAGACGAAGGCTTTCTTTTCTACTTTGTCTAGAAGTGCTGTGTGAGAGGATATTCCCCACACGTGTGAACAATACTCAATACATGGACCCACTGTGCTCCTGTACAGAGCAAGAAGCTGCGCAGGGGTAAAGAACCCCTGGAGGCGGTTGAGCACACCCAGCTTCTGGGAAGCTATTTTAGCTAGAGTGGTAATATGATCTTTCCAAGAGAGATCAGAAGAAAAAAAGACAAGAGAAAATGAAGGGTTAATTTATATGTTGTTGAAGAGTATGTCATAGTTTTCTGGAAGGGGGCGACGAGTAGACAGATGGAGAAATTGAGCTTAGGAAGCATTGAAAGTAACAAGGTTTTCTCTGACCCAATTATAGATAGTAGAAAGATCAGAAGATAGGTGTTTTATGGCCTCGACCTTACATAAGTTTTGGAGTTCCTGCTGTGAATAATTTTGTGAAAGGCTTGTTGAATAGTGTAATGTAGAGTCTTCTGCATATGAGTGAATGGGGCTGGAGATGTAGTTGAGAAGGTCGTTAATGTATAATAGGAAGAGAATTGGAGATAGGACAGAACCCTGAGAAACACCGGAGTTGATAGGTTGAGGAAGTGAACGTTGGCCATCCACAACCGCAGCTATGGAACGGCCAGAAAAGAAATTAGAGACAAAGGCACAGATAGAAGGATATAAACCATAGGAGGGTAGTTTGGAAATAAGGGATTTGTGCCAGACGATCTTCGATATATCTAGCACAACAGGAAAAGTTTCACCGAAGTCCCGAATGGAAGATGACCAAGAGTTAGTAAGATAAGAAAGAAAATCACCAGTAGAGCGGCCATTAACCCCATCTGTACCAGCGACGGCAGGGAGCCGTCAGTAGGTAAATCACTCCCCAGTCCCTGCAACGACAGGGAGCCGTCAGTAATGTACTTTTCTTGTAACTGCCAGTATCAGGCAGTGCCTGGTACCACGACCGTTTGAGCACTGCTTTAGAGTTGGCAATACTTCTCAGCTTATATCCAACCCTCTGCAGGCTGGGAGAGCCAGTATTCCTTCATCTTTTGAGGTGGGAGGTTGTTCTATCTTGCCATTTTGGCCACATTGCTTTGTACTGGGGGGGACTTTTATTACTGTACCCTACGGTATAGTAGGGGTTAAGGAAGCCATACTGGCGGTCTGAGAGTAGGTTATGGGAAGATAAATATTTAAGAAATTTTGAGGCAAGAATAGTTTCAAAAACTGTAGAGATGCAAGAAATTAGGGCAATTGGACGATAGTTGGAGGGTTGAGAGCGGTTGCCCTTCTTTGGGACAGCTTGAATAAGGGCAAACTTCCAGCAAGAATGAAAGACGTTAGAGGAGAGACATAGACGAAAGAGTTTGCCCAGGCAGGGAGTCAGCACGGAAGCACAGTTTTTTAGCACAATAGGAGGAACGCCGTCCAGTCCGTACGCCTTTTTAGTATTAAACCCAGAGAGGGTGGAAAGTAAATCCTTGGAAGAGATTATGATATTAGGCATAAGTAAGGGGGTGGAGAGGGAGGAATAGCACCGGAATCATCCAAAGTGTATTTTTTTGTGAAAGTGTTAGCGAAGAGTTTAGCTTCGTCAGAGGAAGAAGTGACGGTGGTGCCGTCAAAGTGGAAAAGAGGAGGGAAAGACGAAAAAGAAAAATTGTTGGGGAGGTTTTTCGGTAGATGCCAGAAGGCTTGGGAAGAGCTAGAGTTGTATAGTTCAGTGTATTTATTATATTGATGAAAGAATGTTTGGCGAGGCGAAGAACAGATTTGACTTGATTCTGGGCAAAAACATAGGCAGTATGAGATTCTTGAGTTTGAAGAATTCTTCCTCCCTATTGCGGACAACAGTAGAGCAAGTGTGAGTTAACCAAGATTTGTTTGCAATAGACTGAAAGAAAGAAAATGGAACCTATTTTTCCCTGCCCGAGAGATTTACCTCGGTAATGTGTTTAGCAGTCTCCGAGGGTCCCCGGCCACGGAAGCAAAAGTAATTCCATGGGAATCAAAGAAGCACTGCCAAAGAGCCTCCCAGTCGGCAGCGCTAAAGTGCCACTAGCGCAGCCGGCTGGGAGGATCGAGTGGCCATACTGGAGAGATAGGACAGGTGACTGAGATAAGTTTATGGTCGGAGGAGCTCAAAGGAGAGAAAATATTTACAAAGGAGTAGTACAAAGGAAATCAAGCAACAACAGGTCTAGTGACCCTTCTAGGTTGCTTGTCCTCCAAAACACTGAGGATCAAGTGTCCAAACAGTGGTTTAGAGTGGGTAAGGGAACATTGGAAAGGGAATTACTGCCCTGGAACTAATGTCCGTGGCAGGATTAGAAAGTTAGTAGAGGACAGATGGGTTAGTAACTGAGGGGGGATAAAATAAAGTTATTCATTTACAAACGCAGTCAGTCGCGGGTTTAATGAGAGATATTTGTCTAGGCGGAGTTTAAATGAATCAACGGTGATGCAGTCTATAACGTTTCGGGGAAGCCCATTCCACAAGTTGACAACTCGATTGAAGAAGAAATTCTTAGATTCGTGCGAGTTAAAAGATTTACCAATAATTTTGCAACCGTTTCCCCGCGTGTAATTAGATTGGTCGATAGTGAAGTACTTACTACAGTTCATATTGTCGATGCCTTTGATGATTTTGAACACTTGAATTAAGTCACCTCTTAATCTGCGCTGGGTTAAAGGAAATAGATTTAATTCTCTAAGACGCTCTTCGTATGGTTTGTTCTTTAGGCTAGGTATCATTTTGGTAACTCTACGTTGAACTCGTTCTAGCTTGTTTATATCTTTTTGGTAATAAGGGCACCAGGATTGAACGCAGTATTCCAGAAGATGGCGGACTAAGGAATTGTAAAGGGTTAGGAAAACTTCTTTGGATTTATGCTCAAATGACCTGCCTATAAAGCCAATTATTTTGTTTGCCTTCTTAACAACTTCTGAACATTGTTGACTCGGTTTTAGGTTACTCGATATTGTTACTCCCAGATCGGTTTCTCTGTTTACATTCTTAAGCTGAGTGCCATTCATCGAATAGTTTGCTTTCTCATTTAGGTATCCGACATGTAGTACTTTACATTTATCCGCATTGAAACTCATTTGCCAAATTTGGGCCCAACATGACAATTTATCTAGATTGTGTTGCATATCGTCAACTTGTTCTTTTGAGAGTACGCTATTTGCAATTTTTGTATCGTCAGCAAATTTTGAGATTGTACAGGTGAGACCCTCATTTATGTCGTTGATGTAAATTAGAAAGAGAATTGGTCCTAGTACCGATCCCTGGGGTACCCCGCTACTTACATTGGTCCATTTAGATGCCTTACCGTTTATGACTACCCTTTGCTTTCTGTTGCTGAGCCAATTTTCTATCCATTTCAACACACCGTCTTGTATTCCATGCGCTTTTAGTTTTAGCAGTAAACGTTTGTGGGGAACTTTGTCAAAGGCCTTTTGAAAATCAAGGTATATAATATCTACAGCTTTACTCTCATCGTAGAGGTTGAGGATATCGTGGAAGAAGTCTAAGAGGTTTGTTAAACAGGAACGTTTTTTATGAAAGCCGTGTTGAGTATCTTTAAGTATGTTATTTTCCTCTAAGTGATTTACGAGTCTGTCTCGTATGACCGTTTCTAGCATTTTACAAACAACTGAGGTTAAGCTAATAGGACGATAGTTACTGGGTAGGGATTTGATGCCTTTTTTGAATATCGGTGTTACGTTGGCTAGCTTCCACTGATCAGGCATAGTTCCAGACTGCAAGGATTTATTGAATAGTAATGTCAGTGGTTTGGAGAGCTCATCCTTAGCTTCCTTTAGAACTCTAGGCGAGATTGTATCAGGTCCTGGCGTTTTATTTACCTTGAGTTTATCTAAACAATTCAATACTTCTCTCTCTGTAACGGTGATATTGCTTAGAACATCTGAATTATCAATCTGAATCGGCGATGGTGTAGGGATATCACTGAGGTCTTCTGTTGTAAAAACTGATGCAAAGAAGGTATTGAGGGCATTACTCATTTGTATTTCGTCTTTGGTGTATTCTCCATTTTCATCGACTAATGGTCCAACAGTTGAAGTAACTACTTTTTTCTTTCTGATATAACTATAGAATTATTTCGGGTTTGTTTTACTTTGATTCGCAATATGTAACTCTAAGGTCTTTTTACTCTGCTTAATTAACTTTTTGGCTTTGCGTCGTAGCTCTACAAATTTCACCCGTTCTTCGTCATTTTGTGAGGATTTTAATCTATCATTAGCAAATTTTTTAGCAAGCAGGCAGTTTGAAATATCTTTATTCCACCATTTGGGCTTATTATTATGGCCTGGACGCCGTATTTTCGATGGTATGCAGTCTTGCACTGCTTTTAGGTAAGTGGTTTCGAATAACTTCCAAGATGTATTTATGTCGTTATTGTTAATTAAAAAGCTCCAGTCAGTTTCTTTAAACATAGCTCTAAGTTTATGGAAGTTTGCTTTCTCGAAATTAGGGACTTTTTCGATGCTACTATTTGGTTCGTTACTAGTAAACTTTAAAGTGAAAGTTATCGTACGATGGTCGCTGTTACTGAATTCATCACCAACATTCAAATTCTCTATCAATTCTTCTTTTGTTGCAAGTACAATGTCAAGAACGTTATTACCACGGGTCGGTGTTCGAACAAATTGATAAAGCGAACTCTCTTGCAAGTTCGTATACAAGTCATGTCCGGAGTGTGAAGTAGAGTATCGCCCCACTTGGTCACAGGTAAATTAAAGTCACCAAAAATTACGGTATCTTGTGAGTTACTTACATCTGCAATTTGTTCGTAAATTTCTCGGTCAGTTTGCACTGATTGAGCTGGAGGTCTGTATATTAACGCAAGTATTATTTTTGTACCTTTATTATTCTTTATTAGCACAAAAGATGTGTCGACGTTCACAATTTGAGGTTTTGACACGAGGGTCGGGTTAAGACTTTCTTTGATATAAAATAAAACGCCACCTCCATTTTTATTTATTCGGCTGTTCTCAAACATTACATAACCGGGAAGTGAATACTCTGCTAAAAAGTCTCTATCTTCTGTATTGAGCCAAGATTCTGTTATGCCAATCACATCATAATTTTCTGTAAACACTAGTTCCTCTAAATCTGAAAATTTATTGCGTATGCTACGAGCGTTTGCATAGAAAACCTTTAAAGTTGCGGTTTTAGAACTCACAGAACGTTCTTTCATCAAATTTTTGGTTCTGGTCGGATCTACATTTACATTCATGGCTGTCCTCGGTCCTCGGTCGTTATCCCTGGCGGTTTTGAATTTGGGTCGTGTTGGTGGAGCTTTATCCAAATTCGCGGTTCTTGACGGATTAGTATTTAATTCCTTTGTAGGTTGCCGTCCTCGCTGTCTTCGGTCCTCCTTCCTGGTTGTCCTGTGCTGAGTCGATTTCTTCTCCGAATATCCGTCACCGCATCGTTGAGAAGACGCCCAAAACGTGCTGCTCCCACCTGGTTCAGATGAACTCCATCGTCCGAAAACAAATAGTCATCATAGTAGAAATTGTCCCAGGTGTCGACGAATCCCACGTTCTCCTTCCTGCAGAGGTTTGCTAGACAACGATTTGTGCTGGTGGCTATGTTGTAAAATCGGCTCTCTACACCGAGCCGGGGGACGATTCCTGAGACGATGATCCTTGATGACTTCTCCTTAACGACTTGATCAGCTGCTGGTACTTTAAAACCAAATCTTCCGACCGGGTTCGCTGTACATCGTTGGATCCAACGTGGATGACGTACATTGTATTAGCAGGGGCCAGCTTTGATACTTCGTCAACTGCTGCAACTACGTCGTCCACACCACCACCAGGGATACAAAAACGCTTCCTGGTCTTAGGTGCCCTGGCGCAAAACTCTGTGAGCTGACCACGTATCATCGAGTCTCCCACGAGCCGGACTTCTTCTATTACCTCTTCGTCATCTGAGTCTGTGAGTATCTGGAAACGGTTTTGACACTCGGTAATCGGTATGTGTTTCCTGGTCTTGGGGCAAACGTTGTTCCTCACGACACGGAAGTTGTCTTGAGGGGGAAGAGAGTCACTATTTGTATCTTGAGTATCGGAAACATCAGCTGAAGTGGCTACAGTAGGCGTTGAATTGTTGGCAGTTGACGTTGGGGCGTTGGTGGCTGCTGGAGTTGCGGTGACAATTGAAGTTTGTGGTACTCCAACGTTGAGTGTTACAAACTCTTGGAGTGATTCCAGCTTCATGGTGAGGACGTTGATCTTGTTGTAGGCTTCATCTAATTTCACTGTAAAATTCTCTCGTTGCTGGCAGAGCCGGCAGACTTGAAAATCGACAGTAGCAAACATGGACTCACCAAACCTACCGGCGCAGTTCGCACAAGCGCGAGGCATCGTGACAGTCACTTTCTTCAGATCACTTCACTCACTTAAAAAACACTTCACTCACTTTAAAACACTTCACTCACTTTAAAAACACTTCAATCACTTCAACCGAAAACAAATATGCTGAAATACGCAGAAATAGGTTATCAGGGGTGATAGCCTAACCGAAAACAAAAATGTTGAGATACGCAGAATTAGGCTTCCAGGGGCGATAGCCTAACCAAATATTTTTTTTTTAAATTGAAATACGCAATAATAGGCTACCAGCGTTGAATAGCCTAACCGAAAATAATAAAATTTAAATTCGCAGAAATAGGCTACCAGGTGTGATATCCTAACCTTAAACAAATATATGTATAACAGAATATGTAACTAAATATACAATTCACCAAATAGAGATTATATAAAAATAAAGTGTGACTGCACACAAGGGGTTAATATACTGTGTCAACAGATGGCCCTGGTGTCGCTGTAGCCTAGTAAAGCAGTAGCCTACTCTTTTTAGATAAAAAAGTGTATCAGTCAAAGGTTATTACAAGATCGTGCAAGCAACAACTAAAATTACAGATATATATATCTACTGTAGGATACTAAATACAATATCTACAAGAGTTAATAATAAAACAGATTGGCTGGCTATAGGCTAGGCTAGGTTTGGGTTAGGTTAAAAGCTTGGCAGCTTGGGTTAGGCTAGGTTAGTTTGTACAAATACCACCCTTAGCTTAAAGTAAAATCAGTCTGAGGAGAAAAAGTCAAGAATATATCTAGGGGGAAAAGATAAATTAATGCACTTAAATTTGGTACAAAATTTGCTGGTATTTAATATGTATAATCCCCCAAAAAAGTTTGTTTACAAAATGGCGTCGGCGTTAGTCCCTGTAGGCAGGTTAGTTAGTAAACAATATTGTTTATTAGCAAATTAATATGCAAAGCTTTACTTACATACAAGGCAGTTAAATAGATACTTACTACAGTAGGTAATGGGTAAAATTAGGGGCTACGATTTTATATAAAATAGTAATAGGAGAGCGTTTGTTTACAAAGCAAAACAAAACAATAGATGGCGCTAGTGGCGCCCTGTCCGAGCAGGAGTCTTGTGATAAACACAAAGTTTATCAGTCAATAGTCAATACACAGCGAAATATCGTGCAGTGTTACTTACTAAGCTACAGGATGGTTAAACGTGCTCTTAACCCGTACAGCCCCAGCGACGCGTCTGACGCGTCGGCGATGTATGTAACGCACAGCCCCAGAGACGCGCCTGACGCGTCACCCTAATTGCGCCGACCGTAACCTCAGGTGTAGCCACTCAAGAGGGCTCAGATTTGTATGGGAACTGTGTACGTATCCCACGCAACCGTGCCGATGGTTGAAAACTCTCAAAGTCCACGTGCGTGCGCGCGAGCGCGCAATAACCTGTTTTTTTGGGATAATTGCCTTCAATTTTTTACTCTTGTAAAATCCGTTTTCGGGGGCTCTGTAGGACCATTTTTTAAGCTTTTTGAGCGGTTTTTCGTGGTTTTTCCTTCATTCCTAACCCATTCGCTATTGTTTCTGGAATAAAACAATTTTTTGAAAACCGGCCGGGTTCTGGTGCGCAAACATTACAAAACTAGCCGGGGCTCCACGGGTTAACCACCTTTCATGCACAAGAATGAAGAGGATGAGTAGTTAATACTCAAATTATGATCGATATCGTGAGAGCGTTGACAGAGCGTCTGCAGCGTCTGGCGGTAGCACGGGTAGTGTTATATTTATCTTATATTTACAGTATAAGCAGAAGGGTTAGAGGCTATAAATAAGTCAAGAATGTTGGGCCGATCTCCGAAGCGATCCAGGATACGGGTGGGTTGCTCTAGGTTAATTAGGATAGAAAAGATGTAGGCTATGTTCATCAGGTTGGTCAGTGGAAACAGAGGAGAGCCATTGGTAGTGGTGAACGTTGAAATCTCCTAAGATGGAGATTTCTGCGAAAGGAGAGATGGATAGAATGTGTTCCACTTTAGAAGTTAGATAGTAAAAGAATTTTGGATAGTTTTCTGTTTGTACAAATTAACCATATTTCGTGCATTTTCTTGTGTTTCCTTTTCCCCCGGTCAAAATACTCCAATTTAGAGCCTAATATTATTGGCACATCAATTATCATTTTCACTATCACAATTATCCTCCTCATCATCAGTCACATGTCTAATATTCGCATGGCCAAACACTCGAGGGTAAAAATGTCATGTAATGTATTAAACTTGTTCTGCGCTGTGATGAGCCCTAGCAACTTCACTATCTAATGATAGTCTTCACTGTTATCATCATTACTACTATCCTCTTTCTTCCTCATTATCATAATCCCCACCACTACCATCCTCGTCACCCCCATCACCATCCATTTACTGTTCCTAAAGATCACCATCACCATCATCCTCTTCCTCCTTCTACTGCTCTTCTTTTCACAATCACCACCACCATCATCATCATGGTCCTCCTCATTATCATCACTATCATTGCTTCCTTCTCATTTGTATCCTTTTCCTCTTCACCATTATCATCACCATCACCATTATCAACATCATCACCATTGACGTCATCAACACCATCACAATCATCACTTCCTACTCTCCCTCATACTTAACATAACCATCAACACCATCAACATTACCACCAGCATCATCATCACCGTCATCATCACCTCATCCTCATTGTCATAGCTAACATCACTTATCATTATCATTACCACCGTCATCATCACCTCCTCTTCCTCATAGCTAACATCACCATCAACATTACCACCAGTATCATCACCATCATCATCATTACCACCACCATCATCATCACCTCCTCCTCCTCATAGCTAACATCACCATCAACATTACCACCATCAGTATCATCACCACCATCATCATTACCACCAGCATTATCACCACCGTCATCATCACCTCCTCCTCCTCATAGCTAACATTACCACCAGTATCATCACCATCATCATCATTACCACCAGCATCATCACCACCGTCATCATCACCTCCTCCTCTTCCTCATAGCTAACATCACCATCATCATTACCACCAGTATCATCACCATCAGTATCATCACCATCATTATCATTACCACCAGCATTATCACCACCATCATCATCACCTCCTCCTCCTCTTCCTCATAGCTAACATTACCACCAGTATCATCACCACCATTATCATCACCATCATCATCATTACCACCAGCATTATCAGCACCGTCATCATCACCTCCTCCTTTTCCTCATAGCTAACATCACCATCAACATTACCACCAGTATCATCACCACCATTATCATCATCAGTATCATCACCATCATCATCATTACCACCAGCATTATCAGCACCGTCATTATCACCTCCTCCTTTTCCTCATAGCTAACATCACCATCAACATTACCACCAGTATCATCACCACCATTATCATCATCAGTATCGTCACCATCATCATCATTACCACCAGCATTACACCACCGTCATCATCACCTCCTCCTCTTCCTCATAGCTAACATCACCATCAACATTACCACCAGTATCATCACCACCATTATCATCACCATCAGTTTCATCACCATCAGCATCATTACCACCACCGTCATCATCACCTCCTCCTCCTCATAGCTAGCATCACCATCAACATTACCACCAGTATCATCACCATCATCATCATTACCACCAGCATTATCACCACCGTCATCATCACCTCCTCCTTCTCTTCCTCATAGCTAACATCACTAAAATATCCCCCCCCCCCCCCCCCCACCCCGAGCAACAACCCAGTAGCAATCTCGCAAGAACCAGAGCGAAAGCTGACCGGGACGAAACAGCCGGAAGAGAAAGTGGAACCCACCCACAAGATCAAAGGAAGCCGCCAGCCCTGTCAGTCAACAGAGGGTCGCACGAATGGACCAGGGGAACGTCACCAACACGACAGGAAAACAAAGGACCCCAAGGGCACGCCGGCCAAGAGTGGTGTACTCCCAACCTTATTAAATACCCCCAAAAACGCACGAAGAGACCAGGGGACCGTCACCAACACGGCAGGAGAGCAAAGGACCCCAAGGGCACAGCGGCCAAGAGTGGTGTACTCCCAACCCTTTTAACATCCACGACACCCACATACCACACACATAACTACACTATACAAACCACACTACTTTACCCCCTGACAATCTTGATGTACAGTCGAGGTTAATAAGTGTTGTCAGATATTTCACAAAGTTTCGGACACTGACTAATACTCTGAGGGATAAGCACTTTTCCCAGTAACTATAAAGATACCAATGACACTTGTTGAGCGAAAACCACTGGAATCTATGACAACACTTAATACCCCCGATTGTACCAACTAAGTATGTATTTAATTAGATAACATCCATGCAGGCTATAATACTTTCATTTGTGTAAGTACGAAGGCGATCTAAAGACACCTTAGCGTCCATTTCACAACAAATCAGATCGTGATTACGTCAGCCATGTATTTAGTTATATAACAATCATAGTCTCCCAATTCTAGCAATTCTATGTCCCTAACCTCCCGTTGTTTTATCCACTAACTATATATATTCCCAACCTTCCTAATACCACCTCCATTTCACTAGACAAAATACCTAGGAGTAATTCCGAGATTTAATTATGCAATTACACTAGACATCCCCATAACTCACTGAGATCCACATTGCTATTTCATTGATGTACCAACTCCCTAATGTTAACGTAATTTAGGGGACTTGTAATAAGGGAAGACACCTCTCTTCGTTCCCCCATTTTTAGCAGTTAGCTATACATAACCTCACATTGCATTGTTCTTCTGTCAATTCATGTCCGTTGCCAGTTCTTGTATTGATTTATGCCTGTTGATTTAGATAAGTTAATTACGAGTTATAAAACAACCTTTAACCACGACTCTATACACCCGATAACCCTATGCCAGTTATTGTATTGATTTAGGCCTGTTAATTCGGATAAGCTCACTATGACCAATCTGCATACGATTATCAAGAGAGATACAGGAAAGCTACCTAGTATCTCTCTCTCCATTATGAGTATAGATAGAGGAAACCCCATGCTCAGCTGTCCCCTTTTTAGTAACTAAGTATATATATAATATGAACCAGAATTTTGCCCGACCGAGATTAATACGACAAAGCAGCGGCACTGTCCTTTTGTCGAGTTGTGTCACGTGCATAAACACCAGGTTCGATCACCTTATTCTGACGACGGCTCTAATACCGTCATACATGCATGCATTCATTCCTAGGATAATTATCTCTTATCCGCCATTGTGTTCCTCTCTTCCATTTCTTTCCACGCCTATTATACGTCTTTGGTCACTCAACCTCTTCTAGTATACAACACACACGATTCTACTTTACTCCGTGACCACATGCTCAGTCGAAACCTTTTGGATCACCCTGTCACTTTCTCCTTCACGCACCGCTGCACACACCACTCTACCTGTTTTATCGTAGGGCACTGCCACCCCTATGTCCCGCGCATTAACCTAAGAAGTGCGCATGGGGGGTATGAGACACCACACGCCTGTGCGCACGTATTTGAGCTGTTCCCATCACTAACATCGTTGTTTTACCATAAACATCATTAATACTTATTCATATGCGCCTATTTTACCATTAATATGAAGATATTAACCAGTTACAACAATAACACAAGTGGAAACAGCGTTTGGATGGTCAAAATCGGCGATAGAGGCCGGGAGTTACATAACCAAAGGCTGAGGCAGCCTCCCACTCCTCCACTCTTCCTCTTCCTCATAGCTAACAACACCATCAACATTACCACCAGTAGCATCACCACCATTATCATCACCATCAGTATCATCACCATCATCATCATTAACACCAGCATTATCACCACCGTCATCATCACCTCCTCCTCCTCTTCTTCATAGCTAACATCACCATCAACATTACCACCAGTATCATCACCACCATTATCATCACCATCAGTATCATCACCATCATCATCATTAACACCAGCATTATCACCACCGTCATCATCACCTCCTCCTCTTCCTCATAGCTAACATCATCTCCATTCTACTGAGGGATTTTCATTTTTATTATGTTATGAAAGAGTAAAGGCCGCGTCATACAGAGGCCGAACGTACTAGGTCCTAGTACGTTCGGCCTCTGTCCTAGTAACTAGGACAAAGTCCCGAATAGGATGACTTGCAAATTTTTACCGAATACAGCCGAGACTCTCCCGAAATTTGAAGATTACGAACATGGCCCGAACGAGTTCAGAATAATATCCGATAGTCAAGAACGACCTACGACAAAATCTCGAACAACTACCGAACATGAATCGAACTTACACTCGTTATGCAAAGAATTATTTTCGACCATACCCGAATCATCAGACACAGATCCGAATGACATTGGAATGCTTTAGGATAATTAACCGAACTTAACCGATGAGATGTCGACAAACAACCGATAGAGAAGAACATTATGAGAACAACATCAGACTGTTTTACAACTGTAGCACCTCTGTCCCCAGTCAGTCGACGCCCCTCCCCCCAACCAGCACCGCCTTTGTTCATGTACTTCCTCACTCCATCCTTCCACCTCTCATTCGTTTTCAAATAAACCTAGACAAAATGTAGGCTATAATAACAAAGCATTGTAATCGAGTTTACTGTATTATAATGTACCACCTAACGTAAGACTAACGTATCCTAACCTAATTATTGTCCTTCCTAATCTCAATAAAAGCAACTAATGAAGGCCAGAATAACGATATACCCATAAATAATCGTAGTGTTCGAACCCAGAGGCAGAACAGAGGTACGGTACCGGTATCTATAACATGCTCGCTTTTTCTGGACCCCCTTCTCCCACATGTTTAGCATATTCGTTTTGAGGTTTAAGACGTTCGTTCCGTTAGTTTGGCTATTTTGAGACCTTTCGCCTCATTCTGTTATCAATATTAGCCTATAAGACCTTTCGTGCCTTTTAGGTGTCGATTTTTTCCTGGCGAGAAATAGCGAACCTCTAATTTTAGAAGGAGGCTATTCTACTTGTTCGAAATCAATTCGGATTTAATTCCTAATTAAACAAGATACATCGAGCAGACATCCTACATTATTCGTATATTTGTCTGAATTTGATCGTAACTTGTTCTGAAAATTCGTAACTCGTGCGGGTTTTATTCTGGAATACGAGGGAATCATCGTAATTTTATCGAATTTTTGTCGGGAATTGTTCGGGATTTGTTCGGGATTTGTTCGGGTAGTTCCTAACAAATTCGGCAATTGAAAAAAGTACCGAACAAGTCCCGAAACAGAAGACCGAACTACGAATTAATCAGAACAACTTCCGAACGAGTTACGAATAATTCCCGACCAACATCCGACCATTTTGTAACGGTTTTTTTTACCCGAATGTTCGTAGAAATTTAGTGTAGCCACTAAATTTTTCCCCGACTCTCCGGATTGTCGGCAACATACATGAACAACATCAGACCAACATCAGACCAACCCACGAATAGTACGGAACGTATGCCGAATTATGCAGAATATACCCGACCCGCCTGAAATTTGAATATTTTTTGCAAGTCATCCTATTCGGGACTTTGTCCTAGTACGTTCGGCCTCTGTATGACGCGGCCTTTACTCGGTGATTTTAAAAGCCCTTGAATCTTATATTGTGTAGCCATGAGTATAAGAAATCAATTTATAGTTTTAACCCTTATTTAGCGGCGAGCAACATAAGTCGAGTTAAATAAAGCTGGACTATGTGGCGGCGCTCGACATAACTCGAGTGGCAATTTCAGCACGTAATGTGGCTGAGAGAGAGAGACAAGTGGTGGCAGGAGACTAGCGAGCGTATGACTGCTCCAGACCACCGCGGCGAACCTACTGACACAAATCTCAGCTCCCTCCTCCCTCTCTCACTCGCTACATACTCAATTATGTACTGAAAGTACCGAATTACCTGCTTTTTGCACTCGCGTTGCACGGTTATTGCAAGAAAACTATCCATCATACAAGGATCGTTATGGTGTCATTCGAAAGCTCTGTTTATGCCCTTTCAGGGATAGGTACTTGTTTTACGTTCTGGGTCTTATTTAGGCATGAAAATGATCACGTAAACAGCCCTATTTTGGCTAAAAACACCCCGCTGTGCGGTACACATAAATAAACCGCATAGGCCGCTCGTAAGGTGTTAAAGGAGTTATTTAGTGTATTTTTTCGACCACTTCTTTATTACAATTTTTTTTCTTTCTGAGTAGTATAAACACACACACACGCACACACACACACACACACACATTAGGTCATCCATCACAGTGACGTTGCATCTTCTTTTTGGCACACACACTTGCACGCGCACGCACGCAGATCACACATGTAATTTATAACACTCATCTCACTGTCACTGCATCTTACTTCACACACATGCGCGCGCACACGCGCTCAAACACTCACATGCACAAAAATACAATTTAAAATCCATTGCATCTTGCGACACACAAATTTTTTGTTATGCTCATACACCACAATTCAAATTTCAATGCTCTAAAAATGCACATAAATACATAGGCAAAACGATCATACACGCACTTGGTCGCAGACACACACACGCAAACAATCACATACCTACGTTTTACGTTTTTCGTTTTTCGTTACCACCACTGATTAGCCATATTAGGCTTTTGGCAGAAAATACCAAAAATGATCAGTAATATCCGAGACATGTTTACATACAGTATTCTCATCGTCCAGCATATTACTGCTTCATAATCATCAGCCAACTTAAAATAGCCCTATATAATATTTAATTATCACTAGAACAATACACTATACCATGTAGGAAGTCTTCTGGAGAAATAGGGAAAATTTAGAAAACAATGCAAGATAAACTAAACCACAAATGTATGGCCACCCCTTCGGGGATCACGGCGTCAGGCAATAGATAGATAGATAGACAAATGTATGCTAGAATAGCATTGACAAATCGCTAGATAGTCACCAGATACTAAAAACTTGTATGTCACTAGAAAACATATATTGAAGTATCTAGAATATTCTTTAACAATCGAAAAATCTCTACAATTCCTTAAAATAGGGAAAATAACTTGAATATCGCTAGAATTCATCACATCTTGATGTCGCTAGATGGAAGTGATGGAAGTGTTTCGCTGGATCTAGCGGTAGCCGCTACATTGGCAGCATCGTACCATGACTATTCATTCCGTTATAATGAACAAGGTCAGATTTCGAAACTATTACAATTATTTCAAAGTTCAGAGATCATCATATTGGTTTGGAAGTCGATGTACACAATTTCAGTTCCATTAGTTTAAAAAACATTCACATAATATGCTATCTAGAGGGTTAAATAAAGAAGCATTCCTTTCCCCGACATCGTACAGGCGAATGCAAGCTGTTTTATTTTGTTTTTTTTAAGAACGTCAGCAAACGCTTCATATATTTGGGTTTGGTGAACCTTTTGGGGTTCCTAGTTATATATTAGAACATATTTCTATTTTGCACACTCTTATAAGTATAAACACTTACTTGTTAACACTCAAGCCGAGGCTCTCGACTTTATTAAGTCGGGTGAGAGAACCATGGCCTAACCCGCAGGTCCCGACTTAAGTCGCAAGGGATTTAGGGCACATTATTGGCTCTGAGAGAGAATCCACGCGGTGGGAGGACCGCAGGCGGGCTCTGACCGCTTGTCCCGAGTCTAGCGAGGTTACTGGCGTGTATAACACATACCTACACATCCCTCGCCTCGCTAGACAGGCTAAAATCTCGGGAAATTACTGTATTTTAGGGTTTTTGTACTCGTGTTGCAACATTGTTGCAAGCGAACCCGTTGTCGTACAAGGATGATTCATGTGTCATTGGAAAGCTCTATTATCGCCCTTTCACGGATACATAATTGTATTACGCTCTGGCTCTTGTTTATGCATGAAAAAGAGCATGGAATGATGCTCGTCTAGGGTAAATATGCCCGCCTGGCAGGTAATAAAAGTTACAAATATCCCCGTCCGTAAAGAGTTAAAGAGGAAATACACAAAAGCCCAATTTCGAATGATCGTGAATGACTTTACTTTGGCGTATGTTTGGGCTAATTTAAGACTACATTTAGATAGATAGATTTTTTTAACACTCGCCAATGAAATATGATGACTTGCTTACAGATATATAACTAAAGCCCGAATCGGATTGACTTCAAACCAGTTCTTCACTTCCTCAAACCTGTGGAAAAGCAGGTTTGAGATGGTTTGATATTCGACACCCTTAAAGGTGAAATACAACACCTTTTCCAGTCTATCGGAGATAGTGGTGGTAAAGGAAAACACGGCTCTAGATCTAGCACAAACACATGCCCACACGCACTCAAACACACTCACACACATTGATCTAAAACACACAAACAACAAACATTTACATTACATATCATATATAAGGATTGTCCCAATCATATTATTTAACAATACGTACAATCTATCTATCTATCTATTGCCTGACGCCGTGATCTCCGAAGGGGTGGCCACGAACGAACCGCCCCCATGCACCTCTGTCCCCAGTCAGTCGACGCCCCTCCCCCCAACCAGCACCGCCTTCATTCATGTACTTCCTCACTCCATCCTTCCACCTCTCATTCGGTCTACCTCTCCCTCTCTGTCCCTCCACCTCGCTCTCGTACACCCTCTTAGTCATTCTCTCGCTGTCCATACGTTCCATATGGCCGAACCATCTCAAGTTGTTCCTTTTCACACTTTCCAGCACATCTACCTCCACACCACACCTCCTTCTTACTTCCTCATTATACGTACAAACACTTAACAAAAAATATAATAATAATAATTGTAGTACTTATTTTCTAATTCTCAGTATACTACTAAGGTGGGAATAATTCGGCAGTTGTTCAGCAGTGTGTATCCTTTATTTAACAAACTCCCTAATTAAGGCCGGTTCACACGGACAAGTTTTTGTCCACCGTCCCTTGAGGGCTGACAATTGGAAGGAAAATCTCGCCGGGGTGTCATATTTCACTGGGGAATTCAGGAAACCAACTGGTTGGTTTTTTGGACATTCACAGCCCTCTGTTCACTGCGTATATATCCGATACAATGACTTGGCCGCCTTTTTGGCCACCTTTCGTACCACACGAAAAACAAAAGACGTTGAGTAATGCGTGTTTGTTTACATTCATACCATTCCACTTCAAGAAACAAAAACTATATATTAAGCAGGTCATATACGAAGAAGATATATGATACTATTCTGAGATGATAAGAAGAAAGAAGAGGTAAAGAAAATAATTACAGAAATATGAAAAGAAGGATACAAGTCGGTCAACTCATTCACTTGATAATAACAAATCAAATAGGGAGGCAATCTCACTAACCTAACATCAACCAGTCGTGTATACCACTATATCCCAAGCACCAACAGACGCATTAGGTTTATCTTAAGTTTATTCTTAAGTATGTCTGCCATAACAAAACGCATACGATCTTGTGAGTTGGTACAATATCCATTGTTAATATTTTACTATAGCTTGTCATCGTCCGTTTTCTTTTAATTGCTCCCATCTTGATTGTATAGCCTGGGCCTACCATTCGCGACGACTTTGCTTTTTGTTCTTGTCTGATTATAATATTTTGTTAGATTAACCTAACCTAACTTAACTAACCTAATATAATTATATATAACAAAAATAACAAAATAAAAATATAAAATACTTAGGCTGCAGGAGTGACCATTAAAGAAGGCGTGGGGTAGAACAACTAATAATAATAATAATAATAATAATAATAATAATAATAATAATATTTGTTCAGTTAGAAATTTACAGAGTTGGTACCACATAGTATGTTACAAATATGACATGTACCAGCTTTGCATAATTCCAACTAAGGATAGCCCAATAAGGCCGTTAGGCGTATTTCCATTGGGGTCCTTGTGGGATTAGGTTAGCTGGGGAAAAGGGGAGGATAAAAGAAATGGATACTTTAGAGAAAGTATTTCTAGGGGGTTATTTTAAGATACCTTACATCCTATGGTAAATATCAGTAATCCGTAATCAGTAATAATTTCAGTTTGGTTTGCCTATCTCTTATGTCGTATTTAGTAGTAGACATAAGCTTGGTGCTCCCTTCTCGCAGCTGTCCGGTTCAGGTGTTCCTTCAGGCTACGTCTGAAGGAATACAGTGTTCTCTTTTCACGGACTGACTGGGGTAGGTCGTTCCAGTCTTTGATGGCAGTGAAGAAGAATGTTTGCTTACCCTGTCCTTGGATTCTCGGGACCTTAAAATTAAACATCCTGTTTCTTGTATTATGTCCACTCCTCTCATTTGCTTTAACAAAATCACTCTTAAGATACTCTGGAGCTCTGTCATAGAAAATTTTGAAGGCATTAGTGAGCCTGATTTGTTTGGCCCTGTCAGAGACATTGAGCATACCTAGTGACTAAAGTTGTTCCTGGCCAACATGTGATCTGGATCCTAGGTTCAGCATGAACCTTACCATTTTATTTTGAGTGACCTGACGTTTGTGCTGTGCTGATTTAGATGATGCAGAGTACCAGGATGACACAGAATAGTCAAAATTACATTGAACAAGCACTTGGCAAAGGGTCTTTTTGGTCGCCGCTGGCAAGCATCCCACCTGTCTATACAGGTATTTTATACGTGCTCTACACTTACACAGGATAGATTCCAAAATTGTTTCACCTGACAAACTCGAGTCCAGTTTTAGTCCGAGATATTTAACTTGTGACACTGTTGTTATAGGAATATCATTACAGTTGACCGAGAAGTCCACAATGTCTTTCAGTTTGCGTTTTGTCCCACATAAGATGGCTTCCGTCTTGCCCAGGTGAAGAGATAGTCTATTGTCCACTAGCCATTCACTACATAATTCTAGTTCTTTGGAAAGTGAAGCGGCAATACTTATTGGGTCTTTTCCTGAAACCAGAAGCACGCTGTCGTCAGCATACAGTAATAATTTACACGAGACGCTCAGTTCCATGTCGTTCACATAACAGAGAAAGAGTAAGGGACCAAGGATGCTTCCCTGCGGGACCCCACAGTTAATTGGCATAGGATCAGATATATTATCATCAATTTTGACTCTTTGTGTTCTACCACTAAGATAAGATTTAAACCAGTTCACAGACCCAATGCCCATTGCTTGTAGTTTATTACATAGGATATCATGGTCTACTGTGTCAAACGCTTTTTGTAGATCAAGAAGAACCATACCGGTGTAGTTACCTTTAGACATTTCTTTACGAATGTGATCTGTTAAGTGGATGAGACAGGAGTCAGTTGAGTACATGCATCTGAAACCCGATTGAAACTTATAAAATAGATCATTCTCTTTGAGGTAGTGTTCAATTTGGGTGTATACCGCTCTTTCAAGGATTTTTGATACAATACATAATATGCTAACTGGTCTGTAGTTGCCAACTTCTAGTTTATTTCCTTTCTTGAATAGAGAGGTTACAATAGCTTCCTTCAGTTCAGCAGGTACAGTGTTGGTGTTAATTGACAGGTTGATGATGTGGGTTAGGGGACCTGCTATACCAATGGCTCCATCTCGTAGAAATTTGGCAGGAATTTTGTCTGGTTCTGTGCTTTTATGTACATTTAGGTTAGAGAGCTCGTCAAAAGTGTATTTTGGTGTAACATTTTGGAATCCAAATGTGTTCGGGTGTATGCCTTTATATCTGTAGAAATTTCGAAAGGTGGCCGTTGTTGTCGTGTATTTATTGATAGGTTGCGGTAGGTTCTGTGCAAGTGTGTTTGCTATGGAGGTGAAGAAGGTGTTAAAGTAGGTTGAAATTTGTCGTTTATCGTGGCAAACCTGATCGTTAATGTTGAGAGCAATATTAGTGTTAGACGAATCCCTTGCCTTGTTGCTGTAGCCTGTTGTTTTTAGGTGCCTGCATAGTTGCTTTGGGTTATTCTGATATTCCTCTGCCTTATTGTGGAAATAATTAGTTTTCGCTGATTTGATTTTTCTACTTAGTTTATTCCTGGCCCTGTTGAACTCATGTTTCAGACCTTGATCCTGTCTATGGTTCACTAGCCTTTTTAACAGATTGTCTCTGTGTTCCAGATGGTGTAGTATGTCATTGTTGATCCATGGATCTGACCTTGCTTTAATTCGTATATCTTTCAGAGGAGCTATTTCGTCTAGGATGTTTGTGATGATGGTTCTGAAGCCAACCCATGCGTTATTAACGTTTGTACTTCCAAACACTGGAGACCAGTCTGTATTCCATAAAATGTCCAGAAATGTTTCTTTGTTGTAGTTTCTGAGTGACCTTGTTTTGATAACCTTGTGATTCTCTAGGGTAATTTTTGTGGTTTTCCGTGTGCAATATGTGACGAAGTGATCATGCACTTATCTCAGTCTGTATAACCCCTGATTGGGATATTTTGTCCTCTCTGTTACAGTTTATGTGGTCTAATATTGTGGCAGTGTTCTCAGAGATAAGTGTCGTGAATCCTAGCTGGTATATATACCGTAGTTTGAATTTTCCGGGTTCACGACAGCGGGTTCCTTTTTGTTTATACACATTACTTTATTTATCTTTGTGGATAAGTATTACTGTGGTTGCACCAATTATATCTTAGTTTATTTTCCCTTATTATTTAATCACGTGAGACAATATAGAACCCTTAAATATATTTATATTGTTACGATAAAAGGGTATCTCAGTACACTTCACACAGAGACTTCATCCCGTTCACAACAAACCACCAGTTGCTGCCACATAACAACAGAACTTCACTGAACTACACCTACCGACATGTCCATCACCTAACCTATACTCTTTGCATCACAGCTAAGTTCCTTTAATACTAGAAGTACTTCATAGATATTACTGGGACTACCACAGATAACCTACACATACATGTTTACAAGTAAGTCAAACGCCAACCCGGTACCATATTTATAGTCTAGGCCATTTCATCTTCCCAGGTCTAATTATTTACTTTATATGCGTTTCTCCTCTACCCCCTAGGAATAATATTCAGGATAATACGTGTGGGGGTTGTGATGAGTTGTTTGTGATTGTGCATTGTCAGTATGTGCCTATATTCTCGTACAAGCCTATTATTTCGTTGTTTGTAACACAGGTTAAAATCCCCTAGTATAATGGATTCATTCCGAGGGTCTAGCGATGACAAAGTTTGTTCAAATTTGGTCAAGAATTGTGTGTCGTCTGGTGGCCTATAGCACACCCCAATTGTGATGGGTCTTGTCCTCGACAGGTGTAGGTCGATCCACAGAGCTTCGTGATTTTCTACATGGAGGTCGGTCCTAGTTGTGTGTGTGAGGTTGTTTTTTTACATACAGACATACTCCTCCCCCTTGCCTACTGCGGTCATTCCTAACCATGTTGAAACCTTGAATGTTTATTTCACCATCGTTTATACTTGAATCCAGCCAGGTTTCTGTGATTGCAATTATTGAAGCTTTGGCCTTATTAGCTAACAAGTTTATTCTGACAATTTATGGTACATTGATCTGGCGTTAATGTGGATAAGATGGAGCCCTTTGTTGGTGAACACTCTGTATTCATCTTTGATTTTGAATGTGTCCTGGCTGGATTCTGAGTTGTTAATACTTGGTTCATTTACATTAAAATTCGGTAATGAATACAAGGCACACATGTTGCATAGGAATTCCCATTCTTCACTGTTGGTCTTCTTAGAGATGCACTTCATGTGAGCTACATTTTTACACTTTACACAGTTTTGGATCTTCTGACGTCGTATTATGATAGATTCACAAATAAAACAAATGGGTGCACGATGTTGTACAGCTGAGTTCCTACATAATAATAATAATAGTTCTTAAAGCTAGCGCATGCTAAGCTAGCTAAGGATAGCTCAATAAGGCCGATTAGGCGTATTTCCATTGGGGTCCTGTACTACTACCCCATCCCTTTGCTCATGAGGGATGGTAACGACTCAGTGCTTGTGAAAAATCTTTAATGCGCCGAGCGTGGGCGCGAACCCAGGCCTTCTGGGTGGAAGTCCGAGACGCTAGTCACTACACCAAGCGAGCCGCTAAATTTAACATTTAACACATTCAACTTCGTTTCTACTGTTAACGTAAGTACATCGGTTATGAACAATTTCATTACAACTGTTGCATTGTAAAAGTGAACTCCTATTGTTGAAACCAATATTACAGACTATACAGAGTTTTTTCTTACTGTTTATCGTACGTCTGGAGGTGTGGTTTGGTCCGCGTCGATCAGCTGATTGTGCGGGAGAGGGCGGGGGAAACTCGTGGTCGGGCTGTGGTTGGATGCTGTTATTGTTGTCCTTGGTCGTTGTTGCTATTTCATTGGTGATGCGGTTGAGAGAGCTACCTGCTTTTTTAGTTGTTCTGGTTGCATGTTGAGCTACTTGGGTCGTCGATATCTGTGGTAGTGATGATCGAGTTGAGGATAGTGTTGTGTTGGTAGGGTGGTGGCTCTGAGGAGGTGACTGCCCGGCGGCCGTGGGTGTGTGTGTGAGCTTGAGGGGTGCCCGCTTGTTGTAACTAGAGCTACCTCGTGTATTTATCTCACCCCTGCTCATTATAACCATCACCTTGCACCCCTGAGACCCTCTACACACATGAGTGGTCCAAATATGCACTCATATCACTATGTAAATTGATACATGTGCTTTCTGCTTGGCAATTCTCCGTCCACAATCCCTACCTTTGACTTGGCTCTCCCGTGTGAACACTTTTTGAGTTTTGCCGGGAATTTTACAGCAACTCTCCCCCGTTCTGGAAGGACGGGGGAGAGAATTGGAAACAAAAACTGTCCGTGTGAACCGGCCTTAATAGTGTTATGTTCCCCTAGCAATTGATTCTCTGTTCGGGCCGAAATTAGTTCAACACTCAGATTGAATATTATCGTCGACCCACAATAGATTGTACGTTGGAACTCGCAAGTTCCCATTACCACCTATTTGGATACCCGCTATTCTGGTATTGACTCACTCCGACTTCGATCCAAAGGCACATTACTAGTCTCCAAAATAATAGCCTATATCAACTTTACCGGGCCTCAATATGTCAAATCCAAAGACCAAGGCTTTAATGAATTTGACCTCTATTTCCCTATTTTTAACACACTTACATTATTAAGGGGTCGGGCGCACGTTGGACTAGATAATAGTCCATCAGGCGCCTGGCCCGGGGAGACGATTAATATGAAGGGTGCGCCTGGAAGTGTGGTGGGAGGGCTTGTGGCTTTGGCTCCGCTGCATGTCTGCCTGCCGAGATCGGAACCTCTCCGGGTGGTCGGGGGCCGGGGGAGTGCTGGAGCGACCTTCGTGACCCTGGTCTCTGGGTCTTCTCCTGGGTGACCTGGATGTGTGTGAGTTTGTGCTTTTTATCTGTGTTTATTTGTTGTTTTATGTTGTTTTTGTGTTTTCCCTGTTCTTGCTCTGTCTTGAGTCGGCTACCCCCAAAATTGGGATTTGGGCCTGAGCATATAGATAGATAGATAGACATTACATATATTCTTATCTTTAACACAAATAAATCCGTACCCGTAGGCACCTACATTGATATAATAGTAGAGTCATTTTCAGAGCTTCCGTGACCGTGTTTAGGATACCAAAGTTTCTCAGTGAATTTAACAAGGGCAACTGATGCTAAAAAAAATAAGCCCCCATACACCTCACCAAAATGACGGGAAAGTTGTTATTTTAGACGTTTTTCAAAATGGCCGCCGCCGTCATCTTAAAAAATTGATAAAGTTCTATTTCTTGAAGTGAATGGCCAAAAATGACAATTTTGGTGTCTATTCCCACTAATTTTGGTGTCAGAAAACCAATGGGATGGCATAATTAAAAAATAATTAATAACTAATTACCAAATAATTAAGAAAATAAGAAAATAATTAAGAAAATCAATGGGATGGCATAATTCATGATTTAGAGTCCCATTAACCTCAACATCTAAGACAAATATGATGTTGTTAAATCCACTGAAAAACTTTGGTATCCTAAACACGGTCACGGATCCTCTGAAACTTACTCAAATAATATAATATATAATTTAAAATGTAAACCAAGAATGTTGACTGATCAATTCCTTCTTTTTCAGGTTTGTTGCATCAAATTTGGCGTGAAGAATCATAAGCATGGAACGTAGAGGGGTTAGTGATGTGCCTGACCCAGGACCTGGATTAAAATGCATATTATGTCAACATCCCTGTATAGCTGATGATAGTACGGACAAGACATCCGATACAAAGTGGGAGAATCTAAGGAGCAAGTGTTTTCGGTGGAAGGAACTTGATAAATTTCATCATGCCTATGCAGCAGTGGAGTGGGACAAGGGGCCTAAAGGCCTGTACATGCATAGTAAATGTTACACCCAGATCAGTAGTAATCGCTATATTCAGCAAGCACAGAATCGTAAACGGAAATCTGAACAGGAAGAAGTTCAAGCATCAACTTCAAGTCAACAACTCCCAGGAAATGTGCCTAAAAAGCTTCGTTCTAGTACTGGAGTGGTTCATGATAAGAATCTCTGTGTGTGGTGTATGAAAGGACCACAAAAAACCAGTAATCCTGGCAAGTCCAAACTTTTGCTGCTGTCAACAGTAGACGCATGGAACCGGTTCAAGTTGCATACAGTTTGTCTGTCAGATGAGCCTATAAGAGAAAGATTGAATACCCTACTTGCATATATCCCAGACAGTCGAACGGCGTTTGGATTGGAAATTCGTTATCATCGTGAATGTTGGCGCAATTATGTCAGCACCCCTCTGAAGGAGTCTTTTCCTGATGAAAAAACAGAGCATCTGCAACATGTTAATCTTATAGAGGCCCAAAATATTTTCTTTCATCATGTCCGTCAAGTTATCTTTGAAGATCATGAAATCCGTACACTGCAAGGTCTTGTAAAGGATTACAAAGTCATTACTTCAAATTATGGTTACTATTCCACAGCAAAGTCCAGTTTCGTGAAGGAAATTCTGATCAAGGAATTTGGAGATGACATAGCATTTCATGAACGAGGTCAGAAGAATGTGAGTGAACTGGTATATGATGCAAGAGCTGCAGGTTCATATCTTGAGGCTGCAATATCCTCTCTAGGTGTAAGTGACGATCAGCTGGTGAAGAATGTAGCTGGGCGACTCAGAGATCAGATCATCAAAACAAAAACTGTTCCTTGGCCTCCATACATACATGAGCTAGAAGAATATGAAGACCTGAATGATCTCCTCTTGAAGCTCATCACTTGGTTAAAGCACCCCACAAAGTCTGAAGTCGATGACAAGCCCCAAGCCAGATCAATTGCATCTATTTTGACCAGCTACATCACTGGAAGACGTACTGCATTTGAGACAAACCTCGGTGTACTGCTACATGGTATGACAAAGAGCAGAGAAATGGTAGACATATTACATAAGGATGGCCTGGGAATCAGTTACAATGATGTGCTTTTGCTTAGAGATTTCTGGGCAGTTACTGACCTAAAGCATTCCACTGAGTGTCCTTTTGAACTTTCTGAAGGAACACCGGCAATATGTATAGTCGACAACGATGACTTCAAAAGTGACACTTTGACTGGAAGTGGCCAATCACATCGTACAAATGTCATGTTTGTTCAGCCAGACCTACCTAAGCTAAATCTGCCTACCCTAGATGATGATAAACCAGTTGCAAATAGCACCTTGCCTTCGTACCTCTCTGATAGCCTCAAAGAACTTGGGAGCCAGATGCAAAGAATTGAACCATACAAAACAGTCAAGCGTGGTGAACCACCCATCAGACCAAGGATAACGGATGAACAACATCTGGATACAGTTCCTCAAAGAATGAGAGGTGTCATCCATGCAATGGCCCGAGCTAAGGCAGACGGAACAAGACCAAAGCCAGAAGACCAGACTGTACCAGCCTTTTCTGGCTTCCAGGCCACGCTATCACCAGAAGCCCAGAAAAGTCAAGCGATTTATCATATGACTTATCCTGATCCACCAAGCAAGACCATTCTGTATGATGCCCTGCGCAAGCTTGCAAAGGCAATTGATGACAAGAAGATGCCATTTGCCATTATCGTCGGTGATCATCATGTCTACGCATTATTGCTAGAATTGAAAAGTGAGAATCCAGAGATATTTGCTGACATATTGACATTCATGGGGCCCTTTCATATACAGATGTCTTTCATCAATGCAATCTACAAAAGGTTCAAAGGCTCAGGCATTTCAGATGTACAGGCTGCAGGCGTCGTTGCAGATGGATCCGTGGATCAAGCTCTGCGTGGAAAACACTTCAACCGCGGTGTGCGTTGCCTTCGACTCTTCTACGAGGCTTTACTCCAACATGCACTAGACAAACGTTTGGAAGGTGCCACTCTGTGTGAAGAGATCCAGGCATCTCTCAATAAGTTACGCAGTTCAGTAGACCAACAAGAACTTAATGATGCACATGCTGAGTTAGAGAGCAATGCCGATCTCAAGGGGCTCGTTGACTCCCTATTCCAGAACTTAGATGGTGCTCCACTAGCAGAATTCTGGATTTCATTCTTGGAGATGGTAGAGATACTGACTCAAAATATACATGCTATAAGGACAAGAAACTGGATCGAGTTCAAGTCTTCACTGAAGTTGATGCTTCCTTGGATGCATATTTATGACAACGATAGATATGGGCGCCATCTTCCAGATTTCATAGCAGTCCTAGAAAGTCTTCCCCATATCCAAGCACAATTCATGGAGAGTGGCATGTTTGCCACACTTAGAGCGCACCAATTACCTCACATATCTGCAGAAGAATTTCCAGCTTCAGAATCATCCATCACCAATTGGCCATGGATGGCACCTTGTAAATGGCTTATGCCTCCCAGTACGCTATACCCAACCTGCACTTCCATCATTCCTGGATCTTCTAAAAACTCCAAGTCATCCACAAATGGAGAGCAGCGATGATGACAGCGGAAGTGATTCTGACAGTTGTGCATCATATTTGTCCTGCAGTGATAGTGCATCTTAATGCAGTAGGTCTCATGTTTTATTAATTTAGGATACCAAAGTTTCTCAGTGGATTTAACAACATCATATTTGTCTTAGATGTTGAGGTTAATGGGACTCTAAATCATGAATTATGCCATCCCATTGATTTTCTTAACTATTTTCTTATTTACTTAATTATTTGGTAATTATTTATTAATTATTTTTTAATTGTGCCATGCCATTGATCTTCTGACACCAAAATTAGTGGGAATCGACACCAAAATTGTCATTTTTGGCCATTCACTTCAAGAAATAGAACTTTATAAAAAATTTAAGATGACGGCGGCGACCATTTTGAAAAACGTCTAAAATAACAACTTTCCCGTCATTTTGGTGAGGTGTATGGGGGCTTATTTTTTTTAGTATCAGTTGCCCTTGTTATATTCACTGAGAAACTTTGGTATCCTAAACACGGTCACGGAAGCTCTGAAAATGACTCTACTATAACCCTTTGTTTGGAATATCTCCACTCTGACTTCCTATCTGACAAATAGATAAACTCAATAACACTGATACCACTTACTCAAATAATATATCTCATTACATGGTCCGATATAATCAATATTTCATAAACACCAATATTATCAATATTCAACACTTAATTCTCTATATATCATGATTACATTATTATCCTCAATGTGTAATCTGATTGACACTATATTTATCAACTCACTAACTACTTATCTCAGGAGTACAATATTTCCTCACAATAGTCGCCTCGACTTGTTACTTATATCATGATCACAAAGTTCATTATCATACCGGCGAATTATTCTTCTTAAATGATACGAATAACAATGTTTCCTTTATAACAAAAAGTATAATTCATCATATGGACTAGTGTCCGTCCTAACTATTGCTCAAGCTAGATCTAACCGATCTGCAACTATTATTTATCCCCACGTCATTCCTTTAGTTGCTTCTAACTTTTAATCTCTTATTTCATCCTCCCCTTATCTTTATAGTTTACATTTATCTACTAACCTAGAAGATCCTATACTATTGGTAGGTAAGTGGCATGGAGCCTTCTCTATAGATGACAGCTATATTCTCTCCACACTTCATCCTTTTATTTAATTCATGAGTCTAATCTATTTCTTTTTATTTTGTTCTATAAGAACACATCAAGTTTAATGGTTGGAACCACTGGGTTTGTCAAACATTTCTCTCTTTTTAATAATGGTATTTCAGGCCCAAAAGGGTCCTGTAAAACGTCTTGGGTATCTCTGGAACAATCTTCACCACCTCAAGGCCGGCCAATAGTTCTTCTGGAAATCTTCAGTTCCATCTAGTATCTGTCGTCCCTCTTGAATTGCTTGGCTATAGGTGTGTAAGCCAGCAATGTGATGACAAGCACCAGGATACTTGTGGTGTATCAAGTTAGTAGACGAAAGCTGTGTTGGGCCAGAGGTGGACTTTATTGGGGCGGGATAGGCGAGCTGGGAGGCTGGAGCAGGTGTAGCCAAGTTCCCATTGTTGCCCAGGTGAGGGAGAGAGTGTGAGTTGCTGGCAAGTGAACCCAGTGGGACCCGTGACGGGAGTGACGTTTGCAGCCCCTCCTATATCTTCCTCACTTTCTTCCTCGCTACTCCACTCGCTCATGTCTGGGGGTAAAATGCCCTCGTACCGTTTGGTATGGCGAATATGCGTAGCCGAAACAATATCTCCATGATGCAAATATAAGACTTGGTATTGTCCATTTATCTCCACAACCCGGAAGGGACCCTCATATTTCTCTTCCAATTTACCGGTCCGTGTGGGATCATGTCTCTTGACCAGAATATATTCCCCTTGGTAATATGGATTATTTAAGGTAAGTTTCTTGGGCTGCCGTTGAGTAACATGGTTATGAACTTGTTGCCGTCTTTCCCCTTGATCTCGCAGATAATGTTCTGGTCGGGAGTATTTGGCGGAATTGACGGGATAGAGTAATAGTCGTTCTTGAGGTAGTTCCGGAGTGATTCCAAAAATAATCTCATAGGGAGAATACCCCATAGTTCTACAAATGGTGGTATTGATTCCCCAGACAATTTCTGGCAATAGTTCCGGCCAACCTCGGGATATTACTTCCCCTTGCGAACTTAGACTGGCTCGTACACAAGTCGCTAGTAACCGATGATTTCTTTCACATACAGTGTTCCCTTGTGGATAATACGGGGAGGTATGTTGAATCTGGTAACCCAAAGTATCCCCCATATTCTGCCAAATTTCATTATTAAATTCTTTTCCCCTATCACTCAGAATACATCTGGGGGTGCCATACACAAAAATGACTTTCTCCAGAATACTATTAGCCACAGTCTCAGCTTTCTTGTTCGGAATGGCACAAGCAACCGTATATTTTGAAAAGACGTCGACACAGGTCAAAATGTACCTTTTGTACGTCTGTCTGGGCAGAGGTCCCATAATGTCCACAGACAACTTCTCCCACGCTTTTTTGGCCAGAATTTGTCCTGGTGATTGTTTGGGTCCTCGTCCATCTTTCCCTCTTTGACACCCCAAACAACTTTGAATCACTTCTTTAACAATTTTGTCGGCTCGCGAGGTCCAGTACCTTTCATTAAACTGCTTCAAGACTCTAGATTGACCCTTCCCTTTCTTGTCCGTGGAGAATTTTAATCATGTGTTTAGCCTCAAGATAGTCTAATACCACCCGATTCTTAGAATCCCTCCAGGCTCCCTCAGAAAATTTTACTTTATCTCCACAATTTGGTATCGGATCATTCTTTTTCTTGTTGGGTCGAGTGGGTTGGACTGGTGCTACAGGTAATCTGGATAGACCATCGGCATTGGTATGTAATTTACCCGGTCGATGCCTAACTTCAAAGGAATATTCCTCCAGAAACCCCTTCCACCTAACAAACAATCCATCTGCTGTCTTCATTTTTCTGAGCCATTGTAAACTATGGTGGTCCGTGATTACTTCAAAATGAACTCCGGCTAAATAAGAACGGAAATATTGTACAGCCCAGACTAAAGCTAGACATTAATTTTTAGTACTGCTATAATTTTTTTCGCCCTTATTCAGGGTCCGGCTGGCACATGCTACTATGCCTTCTTTCCCATCCACCTTCTGGGCCAAGACTGCCCCTAGCCCTTCACCAGAAGCATCGGTGTACAATTGGAACGGCTTGATAAAATCAGGATGACAAACAATGGGGTTAGAGGTTAGCTTTTGTTTCAGGTGATCAAAAGCTATTTGACAGCTCTGATCCCAGTCAAATTTCCTCCCTTTTTCAAGTCTCTTAGTCATAGGTCGAGCAATTTTTTAAACATTTGGTATAAACCTCCGATAATAGGAAGCCATTCCCAGAAACGCTCTAATTCCTTTGACAGTGGTGGGGGGTGAAATTTCTGCGATAGCTTTTACTTTAAGGGGGTCAGGTTGAACACCATTCTTGGAAACCACATGTCCTAAGTATGCTACTTCGCGGGCCCCTAATTGGCACTTGGAAGGTTTGAATGCAAGTCCTGCCCTACCGATTCTCTCTAATACTTCTCGTAGTCGGTTGATATGTTCATCCCAACTGTTCGAAAAAATTATGATATCGTCCAGGACTGGTAAGCTAGGCAAGTTCTCCATGTCAATCCCTTCAGTACTTCATCCATGACTCTAGTAAAACTGGCTGGTCCATTACAAACTCCGAAAGGTAAAACCGTGAACTGGTAGAGTTTCCCTTTGCTCATGGCAAACGCGGTTTTCTCCTGGTCCTCTGACCTAACTGGTACTTGCCAGTACCCACTTTGTAGATCTAGGGTGGAAAACCACGTTGACCCATTTAGTGATTCTAGCAAGTCATCAATACGAGGTAGGGGTTGAGCATCTTTGATGGTAACCTCATTCAGCTTTCTGTAATCCACACAGAACCGAGTGGACCCATCTTTTTTTTTACTAGGACTACCGGAGATGACCACGGACTGTAGGATTCCACTACTATTCCTTGCTTAAGCATATCATCAACCTGTCCCTTCTCTTTCTGCCTCATAATGGGATTTTGTCGTCTATAGGGTTGTCTAATAGGGGGTCCTTGAGTATGCATCTCGTGTGTGTGTCGGGTTCGGGCCGATCCGTGGTCCCCTTCATCTTGGGCAAATACGTCTCTGTAAGCCCAGAGTAATTCATGTAAAGTAGCAGCTTGGTCTGACGTCAATTGTTTTAGGATCTCAGGTAAGTTAATTGGTTCGTTAGTCCCAACAATGGTGGGTTGCGCGGGTGTAACTTGTCCTAGCAGTCTTCCCTTTTGGTAATTGATCGTATTCTCTCCAAAGTTAGCAAGAACTAATTTCCTCTGATCGGTAGTAATAAAGGTGGGAGATATTTGCGCTTCATTCTGTGCATCTGGTTCAAAACCCCGGCAGTCATTCCCTGATATCTGGGAATTTCTATCATTCTCCATGTTTTAGTGGGGATATAAATGTTTCACGTGGTAGCTACTATATGGGCTCGTAGTGTGGTCGTCGTGTCTTTCGGGCTGCACTGTATGGTTCCCCACAATTTACTCATAAGATCTATTTCCAGATATCCATCTACTCCGCTGTTGGATTTTCCCGATAGAACACAAAAATCTGTGGTGAATTTAATTCCTTTCCATTGTACCACCAAGGTGTTAGTTCTCCCTAACATTGTTACGACCGAGGCTATGAATAAAACAAGGGCACTTAATGATTGGACTAGTAATATGGCACTATGCAACAACGGTACGCTACATCCAAACCCTTGAACTTATATGCCGGCGAACAAAAACACCTATACCCTCCAAAGTTAATCTGCGATAACGGGGTATCCTTAACTGGGCATAAATGTACTCTACTTCAGGCTAACCCACACTGGTATAACCTGACAACAAACAAGATGCAAGTTACGTTAAAATGCATAAAAGGGAAGCTATGGAAAGATCAATTAAATCACTGCAAGATTTAATACAATAAAAAGATGCTTCAATACACTTACTCTAAACAACAATAAACTCTTCACTCCTATCTGAAAGAAAGTGAAGTCTAGTCCTACAGCATAGACCTGGAAACTTCTGAAGAAAGTCTGATGCTCATAAGATGCTCGTATCTTAAATTATCTAAAGGCAGGAGGCAGCACACCATACATGTAGACTGAATACACTAAAAGATAGGACATATAATGTTAACTGACAGGGAAATACTATAAATGCGCAATGGCAGTAATGTTCGACACTAAAAGAAGTACTTCCTCATCAACGAAACAGTCTGCTATGGTTGTGCAACTCAACAACAACCTAGACTAATAAATGCCGTGAATAATAATGCATACATAATTATCATAAAGAGCTCATGTCCTAACTAGTGTCTGCTCGGCGAATAAAGTCTAGCTGGGATATCAAGGTTAGGAAACTGTGGCTGAGCAAGACTGGCTCATAGCCTAGCGTTGTCCTTAAGGCGGTATGATTAAAGTTACGTTAATGACGGGGATGCTCTCTTGGTAGATCCAGATCTCAAGTATCTGGTTCTACCCTGGCGATCCCTCTAAAGTCAAGCAAAGAGGCAGCACTGTGTTCTAAAAAATTTAGTAGGCAAATGCCCTTTTACAACACGATGCTGCACTCGCAAAAGGCACAACCAAAAGGACAACCTAGGCTACCACAGAAACCGTCGAAGTCGTGTAGGTATAAGCAAACCATACACACATCGCTGACAACGACAACAGAAGCCTTATCCCAGTCTAGCATTAAATAACCCAGCAGAGCACTAAATCAATAATGGAGACACACACCGAGTTCTTAACCTCTACTGACTAAGAACCCTCAAACCTATTCTAAGTACATGTAAATATCTCAGAGAGCGACGCACATAATACGATGGGCCGATATGAAATCGTGTGCAGAACCCAAAGGGAGTGTTGTGACGTTAAAAGATTAGAGGAATGAAAGAGAAGAAGTTGAGGAAGAGAGACAGTATCAGAATGGTGGAGATATGGGGGACAGTGGTAAAAAGGATGTTAGTCATGTGCGTCCCTAGCCTGCTCTGAAGAAGGCAGCTCCTGTGGACCCACATGCACACAGGAGCCCACAAAGACGCGGTGGTCGGCCAATCACGGGCCGAGACGTCACAAGGCAGCAGGTGTCACGTGACACAGCCAATCACGAGGCGTGGGAAGGCATGCGCGCGAGCCTCCGAGCGGGGGAGGCAGCACATGTATACGCACGCACACACTACCACCTCACTGCCTATATTGTTCTCTCTCCTTAACTATATACAATGCATGTTATATTCTATTCATAATATAAAATACTTCGCGTTGTCAAAGACGAAAATAAAGACCACCCCTGGACTGTCAGTAACAATGCAAGTACTATGAAAGAAAGAACAACATTCTCTGATAACTGTAGCCCACTTCACTGCCCTGGCGAGCGCTAGTGGCTAATGGGAGGCGATTCTGCCAACGCTGGTAGGCGTCACACCCCGCCCAAGATAAGGGACGCTCAACATTAGGCGAGCACTATATCTGACAAGGCAGAACGCCGACAAGACCCGCTACAACCAGCCACTCCACCAGAAATGAAATGCAAAGCTCAATCTTAAATAAAACAAAATTTTAGCATAAATAAAATCTTATAACCCCTCCCAAACATAATAGTATAATTCTAGCCTGTTATGCTCCCTGAGCGAGCTTCACAGAGCCCAGTCTACTAAGTGAAAGACAGGTTCAACTTTGGACTTTAGCTATAACATTGGCAACTTACTATTAACTATCAAAAAGAAAGAGTTTTTATGCGATTTTTATTATTTAATTTTAATGTTGTTTTTGACGGCTGCTCTACAGTGGCAAGCCTGATTTTTCTCCACTCTCAACACACACTGACTGAATGGCGAGGGTTCTCCTGCAAACAAACCCTCCCGTGACAAACAATCAGCCAAAACATTATCAGTGCCCTTAGCATGCCACACATCCAACTTGTGTTCCGGCAGCAAAACAACAACTGGCACTGATAAACTGCCCAGTTCATCACAAGACTGGCACTTCTCTTCGCTCTTTCCGGCAACAGGGCCTGCCAATAACCTTTCACTAGTTCTACCTTCGTGATGAGCGAGGCAGCCCCGAAGCGGTCTATGGTGTCGTCAACTCTAGGTAATGGATAGGTGTCTGTCAGGGATAATGCTTCCACACTCTTGCAATCACCATACACACGGATCTTGCCACTCAACTCAGGTTGCAACCTCACTGGCAACGACCACTCACGATATCCTTTATCCCTCAGACCCTTTTTCCACATGTCGTCTAGCTCTGTTTTCACGACAGGCTGTTGAGCAGGATTTATACGGTAGGGAATTAACTTGAACCTTGCACTGTCTCCAGCCTCCATGTCGGATTCTACCCCGTACATCAGGCCTGGAGAAGCAATAAACATGCGGATGCACTGCCACAGCCTAGTAAACAACTTATCTCGCAGAACAACATGCCTAGTGCCCTCCCACAACCCAGCCGAGACCGCAGCTTCTAACCTGTAGTCTCCCTCCTTCTCCACCTTCGTCCCTAGAACAGCCAGGTCATGAGAGGGACAATCAGTACCACCTGTGCAGTCACTCCCATAGTTCATTATTGCTAAGGCTTCCCCGCCGATACCGTACATGCGCACCCCCGCATTCCTTGCGACTACATCAGCCTGCGCAGCATCACCGCTTTTAGCGACATGGCCAGATACAGTCGGTCTATGGTAGGGCTGTTGCATTCGACTAGAGCAGCATTGGGAGGCTATGCGACGACCGGGCACATCCACTCCACAGCCCTCCTCACCAATCTGCTCAATGTCCTCCTTCTGACCACCACCCTTGGCAGCCATGGGTTGACCCTGACCTGGCAACCATGCCAAAGCCTCGTCGCCCACCTTGAACCACCGAAACAACGAGGCTAACGGTCTACCAACATTCAAGTGACCTGCCCGCGGAACATCTTGCACCGCCTGAGTTGTGAGGCTCGGGTGCTCGGCACGACCAGTGGGGTATGAACCGAGCTGGTGCTGGAGCGCTGCACACTGCAGCTCAGGCAGGTGCTCTAGCGCTTCCACAGCCACCAGACTCGTGTCCCCCACCCACTGCTCCGCCGAGACATGACAATCCCAACTCTCCTCCACCTATGCCCTACTGCCCCCTCTCCTTCTCCTCCTTGGCCGCTGCAGACCAACGCAGGGACAGTAGGCTGCTCAGGTGGTTGCCTCACAAACTCCTCCAACAGGTTCCCATGACATGTTTCCCCGTCCTCGTGTTCGATAGTCCCGTTCCCACAACTCTCCTCCACCTGGGAACTACTAAGTTGCGGAGTGCCATCACGCCCAACCATGTCACTAGGGGTGACAGGTTCTGGGGCCACTCCGGAGCTCACCTCTGGGTCAAGTACTAAGTCGCTAAGGAGAGCCGCTGGAGCAAAACTCGCAAAACTCCCAACTTTAGCTTGCTCCTTCCGACCGTTCCTCCGCTGGTCTAGAGACTGAGGAATAGGCTGTGACACTTTAGATGCACGAGATCGGGTGACAACACACGCCCTCTGCTGTGGTTGACACCTCTCAACCAACTTCTGCCCCTCCCTACTCACGTCGGCCGCCCTCTCGGCACCGACTAAGGGTGGAACCTCAGAAGCAGGTACCGTAAAGTCGTTGCCGAGAAGAAGGTCGACGCCCTCTACTGGCAGTTTCTCCACGATTCCGACATTCAACTCTCGTGTCACACCTTCTACCTCCAGCTCCCCTCGGACCAACGGGTATGACTTTGTAGCATTGATACCCTGCACCACAACTACCCGTGCCGCGTTTATAGGTTTGCCTGTAAATTTTTCATCAATGTCAAGGAAGCACCCGTATCACGCAAAAATTCTACTCCATGCTTGCAACCAGCCCAACTTACGCAGCCTATGGTCACAAAAAGTATCCCGGACAGGTGTCAAGCCTTCCGGACACTTCTTCACTGGCTGTGCTCCAGCCTCTGACCATTTACCCCGGGCAAACGCAGACGACTTCAAAGACACTCCAATGTTGCGAGCCAAAGACACGACTGCTGTAGGTAGCTTGCTAGGACAGGATCGTGCAAAATGCCCCTTCTCGTGACAATGAAAACACTCTAACTCCCCCTTGGGCTTCCCTTGAGGTGGGGAAGGGCCCGGACCCTTCTTAAACGGGACAGTATTAGGTTTATGGTCAGACTTAATATCATTGCTCTTGTTATTATGGTTATATGGTGTATCACTGACTCGGGGGGGTGGAGTGTTGCGCTTCCCACAACTCTCCTCCACCTGGGAACTACTAAGTCGCGGAGTGCCATCACGCCCAACCATGTCACTAGGGGTGACAGGTTCTGGGGCCACTCCGGAGCTCACCTCTGGGTCAAGTACTAAGTTGCTAAGGAGAGCCGCTGGAGCAAAACTCGCAAAACTGGTGTATCACTGACTCGGGGGGTTGAGTGTTGCGCCCCTTGTTACCTGCATCGTTCCGTTGTGCAAACCCGCACCCACGAATCAGCGATAGCCTACGGTCAGCCATCTCAGCTGCCTCCTGTAGAGTTTTAGGGTTTTTCTCTTTGAGGTTCAAAGTCAGGTCGCCGCCTGTGCACTTGAAAAATTGCTCTAGAAGGACTAACTGCTCAAGCTCTCCGAACGTCGTCACCTTCTCTGACCTCAGCCAATTTCTTAATGCATCAGACAGTTCCCGGGCATGTTCTAGAAAAGTGCACTCACGACCCTTCGTAACACCCCGGAACTTCAACCTATATGTCTCTGGTTGTAACTCATACGCCCGCAGAACAGCTTCCTTCAGTACCTCATAATCGCATAAAAAATTCGGTGACACCCGACTCGTCAAATACAGGGACTAACTTAAGAAGGTGCGATAAAGACTGATCAAGACCTCGATTCCCAGAACCGAGACGCTGCCCTGTCGACTCCACCATAGACTTCTCAAGATCTATGTCTGCACAGTACATGGCCCTTCTCTCCTCAGACTGAATCTTAGCCATCTCAAGCTGGAAGATCATATCTGCAGTTAAACCTTGAGGAGGAGGAGATGCACCAATTGGAGACCCACCCAGTGACAAACCACGCTGCCAGTGACTATCGGCCTGCGGGAACGTACCCGGCTCTGGAGCCCGGGGGGGCGCCATGGTAGGAGTCGAGTGGAATGGGGGCTGGGCCGAAGGTGCCCCAGCTCCCACTCAACCCGAAGCCCCACGCACCCCGCCGAGCACCCAGGCCACCAGGTCACCTCTCGACATGCTGCTAGTGCCCACATGCCCCATGACCGTGGCCAAACACTGGAGACCATACCGATCAATCCCCGACACCCGGTTAGCAGTAATAGGCATCTCCAGAAACTTCCTTGCATCCTCCTCACTAGTTATAACTCTAATGCCTTCTAACAAACCCCGCTGCTGCACCTCAGAGACTGCTTCCCGTGCTGTGTCCTCACTATACATTGATCCGTCGTTCGACATAGTGTCCACCGAAAATTCTCAACGTTTATAAAAAAAAGGAGTACCTAAACTCTCATGTGGCACTATTCACTCAAAAATATAAAATGCTTGAAGACAACTCAAGTGCGTACTACGTTGCCAAAAAAATTCCAGGTGTCCAAAATATTCCTCAAAAAACAAATGTCCAACAATCCTGCAATTCTTCCTTAGATACCAGGCAAGGGCACTATTTGTTATTACTGCAATAATCAACAAATGGATCCTGGTTTCTACTAAAATAAGATACTAGGCAAGGTCGCCATTTGTTACGACCGGGGCTACGAATAAAACAAGGGCACTTAATGATTGGACTAGTAATATGGCACTATGCAACAACGGTACGCTAGATCCAAACCCTTGAACTTATATGCCGGCGAACAAAAACACCTATACCCTCCAAAGTTAATATGCGATAATGGGGTATCCTTAACTGGGCATAAATGTACTCTACTTCAGGCTAACCCACACTGGTATAGCCTGATAACAAACAAGATGCAAGTTACGTTAAAATGCATAAAAGGGAAGCTATGGAAAGATCAATTAAATCACTGCAAGATTTAATACAATAAAAGATGCTTCAATACACTTACTCTAAACAACAATAAACTCTTCACTCCTATCTGAAAGAAAGTGAAGTCTAGTCCTACAGCATAGATCTGGAAACTTCTGAAGAAAGTCTGATGCTCATAAGATGCTCGTATCTTAAATTATCTAAAGGCAGGAGGCAGCACACCATACATGTAGACTGAATACACTAAAAGATAGGACATATAATGTTAACTGACACGGAAATACTATAAATGCGCAACGGCAGTAATGTTCGACACTAAAAGAAGTACTTCCTCATCAACGAAACAGTCTGGTATGGTTGTGCAACTCAACAACAACCTAGACTAATAAATGCCGTGAATAATAATGCATACATATCATAAAGAGCTCATGTCCTAACTAGTGTCTGCTCGGCGAATAAAGTCTAGCTGGGATATCAAGGTTAGGAAACTGTGGCTGAGCAAGACTGGCTCATAGCCTAGCGTTGTCCTTAAGGCGGTATGATTAAAGTTACGTTAATGACGGGGATGCTCTCTTGGTAGATCCAGATCTCAAGTATCTGGTTCTACCGTGGCGATCCCTCTAAAGTCAAACAAAGAGGCAGCACTGTGTTCTAAGGTAGTAGGCAAATGCCCTCTTACAACACGATGCTGCACTCGCAAAAGGCACAACCAAAAGGACAACCTAGGCTACCACAGAAACCATCGAAGTCGTGTAGGTATAAGCAAACTATACACACATCGCTGACAACGACAACAGAAGCCTTATCCCAGTCTAGCATTAAATAACCCAGCAGAGCACTAAATCAATAATGGAGACACACACCGAGTTCTTAACCTCTACTAACTAAGAACCCTCAAACCTATTCTAAGTACATGTAAATATCTCAGAGAGCGACGCACATAATACGATGGGCCGATATGAAATCGTGTGCAGAACCCAAAGGGAGTGTTGTGACGTTAAAAGATTAGAGGTATGAAAGAGAAGAAGTTGAGGAAGAGAGACAGTATCAGAATGGTGGAGATATGGGGGACAGTGGTAAAAAGGATGTTAGTCATGTGCGTCCCTAGCCTGCTCTGAAGAAGGCAGCTCCTGTGGACCCACATGCACACAGGAGCCCACAAAGACGCGGTGGTCGGCCAATCACGGGCCGAGACGTCACAAGGCAGCAGGTGTCACGTGACACAGCCAAACACACCAGCCAATCACGAGGCGTGGGAAGGCACGCGCGCGAGCCTCTGAGTGGGGGAGGCAGCACATGTATACGCACGCACACACTACCACCTCACTGCCTATATTGTTCTCTCTCCTTAACTATATACAATGCATGTTATATTCTATTCATAATATAAAATACTTCGCATTGTCACAGACGAAAATAAAGACCACCACTGGACTGTCAGTAACAATGCAAGTACTATGAAAGAAAGAACAACATTCTCTGATAACTGTAGCCCATTTCACTGCCCTGGCGAGCGCTAGTGGCTAACGGGAGGCGATTCTGCCAACGCTGGTAGGCGTCACAACATCGTCAATGGTTGTCCTCCAGCTCCTGAAAACTGAATACTAGTTTGGTTTAGTGGTCCTATTTCTTTCTGACTATTTATCACGAAAATCTCCAAAAGACAACTTCTATTTGCCCCTGTATCTATTAACATGTTTGCGGCTTTCCCATTTATTACTATTGTTTCGCAAGGCGTTTGCCTCTCTAATATATTAACCTCGCCATATCGCCTTTCTATGAGAGGTTTAGGGGGAAATTTTCTCCCCCTTCTGGCATTGTGATTTTTGGTTGGGTCTCTGTTTCTCTGTACTCTACTGGAAGCATTCCTCCCTGGTTTGGGTTTGTCACCATTGACACGGGTCGATCATTTGGAGGTGTTGGTATTGAGTTAAATCTGTGTGTCGGGGTTTGGGGACGGTTTGAACAGTTCCTAGCTAGGTGTCCGGTTTGTCTGCATATAAAGCATCGGATCATTGTTCTCTGATACCCTTTGTTTGGGTTCTCCTCCTCCCCTTTCTTTTTCTCCTTCTTTAGCTCTCTGGCTTCCATTACTTTCTTGATTACATCCATGCGTTCCTTTGTGGTAGTCACTTCATGTATAATACAATGCTTTCTAACTTCCACAGGACATGCTTGAATCATAATCTCTCTTTTTTCTGTCTCCTGACTCTCCTGGTTCATGTGAGGATAAGCAGTTTTGATATTTTTCGTGATTTCCCTCCTCAGGGTTCTCCCATTTTGTCCATCTAATTTCATACTCTTTAGTTTGTCTCTGGCCTTCCTTGTGGAGGTTTCTCGGCCAAATTCTTCTATCAGAGCATTCCTAACTTCTGCCCATGACACTAGTGTCTCTAGACGTACCCTTACATCGTTCAGGGCCTTGCCTAAGTGTGCCTTTCCATAGGCTATCTTCTTTTCATCTTTTCTCACATCAAGTAGAGTGAATTGAAATTCTAATTGTTCAATCCATAGCTCGATTTCTTCTTTTCCCTCTTCCCATAATCTAAACGGTAGTAATGTCGTCATTATGTCTGGTTTGTTAGATAAATATACTCAATCCAAACAATTTGTCGAATCCCACCGCTTGCCACCAAAATGTAGTACTTATTTTCTAATTCTCAGTATACTACTAAGGTGGGAATAATTCGGCAGTTGTTCAGAAGTTTGTATCCTTTATTAAACAAACTCCCTAATAGTTTTATGTTCCCCTAGCAATAGATTCTATGTTCGGGCCGAAATTAGTTCAACACTCAGATTGAATGTTATCGTCGACCCACAATAGATTGTACGTTGGAACTCGCAAGTTCCCGTTACCACCTATTTGGATACCCGCTATTCAGGTATTGACTCACTGCGACTTCGATCCAAAGGCACACTACTAGTCTCCAAAATAATATATCAACTTTACCGGGCCTCAATATGTCTAATCCAAAGACCAAGGCTTTAATGAATTTGACCTCTATTTCCCTATTTTTAACACTCTTACATTATATATATTCTTATCTTTAACACAAATAAATCCGTACCCGTAGGCACCTACATTGATATAACCCTTTGTTTGGAATATCTCCACTCTGACTTCCTATCTGACAAATAGATAAACCCAATAACACTGATACCACTTACTCAAATAATATATCTCATTACATGGTCCGATATAATCAATATTTCATAAACACCAATATTATCAATATTCAACACTTAATTCTCTATATATCATGATTACATTATTATCCTCAATGTGTAATCTGATTGACACTATATTTATCAACTCACTAACAACTTATCTCAGGAGTACAATATTTCCTCACAATAGTTGCCTCAACTTGTTACTTATATCATGATCACAAAGTTCATTAACCTGACAAGCGCGAAATAGACCTAGGGGCTAGGGTAGTTATTTGTGCATTTCTAGCCTTGGATTCTGACAGAATTCGTTATATTTACAATATAGAGCATTATTTGTTTTCGGTATGCTTTTATTTTACATATATGATGTATATATGAACCTTCAAGAGTGCTAAAATAAGTGGGAAAAGCATTTGGGTGGTGAAAAACGAAGATATTGGCCACCCGGTCATAATCTCAGGCGAGAGAGAGCCACAGGCAACCCTCCTCTCTCGCTGTCTGTGAGGTAACTGAGACGAGCGGGGCGGTGTGGGCCGGTGTCTGGGTGTTGCATAACGATCTTTTCTGCAACCCACTTGTGCTACATTATCGCGGGAGAGAAAAATAACCGATAAATGATGATAATAAGAGGAAAAATAGGTGATAATTGAGGAGGGGAGGGAGGGGGGAATAAGGTGGGGAAGGAGGGGAGGGGGGTGGGTGAGATTTACATGGATGAGTACTGGAGGGGAATTATCTCACCTAGAGACAAATTCCTTTGTTTTGATAGGCCCTTTTTTTTTTATGGAAGGCTTTTTTTATGGTCTTGCTTCCGTGAGGCCTATCGCGTTCCCTATAGGAAGCCTTCCGTGAGGCCTATCGCGCTTGCCGGGTTAACATACCGGCGAATTCTTCTTCTTAAATGCTACGAATAACAATGTTTCCTTTATAACAAAAAGTATAATTCATCATATGGACTAGTGTCCGTCCTAACTATTGCTCAAGCTAGATCTAACCGATCTGCAACTATTATTTATCCCCACGTCATTCCTTTAGTTGCTTCTAACTTTTAATCTCTTATTTCATCCTCCCATTTTCTTTACAGTTTACATTTATCTACTAACCTAGAAGATCCTATACTATTGGTAGGTAAGTGGCATGGAGCCTTCTCTATAGATGACAGCTATATTCTCTCAACACTTCATCCTTTTATTTAATTCATGAGTCAAATCTATTTCTTTTTATTTTATTTTATAAGAACACATCAATTTTAATGGTTGGAACCACTGGGTTTTTCAAACATTTCTCTCTTTTTAATAATGGTATTTCGGGCACATAAGGGTCCTGTAAAAAGTCTTGCGTATCTCTGGAACAATCTTCACCACCTCAAGGCCGGCCAATAGTTTTTTTGGAAATATTCAGTTCCATCTACTATCTGTCGTCCCTCTTGAATTGCTTAGCAATGCCAGCAATGTGACGACAAGCACCAGGATACTTGTGGTGTATCTGGTTAGTAGACGAAAGCTGTGTTGGGCCAGAGGTGGACTTTATTGGGGCGGGATAGGCGAGCTGGGAGGCTGGAGCAGGTGTAGCCAAGTTCCCATTGTTGCCCAGGTGAGGAAGAGAGTGTGAGTTGCTGGCAAGTGAACCCAGTGGAACCTGTGATGGGAGTGACGTCTGAAGACCCCCCCCCCCCCTCCCGCCCTTTATAGCCCCGCCTCACGAATTGCCGCGTTGTGATTAGTTGAGCCAGCCGCCCGGGCAGTGCTTTCTCCAGCCGCGCGGTTTGAAAATTTCTTCCCCTCTCCTCTGGTCTTATCTCTTCGTAAAATGTCCCAGGGAGATGGTTGCAAAGGTCTTGTAGTGGCTTACAAGAGTATAGGGGTTACACTGATGTCATAAACCTATTGCAACTCAAAGAAACGGCCTGTGGAGGGAGCGAGAGCGATTTGAAAGGTGAAGATGTGTGCGCGGCTGGCTCAGTATTTTCTTGCTCCGACAACGGAGGCTCCTGATCAAATGCAGCGCGTTGATTGGCTGGCAGGATTCTTACTTTAATAATAGTAATAATAATAATATTACTACTACTATACTACTACTACTAATAATAATAAAATACTGAGAAAACGAAAAGACACCTCAGTAGTAGAGGACGAAACAACAGAGAATGAAGGAGAGAACGAAATGAAGAAACCAAAGAAAAAGAAAGGAAGAAATGAAAGAGAAAACGAAAGGAAACGAAAAACATAAGGGGAAACCAAATCAAAACACACAACCCACCTAGACGAGCAACGCCAGGACTACCCACACCTGTAGCGACCCCCACGGACGCCCGAGTCGCCACGGTGATGACAGGATGTCCTACGACCCCAGGGAAGACGATTCACCCCATGGCGACCACTTCCTCACCCAGAAGAAGGATAGTCTTCAGCCAGAAATTTTGAGTCAAGAACATTTATTTATTCTGTATATATCTATGTACCATGTGTGTAACACTAGAACCACCACTAATAAAACAACTTATACTAATCTTAAATAATATGTATCATTATAATGTTAAGAAATAACCATGTTAAAAATTAATACAATTAACTATGCCATGATGTTTTCCATGTTACCTATGCAAAAATCATATCAAACCAGATAACTAGACCTGTGGGACTTAATTTTCCTACTGTTATAAAAAAAAAATGTTTTTGCCAAAATATCGATCTTCTTTAGGATAAGACACCTGAACGTCATTTCATACAAGGAACAAAAGGTCAATACATGTACACATGCAAAGGAAGAAGATTAACATCACTTAATCACTTAATCAATTATTGCCAGGAAAATTATAAATCACTTAAAAATGTTCAAGTTAATTAAACCCTCTCAACAATGGATTCACTCAGGGACGATCCTGTCTAACAAATTTACTCAGTTTTCTCTGAGGTATATGAAGCGGTAGATAACGACAAGTCATATGATATAGTTTTCTTAGACTTCAGTAAGGGCTTTGATAGAGTTCCACATGAAAGGCTGTTAAGGAAGATAGAAGGACATGTTATTGGGGGGCTGCTACTCAAGTGGATTAGGTCATGGCTGATTGGTAGGAAGCAGAGAGTTAGTATCAATGGTGTAAAATCGGACTGGGCACTAGTAAGACCCATTTAAACTATGCTGTCCAATTTTGGTGCCCTTATTACAGAATGGATATCGGCCCTTTAGAGGCAGTCCAAAGAAGAATGACGAAGATGATACATAATAATAGAAACTTATTGGGTGAGGAGAGATTGAAAGCCTTAAGCCACTTTCACACATTCACGATGTTCGTCCCGATTTCCCCCGATTTGAATATCGGGACACAACGTGGTGCAATCCCCAACGTGTGTCGGGGTCGTCGGGGAGCGTCATGTTACCCGCGGTGCAGGACGTGGCAAATCGGGCTTGGCCACCAAAGTTTTGGATTTGTTCAAAAAAATTCGCACGATGGACTTTTGGGGTGGTACCATCGGGTAACGTCGGGTACAACGTGTGATAATGTGGGTCTGGCGTGTCTGCATCAGGTTTCATCGGCATCGACGTGGCGGCGTCGGGGTATAAATAGTTATATATTACAGTAAAAGTCATGTAATCCGAATGGCAGCGGACCGACAGTGCTTCGGATTAGTGGAGTATTCTGACAACACTATAAATACGCACATGATGAATAAATAAAGACCTGATATGGTATAGGCCTATACCGTATATACCGTATATAATATTCCGTAGCCAACTTATATCAAACGAGTTAATAAGTTCAAATGAAAAATCAGTGTACCGGTATGATTACCGAAACACGTGTGTGTTAATTGTCGAGTGAGTGTGTATGCGTGTGCGTGTGTGTGTTATTGTTCTTGTGTGGCTATATTGACCTCCACTGATACACGGTATGCAATAAATGTTATTATAATTATGCTCTATGGAATTTAATTTAATTTTACCTAATACAGTAGTGTTTATAATAGTAAAAGACAAAGGAAATACTAAGTGTTATTGATTAATTTAACACAAGGTAGTGTTTGTGTGGGTGGATGGGTTTAGAACTTTAGATAGAGGAGATTGTTCCTGTGTTTTCGACGATTCCATCCTTACACAAGCTATGTTTATATCAATCCTTTTGCACAAGATAGGTTAATATCAATACATTTTACCTTCCACAATTAGAGAAAATATGATTCATCACGAAGTGTAGCCTACCTGTGGAGATTAAACGCACTGTTATATTATATACTATATGAGATATACCGGTACCGGTATATCGTTTTTTTATCGTTATTTTTATTTTCATACTAAATCACAACAATTTTTTAAGCTGAACATGATAGGGTGTTTAGAATATGCTATCATCAATATTGGATTTTATAGAAATAAATCTATAACGATAGTTTTTAGTTTTTATAGAATCCCAGCCGCACCAAAATATTCGCTCTCAATTGGTTTTCACCCATAATAAAAAAAAAAAAAAAATTATTTTGTTTTATGAACGGCAAGAAGAAAGATTATTATATAAGATTTCAAAAAAAAAAAAAAAATAATAATAATATGTGGAATTTCACCGTAGGTGAAGGTTACCGTTCAGTCCGCCCGTACTTTCCCTCCCCATTTTCACCGATAAAATGTGGGACAATGAATATTCTGTAAGCAAGTGGTATATAGGATTTTTCATTAGCTTTCTAATGGTACATATATGGCCAATGTACGATCAAAACTTTTATTTTTCCTGAATATTTTTTGTCTGTCGCTGCTGTCACCCACTGGTAAATATTTTCGCTTCACTTCATGGTCTATTTTCATATAATTTAACGTTCGATACAGTTTTTAGATATTAATTTCGTATATCGGCAATGAATACAGATTGTTATTTACGAAGAACCAGCTCTCTACGACAAAAACTTGATTTTATATAAACAAAATTCATACGCCTATAACTTACAAAGAAATAATTCGACCTTATCTTACCTTAAACTTAACCGTTGGTTGAACGTAATACCTTAAACACCATATGTATTGACGATATCTGTCAGGCTGCCTGACATTGTGGCGTCGTCCTCCTCGTCGGGTCGGCCACGTGTCACCATTATAAAGCCACTTTCACACATTCACGATGTTGGTCCCGATGTAACCCGAGGTACACAAATTGCTACATCGGCAGAGACAGTGACACGATGTACGATGTACACGTTTGACGACGAAGCCTCCACGGTGACACGTCGTAGCCACGACGGGCCAGATGGTACCACGGTTGCAACACGACGGCGCCACGTCAATGCTGTAACGGTCAAAATTCCGGTCAAAACCGTACCCCGACGTGGCACTAGGGGAACACGACGAGGGGCGATGGACTTATGATAGTGACACGTGGCCGACCCGACGAGGACGACGTCACAACGTCAGGCAGCCTGACAGATATCGTCAATACATATGGTGTTAAAGGTATTACGTTCAACGGTCAAGTTTAAGGTAAGATAAGGTCGAATTATTTCTTTGTAAGTTATAGGCGTATGAAATTTTTTATATAAAATCAAGTTTTTGTCGTAGAGAGCTGGTTCTTCGTAAATAACAATCTGTATTCATTGCCGGTATACGAAATTAATTTCTAAAAACAGTATCGAACGTTAAATTATATGAAAATAGACCATGAAGTGAAGCGAAAATATTTACGAGTGGGTGACAGCGGCGACGGACAAAAAATATTCAGGAAAAATAAAAGTTTTGATCGTACATAGGCCATATATGTACCAATAGAAAGCTAATGAAAAATCTAATATATCACTTGCTTACAGAATATTCATTGTCCCATATTTTATCGGTGAAAATGGGGAGGGAAAGTATGGGCGGACTGAACAGTAACCTTCACCTACGGTGAAATTCCACATATTATTATTTTTATTTTTGTTTTTGTTGAAATCTTATATAATAACCTTTCCTCTTGCCGTCCATAAACAACATTAAATAACAACAAACAATTATTATGGGTGAAAACCAACTGAGATGGGGAGGGAAAGTACGGGCGGACTGAACAGTAACCTTCACCTACGGTGAAATTCCACATATTATTATTTTTATTTATTGTTTTGTTGAAATCTTATATACCAACCTTTCCTCTTGCCGTTCATAAAAAAAATATTAAAAAAAACAATTATTATGGGTGAAAACCAATTGAGAGCGAATATTTTGGTGTGGCTGGGATTCTATAAAAACAAAAAACTATCGTTATAGATTTATTTCTATAAAATCCAATATTGATGATAGCATATTCTAAACACAGCCATCATGTTCAGCGGAATTTTTTTTTGTGATTTAGTATGATAATAAAAATAACGAAAACAAAAGATATACCGGTACCGGTATATCTCATATAGTATATAATATAGCAGTGCGTTTAATCTCCACAGGTAGGCTACACTTCGTGATGAATCATATTTTCTCTAATTGTGGGAGGTAAAATGTATTGATATAAACCTATCTTGTGCAAAAGGATTGATATAAACATAGCTTGTGTAAGGATGGAATCGTCGAAAACACAGGAACAATCTACTCTATCTAAACCCATCCACCCACACAAACACTACCTTGTGTTAAATTAATCAATAACACTTAGTATTTCCTTTGTCTTTTACTATTATAAACACTACTGTATTAGGTAAAATTAAATTCAATTCCATAGAGCATAATTATAATAACATTTATTGCATACCGTGTATCAGTGGCTGTCGATATAGCCACACAAGAACAATAACACACACACACGCACACACACTCTCTCGACAATTAACACACACGTGTTTCGGTAATCATACCGGTACACTGATTTTTCATTTGAACTTATAGTCCATGAGCCAAGACCCGAATTTTGGGATATCGGTACCACCCGGGGTGACTAATTCTCTTAGGTGTTTTTAGCTTGCTACATGTCTCTAGTTTATGTTTTGATATGATAGCCCTTGCACATTGGTAGCTTAATGGTCGTTATCACTTCTTGAATAGACATACCCTACCGAAAATTCCGACATTTTTTAAAATGTCAAATTTGGGGACAGGAATGCCTAAATGTCAACAAAATGCATATAGTAATTGTCACATTTAATACAAGTCCTGTAAATACACACTAAGCATGCCATGGGCTTGTACATACTATTATGGCAAATTACTACTCCTAAATATCATCTACGTCAGACTCGGAATCTGACTGTTGTGCCACCGGCTCTTCTTCAATAGCCTTGTTCTGACATGTCTGTAACCTGCACATGTCCGTGCATTTTAGACCATTGCTGAGGCAAGTACACTTAGGGAGTTCGCATGACCGCACACACTTGCAAGACAGTAGCTGCATAACAGCATCTGGTGCTGGTGAGCCTCGCATCCAGTTGACGGCAAGCTTACCGTCCTCATCTGTCATCCAACCGCAGTCTGTTGGGTTCGCAACAAATGGCTGGCTCTGAAGACTTCTCCTCCAGATCGCAGCCTGGTAGTTTGCACGCAGTGCATGCATGAAGAGGCAGTCCTCACAAGGAGGGAGTTGACTTGACTCTACCTCTCCACGTCTTGCACAGAACAGCTCATACCGAAGCTTGTTTACCTTAGTTGTGTGGGTAGATGGTAGGTACATGTGGCAGGTGATTTCCTGTAGCTTCTCAAAGAGTTCAGGAGACACTTCCCATGAGCGTCCAAGTTCGTGAAAAGCATGCTGGTATGTCTTGTCCATCTTCACCTGCTTGAGTGTCGTCATCTTCCCTCGGCCAGCGAATGCACTGACGGTATCACAGCCTGTAATACCAATCAATGAATCACACACGCTGCCTCCCAGTGTGCGGCTCAGTGTGGTGATATCCAGGAATCTTGTCCGGTTCTTCGTCCCGCACTTCTGGAACAGATGGGATGGGATCTTGTGGCACATGCCAAGACACAACACCATGACGTCTGTATCTTCTGCAGTGATGATGACAGACTTGTTCCCAGATTCTGCTGCATGAAGTGCATGGAGAAGAAGGCGTGTGTCTGCTTCTTCTTGAGTTGACTTAAGCTCAGGAGCCTCTTCCCACTGCTCTTTGGTGATCTTGAAGCAGCGCTGCTCACATGTGACATACAGCTCCTTGTCCTTGAGCTTCTCCCTGTGCTGTGGTGCCTTCCATTCTTCTACCAAGAACTTGATAAGACTTGCCTTGTTGGAGGAACTAACGAGTAACTTTCTCCACTGCTGGATGTTGTGCCCAGGTTGAATGTTCTTGAAATGAATTCCTGTGCCTGCACTTCTTTTGGATCGTTCTGCATCCTTGATGGATGTCTCCTTGTAGATATCAAACACAACATCAATGCGCCTGCTCTTAGCACCTTCATGAACAGCGTGACTCAGTGCTGTACCTGCAAGCTGTGAAAAAGTTTTGTCGTTTCCCTTCAGTTTGTGGACCAGGCTCATCCCATCAATTATGGTAGCAGAGGGCTCGGGTATCACTTCTGCAGGAGAAACATTCCTCTCTAACTCCTTTGCGAGGGCAGCCTTGTTGGTCTTGCGGAGAGACCCATCACCGCTGGCAAGTGCCCAAGGCAAAGGCCCCAGGGGATGAGCCAAGACATCACTCATTTTGAGCTTTCTGTTCTCGGCAACAAGGATCATCTGGCCAAATAGGTTCCTGTCAGCCTTTAAGATAACCTCCTTGGCATGGTCTTGTGGGGGTGGCTTCATTCTGATGTTAGTGAACGTTCTCAGTTTCGTCTTCGTCATCGTGTCATGAAACTGTATAGTTGGCGTATCGATCTCCAGGCGCTCTTCCTTGAAGGCTTGATATGCATCCTCTCCTATTCTGTAGGCCCCTAGAAGGTCTTTGACAACTTCTGGTGGTGCCATAGTCGCAGTTGACAAACTGACAAGATCTTCTTGCTCTGCGTTGAAGGGGTTCAACCAGCTGGTCTCCATCAGTTGAACTAAAGATTGGACATCGGCCTCATCTCTTCTAATCCTGGGCATCTGTAGGTCTGGGTGGCTGAAGTCAGTATACTTTTGGCCTACTACCATAGTCCTGAGCTGCCTTAAGTACCTGCTGCGATACTCCGATGTCAGGTAGTACCTGGCGACAGCTCCGCCTTTCAGGCTGAAGCCTTTTGTGCCCCCTGGTGTCTGGGTGTCTTTGTTGATCGTCTCTTCGATTGTCTGGTCCACAGGGATCCGTCCAAAGGGATTCTTGCTACCGATCTGGACCGAAAAGCCACCTTGCATGAAGTGTTCATGGACCTCTGGGTGTTCAATGGGCAGTCGAGACATCAAGGCATAGTAGTAGGTTAGGAACCGGGCATAGTTCACTTTGTCATAGGCAAAACACCACGGTATCATCTGTCGGATTGCTCCTAGGTGGAGCATCCAGTTGCCTTCTCTGGAGGCTCGAATTAAGTCCAGCATGATCTCAACCATGTCCAGTTATGACATCCAGAATGCTGAGAGGTTGTGTTCATCTCTGAGGGTCTCAAGATAAACTTGGAAAAGCTTCATGATATGTGTGCATGATTCACTCTCCATCAGCTCTTGAAAGAGTCCCTGAGACACATTGCTGTGAAAGCTGTTGATGTCCTTCAGTGTTTCATCTAGATGGTGTATGTCCCTTGAATGGTTTTCTTCTAGCCATGAAAGGAAGCCTTTCCATGCAAGCCTCATCAGTGCTTCATACACGAGCTTGTGTAGTCTCACTGCTCTGTTGTACCTCTTGCCGTTCATCACTCCTGACACTGATCCTTCTGCGATGATACCTGATTCCACACACAGATCTCTAAGACCTGCATCTTGAAACCTCTTTCCTATGGTGGAGATGAGATTACAGATTGTGTGGAAGACGCCCATCCTGATGATAATGTTCTTGAACTTCTCTTGTTTCCAGATAACTTCGGCAGCTTTTGGCATAGAGTGCTTGATCAAACACGCACACAATCTTGTTAAGCTGTAAGGACTGCATGATAGCATGCGTTTGTTCCAAGATTTCATTAACGGTGGACATTTCTGTTGCGGGAGCATTGATAGTGGGCAGGTAGCTTACAGTGTCCTGAACCACTGCAATGTCTCTGCGCATTTTGATGTTGAACCCAGTCCAACTGCTGATGGACTGGTCCTCATGGTCTGACATTCGAGTAAGAAGCCAGATATGGTTCTTTGTCTTTGAATCCTGGACTTCCTTGGTAGTGTCGACATACGCAGTCTCAATCCTAGGTGGCCCTGCCCGCCGCCCAACATTGTATATTGGCAGCATTGATGATGTCTGAGTGATGCTTCTTATCTTGGACTTGGTAATCTCTGGCAGGACTTTCTCTGGCACAGAGCCTGCAACCTTGGACTGGACAGCAATGCCATTGACTCTATGAGAAGTACCTGCTCCACTTAGGGTCTCTTCAAGTCGGTCAATGTTATCCCAGGCCAGGGTTGTGAACACACCAGGGTAGATGTTTGCTGGCAGTGGAATGTCATCCTTTGAGCATTCCAGCTTCTGGATACAAAGGGCTGTATCGATCTCCTCAAACATTGAGTAAGACACACAGTGACCAAGACGATTCAGAGTTCGGATCAGTTCTGTGTTTCCTGTCAAAGACTTTACAGCATTGGTCAGCAGTACGTGCTTGGGTGGTTTTGTCTTGCCACTGGTAACAGCAAAGACCAAGTCACTGCCAAAGGAAGTGGCAAGACGTTGAGCTCTTTCAGAGGGAGTTTCACACTCACACTCTCCTGTCAGCAGGGTGTGCAGGAATTGAGTGACTGCTGCAGGAATGACATTCTGATCTGTATCGGGAGGCCATGGCTGACTCACATCTTGTTTATTGATCTCATTCCTCAGCTGCATTCCTGCTTTGGTTAAGACATCTTCAGAGTTAGCTGCTCTTGCTTCTTGCAGGTCTTTTGCCATTTTGTGTGCTTGCCGGGCAAGGTCGTCCATTGAGAGGCTGCGTGGATAGATTAGAAGCTTTCCTTTCTCATCTGGGACAAAGCGTAGTGATTCTCCAAACTCGGTTTCAATCTTTCGGCGAACATGTTTCTTTGTCGCTGGTTTCAGTTGGATAATACCACGGGACATCATGGATCTCTCAAGCCTAGATGTGAGGTTTGTCATAGGCAGTACCTCTGGGTTGGGGAATAATTTGGTCCTTATATACAAGCAGAGTTCCTCGAGGGCTTCTGTCTCAACCTCTTCGTAGCGTGCTTCCTCGCTTTCTTCCTGATTTTCACCTGCACCCGACCTGGCGGCCGCTGGGAAATCATCTTTTGTGAAGAGTTTGTAGCACGACTTGTGGTAGTGACCCTCTGCAGCAACAAGGTCTCTGCTAACTAAACCAAGGATTCTCTGGTTGAGTTTCCTTATTGCTGCTCTGCGAATCTTCTCATCTGCTCGTAGCTCAACACACTGTATGAGTGGCTCCCTTGTCTTTGTTGTTTTTATGTACTTGCTTGACTTCTCGCAGAAGATACATTTTTTTTTTTTTTTTTTTTTTTTTAAGAGACAATGAACGGAGGAAGGAAAAACACAGATAAAACAAAAAGGTCCATGTGCCTAAAGGCATCCTCCATTCATAAAATGTTTGTAACAACTGGATTTAAACATTTGTTGATTGTAAGTTTGTGGAAAGCAATTCGAGGGAAGTGAATTCCAAAGAGTAGTAGCTCTGGGGATAAATGAATTCTGATAAGCAGAAGTTCTGCATTGTGGAGGAGAAAGTGTAAATTCATGGGCGCTCTCAGCTGCCCTAGTTCTACGGGGAAAGATGTGGAGAGGCGGCACAATTGAAGCAAGTTCCTCGGAACAATTGCTGTGAAAATATCTGTAGAATAATGCAAGGGATGCAACGTTTCTTCGTATGGCTAATGTAGGAAGGTCCTGTGTGATTGCAGGATTATTGATTAATCTAATAGCTTTATTTTGAATTTTGTCCAACTGCCTCAATGCAACCACTCCACTTCCACCCCACAGAGGTGAACAGTAATCCATCTGAGAGCGCACATGACTTTTATATATTACGGCCAACTGCTCGTCAGTGAAGAATTCTCGAACTCTGTACAGGAGTCCCAGTTTTTTAGAGGCATTCTTAGCAATGCTTCTAACATAATGTGTCCAGCTCAAGTTAGTAGTTAATGTTACACCGAGAATGTCAATACTAGGGGAAGTGGGAATATTTACATCATTAAAAAATATATGGGAGTCCGTGAGATTCTGTCGGTTAGAAAATTGAATGTACTTGGTTTTCTGTGCATTAAAGGAAACTAGATATCTCTTGTCCCCATTCATTAATTCTAGAAAGGTCCTGGTTCAGAGAAATTGCAGTGTTTATTTTTGAATTTATAAGATCGGGTTGGGTGAAAGAATTGGTAAATGTGAAGGAACTGTGGAGTGTTGAGTCATCTGCGTAGGAATGTATTGGATTATGAGTGGTAGATATGAGATCATTGATATGAATGAGGAACAGAGTTGGGGCCAAAACTGATCCCTGGGGAACACCAGCATTTATTGAGTGAAATTGAGAATAAAGGCCATCTACCATTACACGTATTTTTCTGTTATGAAGATAAGAAGAAATTAGTGGAACTAATGATGCAAGGCCGTAGTGTGACATCTTCGACAATAAGGATTGATGCCAGACTCTATCAAATGCCTTTGATATATCCAGTGCTATTGTATGTGTTTCACCATGTTGGTCTGTAGCTTGGTTGATTTGATGCGTAAGAAGGCAAAGAATGTCTGCAGTTGATCGACATCGTCTAAAACCATATTGCCTATCACTGATTAATTTATTATTCTCCAGATGCTTAATTATGTGATTATTTAATATAATTTCAAAAACTTTGCCAAGAGTGGAAGTTATAGCTATTGGTCTGTAGTTTGATGGATCTGAAGAGGCACCTTTTTTAGGAACTGGATGGATGTTTGCTTCTTTCCAGGGTACTGGGAAGCATGAGGTATGAGTACACAGACGGAAAAAATTTTGCCAATACAGGAGCGAGCACCAAGGAGCAATTCTTAAGTACTATTGGAGGAATTTCATCTGGACCAGGAGCCTTATCTACTGAGAGATTCTGCAAAATAGTTTTGACATGTCTGGTGTGGATCTTAAGTGAGGGAATTTCAGGTGAATTAAAATTAAGTACAGGGACATCTTGATTTATGTCATCTAAGGTTGAGTTGGTGGAGAAAATATCTGCAAGAAGGTTAGCTTTACCTCGTGGGTCACTTACAAGATTGCCAGTCGGAGATTTTAATGGTGGAATGGATGAAGCAGTAGTGAAGTTGGATTTGAATGAGTTAAGAGTAGACCAAAATATTTTGTTATCATTTGGATTATTTAGAAGTTTATTTGCCTGCTTATGGAGAAAGTTTGATTTAGTTAGGTTTAATACAGTTTTGGCATGATTTCTGATGTTTCTAAAGTAATTAAAGGCTTCATGTGTTTTTGATCTTGTGTATGCATTGTAGGCTATTGCTTTTTGTTCAGTTACTCTAGCACAATTATGGTCAAACCATTTAGGTGAATTAGATCTTTTACTGTACTTTTGATGAGGAATAAAAGTTTCCATTCCAATTTTTACAAAATCTTGTATGTGGCTCAAGGTGGAGTGTGCATCATTAGAAAAGAAAGAGGTCCAGGGAATATCAATAAAGAAACCTTGAAGACCCTCCCAGTCTGCCCTATCGTAATGCCATTTAGTCACCAAAACAGGTTCAGAGTGGGAAGGTGTGGTAGGTGATAGACAGGTGGCCTGTATCAGACAGTGATCAGAAGATCCAAGTGGGGACCTCACTGTAACATCATAATTTTCTGAATTGGTTGTTAAAAATAAGTCCAGTAGGTGGGAATTATGATTAGGATTATCTGGTACACGGGTGGGTTGGTTGACTAGTTGAATGAGATTAAATGAGTCTGCAAATAGCTCACATTCAAGACCAGCATCATCAGTCCTGGCTGAATGAGTGAGCCATTCAACATTATGGACATTAAAATCACCCAACACAGTGATTTCAGAAGAAGCATTTAAGTTGAGGACACTGAGTTGTGAGGACAGAGAATCAAAAAGACTTTGCTCTGGAGGAGTATTTGGGGAACGGTAGATGCAACATATGTATTTAAATTTACCAGCAGAAATTAATTTGTATATAGAATAATCAAAATAGGGACAATTGAAACTAGTAACCTCCTCCAGGGCAATTTCAGATTTTGCGAAGCAACATACACCACCTTTAGGTCTGAAATTTTGGAGCAGTTGATAACCTGGAAAATTAAATCTAGATGTGTCAGATGTGGATGTTACTTGAGTCTCTGTCAAAAAAAGGAGAGTAGGGGATTCTGCTTGAAGAAATTGGTGTACAGAATTGATGTTAGAGTGAAGTCCCCTTATATTACTAAAGAAATAGCTGTACTGACAAGCAGCTTTGGGACGTTGCAATGCTCTTGACACAGTCGCATGATGACGACCGGGAGGGCCCTGTGTCAATAACCCAACCCTGCCGGGGGTGGATATCCGAGGGACCACCAGGTTTGCTCTTAACAATTGTACTGCCATATTTATAAGGTAAGTGTATGGTGTTACATGTATGATATGTAGTGGGAAGAGTAGTATTTTATGGATAGAGGATAGCGATGTAGGGCAATGTCGTGAAGTTGGATGTGTATGTTATATAAAGAGGGTTTTCCTGATACCCCTGATGTGTGAGGCAGAAAGATATGTATCCAGCTACCAAGGCCTGGGAGAGAAAATGGAATTCAGGCTATTCCCTGAGTCTCCCGAAACCTTGGCGGTAGTACTTCCCTGGGCGGGGCTGCCTACCCCTACTACCTACAAACTTTGGCATACTTTGGCATACACCCTGCTAGTACTAGGGGCATCCCTTGATGCCCTCCTCCTGGGGTCGACGCTTGCTGATTCTATCTTGACACCCTTGGCAAGGATAGAATCCAGTGACTTCTTCATTGTAAAGAGACTACGACATTTACGGTGATAATGTATGTGTGGTATTCCTCCTTCTTCAAGGCCCTTGGCTGCTTCCAGGACTGGATCATGCTGCCTGATTTCTGCAGCCCTGAGCAATGTGTTCCAGGAGTCCAAATCCTGTGGTGACACCAGAGCATCGCTGTCATCATCAGAGCAGTGGATGATACAGTCGATCCGTGCTCTCTTCCTCGCAGATGGTTCCATCCTGCCGTCAAACAGTCGACACACACCTGCAAAAAATATCACCATTAAACCATGAACAAACAAACACATTACATGGAAACCACTCTACATATGTTTGCTCCTTCCAATAATAAATTATCCCCAAAATATAACAAAAAATCCCCAAATATGAAATAAACCCCTAAATATGGAGAAACTTGAAATACACATCGGAATAATTCTTGTAGAGAATCAAATAAGCTACAAGAGCTGTTAGAATATATTTTTCAATGTTCCCCATATTTAAGGATTTATTCTAGATTTAGAGGAAAATACCCAAAATATAGAGTATATTCCGAAATATGAGGAAATTTGAAAAATACCTAGGAACAACTCTGGTAGAGAATATAATTCTACATAGGTGTTCAAAGTTTCGCGATGATTGTGTGATGGATTTTAAAGAAAATTAGGAAAACGCTGAGCGTCACGCTAAAAATCTTTATTTTTGGGTAGCGCCCCTATTGCATCAAAAAAATTAGACTAAGCTACCAGTGCGAGAAGGCTATCATATCTTAATGTACTTACAGTCACTCTATAAACATTTTAGTACCATTCGTGTTTAGTCACCCCAGGTGGTACCGATATCTGGCCTGGCTCATGGACTATTATTAACTCGTTTGATATAAGTTGATTATGGAATATTATATACGGTATAGGCCTAGCCTATACCATATCAGGTCTTTATTTATTCATCATGTGCGTATTTATAGTGTTGTCAGAATACTCCACTAATCCGAAGCACTGTCGGTCCGCTGCCATTCGGATTACATGACTTTTACTGTAATATATTATAACTATTTATACCCCGACGACGACGCCACGTCGATGCCGATGCAACCTGATGCAGACACGCCAGACCCACGACATCGACACGTTGTACCCGACGTTACCCGATGGTACCACGCCAAAAGTCCATCGTGCAAAATTTTTGAACAAATCCAAAACTTTGGTGGCCAAGCCCGATTTGCCACGTCCCGCACCGCGGGTAACACGACGCTCCCCGACGACCCCGACACACGTTGGGGATTGCACCACGTTGTGTCCAGATATTCAAATCGGGGGACATCGGGACCAACATCGTGAATGTGTGAAAGTGGCTTAAGTCCATCACCCCTCGTCGTGTTCCCCTCTTGCCATGTCGGGGTACGTCGGGGTACGGTTTTGACCGGAATTTTGACCGTTACAGCATTGACGTGGCGCCGTCGTGTTGCAACCGTGGTACCATCTGGCCCGTCGTAGCACGACGTGTCACCGTCGAGGCTTCGTCGTCAAAACGCATACATCGTGTCATTGTCTCTGCCGATGTACCAATTTGTGTACCTCGGGCTACATCGGGACCAACATTGAACATCGTGAATGTGTGAAAGTGGCTTTAGGCTTGCACTCACTAGAAAGACGAAGATGTAGGGGAGACGATGATATAGGTATTTAAATGGATAAAAACAAACAAGGGCGATATAAATGAGGTATTAAAGCAAAAGAGCGGCGACATAACCCGCTCAAATGGTTTCAAGTTAGATAAGTTTAGATATAGGAAAGCATAGGAAAGCACTTGTTTGAGAATAGAGTTGTTAACATGTGGAATGGACTGCCCAGTGCAGTGATTAGCTCAGGAACAGTTCAAAGCTTTAAGCTGAAGTTGGATTCGCATATGGATGATATGGGCTGGGTGTGAATGGGAGCTGCCTCGTGTAGGCCGCATGGCCTTACCCAGTTTCCCGCGATCTTATGTTCTTAAGTAATGTTTGTCTTTAATAATACATGTTTATATTTGTATTGAATTAAACATTATCCCAAGCTTTCAACAAAAGAGAGAGAGAACAACAAATAACGGTATTCTACATTAGGCAAACAAAATATCTTTACTAGCCTAGCTATGACCTATTTTATATGTATGCGTGGTACAGATATGTTGGATTTGTAATCAGGTTTGTTTCAGTCCAATCATTTTCATTTTGTATGTCTTTCCTATTCTTAAACTTGATTTTGTTTTAACTTATTACTGATGGGTATGTTTTATTTATGTAAGGTTTTAGGATACTGTAGAATTACATTGATAAACATGCAGTGCATCACTAAGTGGTCGTGCTTGCCTCTTTAAGGAACTCTACCATAAGGGACAACATGCTAATAATGACAACACAACCACATCTAGGGTTAAATTGTAATTCATTTTGTATTTATCATATTAGTTTATTGTATGTAGGCTACCATCATGGAATTACTCAACAGCATGTAGTCATTTTGATTTTTATGTACCCAAGTAAGCTATATTATATTCCAAAATATTGATATTTCCCCTTCTTAACCCCTTGAAGCTCTGACACGTTTTAGCAGTATATGTTGGCTATCATTAGACGACTTTATGTAGCTTAGGAAGGATCTGTGGGTATTAACCCTCTCCGACATATGACGCGATTTTGAGCCGATTAGGGATACTTTAAAGCCTTTGTTACCATCAGGGGTATTTAGAAACCTTTAGTTTAGTTACTTCAACCTCTGCAGTTGTCTTTGAGTTAGCTGTGGGCAGAAAACTAATTTTGGAGAGGTAATTCTAAGAGAGAGAACTCTATTTCTTATTGCTAATCTGGCAACCTCTGCGTCATATGAGTCTGAAGGGGTTAAAAGGCTAAATCCTATCTCAATCAACCGTTTGACTTCCATATACTGTTACTAATCAGAATAAAATCATCTACTAATAGCCAGAAAACAGAACAGAAACGCGTATTGGAGCTTGAAAGGGTTAATTGTTACAAAATAGTATAATCATAGATATTTAAGTCACAAAGTTACACACAATATTACTAGTTGCATTTATTTTTTCAAAGAAAATAATATCATTTTGCTCAACAACTAACAAAAAGGAGCTATAAACATAGCGAAAGGAGTGGGAGAGTGGGAGTGGTGAGCGAGCCCTGGGTGAAGGCGAGCGTCACGTCACTGAGTACCCCACTCCCATTTTCTTTTTGCTGGCCGGTTGACCTGTTGTGTGTGGGTCCTGTCCTGACCGAGGTGTGCCTTGAGAGCGCTCCAAGCAGCTCTCAGATTCAAACGCGCTAACACGTACATGACTGTACACACACGCTCACGTGTGCGTACGTACAGCTGATTACTTGAAGAGGAGAGGGAGATTTTTTTTTTTTTCTGGGCCCCCTTCTTCATGTTTAGTCCCATACATTTTCAGATTTTAAGACGTTCGGTCAATTAGTTTGGCGATTTTAATACCTTTCTCCCCATTTCTTGGTCAATATTAAGACTTTTCGTGCCATTTATGTGTCAATTTTTTCCTGGCGAGAAATAGCGAACCTGTAATTTAAGAGGGGCCGGGACATTTTTCTATCGAAAAATGTACACATTTATCTTGAAGGTGGGTCTTGGGGGAGTGTTTTTTTAAGTTGGATGAAGGTCTAGGGAGGAAAATACAAAAATGAAAAAATATAAATGAGGAAATATATACGCCGATCCCCCCTTAAATAAAGAAGTTGCCAGGCCACAAGATAGTATACCCTTGGAGTGTGATGAATGTGACTTGAGGTTTGTGTATATTGTTGTGAGGAATTATAGTTGTTGTCTGTATGTGTGTATGTGTGTGTAATATCTTATCTCTTAGTGACTGATGACCACACTACATACACACACACACACACACACACAAGGGCACACTACACACACAAGAGCCCATTATACATACTGTACACACATACATGATTACACGGGACAAGCAAACACGAAGACGTACTCACATCCGTGAATTCTGTACATACATGCACACTCATCATATATATACAGTATATATATATATATATATATATATATATATATATATATATATATATATATATATATATATATATATATATATATCTATATATATATATATTATATATATATATATATATATATATATATATGTATACAGTATATATATCCCACGCTTTAACCCTCTCGGCTAAGGCGTAATAAAAGCTATAACCAATCTTTACCCCTATATATATATAGGTACATACATACATACATACATTAATTTAAAGACTGAGTGCTCCACGCGAAGTGCGGTTCCGGTCTCACATCCTAATGGCGGTGTGCAAGCAAGCCCTGTCCAGAGCTGCCTCACTTGTCAGGATTTGTTATTCAAGTTCCCCACGTCTTTCTTGATCTGCCCTTTGGTGCAACTCCCCTCACGCTCACTGACTTGCATCTTTTCACCCAACTTGGTTTATTCATCCTCTTCACATGTCCAAATCATCCAAGCCTACTAAATACACATCTCATCACTGATACTCTTGATATCTAACCCTCTCCTCAACCACACACACTCATCTCACCATTCTTATCAGGCTACTTTCCATTCTATTGATATAATCCGCTTTGACAGACCACGTTTCAGAAGCATATGTCACTGCGCTTCTAACACAAGAAGCATACACCTTTTCCTTCAAGGGGAGAGGGAGTCTCCTCATAGTAAGCAGTGGCAACAGTGCTCTGAACTTTCCCTGGCCGCTTCTAATTCTGGTGATAGTGGCGGCCTCGTCCCCACCATTGGCAGAGATCCCAAGTAGCAAAAACTTGTCCACCATCTCCAGCGCCTCATTGCCAAAGTTATCACTCTCCAGCCGATCATTGAACACAAGTTCACCCTTGCAAACTATGTATACAAATTTCTCAATTTCGGGCTTCTTCCTCGATGATAGAGGTTCCTCTATTTTAGTGAAACGCTTCTTCCCTTGGTGTACCTTGCAGCGGCAGACACTGATTGAGTTCGCCCCATCCCTTTTCTGCATACTGCACATGGGTATACACCACTTTTTCTACCTTTCCAAAACCTTGTAAAACCTTGGTTTTAAAGGAGAAAGGAAATCCTACTTAGGGAAAGTTAATTCCATACCAAGTCGTAGGACCCATGTTTAATAAAATCAATTCGTTCTGAGTTGCATGAAGCTAACTGTAAAAATATCTGGCAGTGTACTCTGAAATGAGGGTTGCGCACACATATAAAAAGCATACTCACACAAATGACAAATACATTCATACAAGCACAACTATCTCTTTCTTTCTTTCTGTCTGTCTGTATGTCTGTCTGTCTGTCTATCTGTCTGTCACTCTCTCTCTCTCTCTCTCTCTCTCTCTCTCTCTCTCTCTCACTCTCACTCTCACACACACTCTCTCCTTATCTGACAGGGATGGTTCTGGTGGGTACCGTGGTATCGAATAATTCCCAACTGAGTCATATACAGTAAGTGGCGTAATGTAAATACCATCAGTCATTTGTCATCATTTATCTCATCACGTATATAAATTAAGGGGTAGTTGTTATTTGTTGGTCTATTTATTTATTTATTTATAATTTATATATTTATGTATTTATTATATATTATTCATTTACTATTAATTGGTTGGTTTGTAATAATATTAATTTATTATTCTATTTTTCAGTTTCCTCGCTCGACTTCCATCAAGCTAAAACACACCTCCCAGACCCCTTTCAATGTAAATTTGTACATTTTCCGGTAGAAAATGACCAGACCAAAGGTCGGTTCTTCTCAGAAAATTACAGGCTCGCTATCAACACCTAAATGGCACGAAAGGTCTTTAAATTGACAAAGAAATAGGGTGAAAGGTCTTAAAATCGCAAAAAACTGATGGAACGAACGTCTTAAAATCTCAAAACTAATGGGCCTAAACATGAGGGAGAAGGGGGGGGGGGGAGGCAGCATAACCAACCATCTCCCCTTAATTCATTGGTTTGTTTTGTCTCTCACTTCGCCTTATGGGAAGATTTCGGCTTAACCTAACAAGTGCGCATGGGGGTAATTGGAAACGTCCCCCTGTGCTGACGTATTTGAGGTGTTTCCGTCACTAAAATATTCATTGTACCATTAACCCTTAATTAGCGGCTCACCACATAAGTCGAGTTAAATAAAGCTGGACTATGTGGCGGCGCTCGACATAGGTCGAGTGGCAATTTCAGCACGTAATGTTGCTGAGAGAGAGAGACAAGTGGTGGCAGGAGACTAGCGAGCGTATGACTGCTCCAGACCACCGCGGCGAACCTACTGACACGAATCTCAGCTCCCTCCTCCCTCTCTCACTCGCTACATACTGAATTATATGGGGAAAGTACCGAATTACATGCTTTTTGCACTCGCGTTGCACGGTTATTGCAAGAAAACTAGCCATCATAAAAGGATCGTTATGGTGTCATTCGAAAGCTCTGTTTATGCCCTTTCAGGGATAGGTACTTGTTTTACGTTCTGGGTCTTATTTAGGCATGAAAATGATCACGTAAACAGCCCTATTTTGGCTAAAAACACCCCGCTGGGCGGTACATATAAATAAACCGCATAGGCCGCTCGTAAGGTGTTAATAGCATTAATACTTATCCATATGCGCCTATTATGGGTTGATTATAAAGGTATTAACACCTTACGAGCGGCCTATGCGGTTTATTTATGTGTACCGCCCAGCGGGGTGTTTTTAGCCAAAATAGGGCTGTTTACGTGATCATTTTCATGCCTAAAAAAGACCCAGAACGTAAAACAAGTACCTATCCCTGAAAGGGCATAAACAGAGCTTTCTAATGACACCATAACGATCCTTGTATGATGGATAGTTTTCTTGCAATAACCGTGCAACGCGAGTGCAAAAAGCAGGTAATTCGGTACTTTCGGTACATAATTGAGTATGTAGCGAGTGAGAGAGGGAGGAGGGAGCTGAGATTTTTGTCAGTAGGTTCGCCGCGGTGGTCTGGAGCAGTCATACGCTCGCTAGTCTCCTGCCACCACTTGTCTCTCTCTCTCAGCCACATTACGTGCTGAAATTGCCACTCGAGTTATGTCGAGCGCCGCCACATAATCCAGCTTTATTTAACTCGACTTATGTTGCTCGCCGCTAATTAAGGGTTAACCTGAAACAACAATAAAACGAGTGAAAACAGCGTTTGGATGGTCAAAATCGGAGATATAGCCCGCGAGTTGTATAATGTATGGGTGAGGCAAGCTGCTTTCCCGCCAATTTCCCCCAAGGCCACTGAGACACAGTCGATCGATACTGTCTCTCTCTCTCTCTTGCACTCGCTTGCCATCAGTGATGACAACACCCTGCTTGCAACTCGCTAATGTTAGCACGAAAATATACCTCAGAATAAGGGAATAACAGGGAAAATAGGTGATAACTGAAGGAGAGGAGGAAAGTGGGGAAGGAGGGGAGGTAGAGGGCTGAGATTTTGCATGGCCCAGGGGCAAAAAAAACAAAAATAACAAAAAAAAAAATTCGATGTCAAAAGTTGATTTTTTTTTTCACTCACTCTTAAGAGTCTCCCCGCAGTCCGCCGGGGGAACTCTTAAGAGTCTCCCCGCAGTTCCCGGGTTAAGGGATGTTTTTCGAAACTCCTTCTCCCTCATGTTTAGCCCTATTAGTTTTGAGATTTTAAGGCGTTCGACTCGTTAGTTTGGTGATTTTAAGACATTTTGTCCAATTTCTGTCAATTTTAAGACCTTTCGTGCCATCTAGGTGTTGATTTTTTCCTGGCGAGCGATACCAAGACTGTAATTTAATAGGAACCGGCCCTCGGCCGGGACATTTTTCTATAACAAAATGTACAAATTTATCTTGAAGGAGGGTCTTGGATTTTTAAAAAGCTTGATGGAGGTCTAGGAAGGAAACTAAAATAATAATATAGAGATAAATAGATAAGCAAATAAATACGGCCATAACACGCGATGGCGATAAGAGGGTTAATGGGGGTTAAGGGGAGATAGGCCGGTGTTCTGGTCCCCTTTCTTCCTCATGTTTAACCCCATTAGTTTTCAGATTTTATGAACTTCGGGTCATAAGCTTAGCAATTTTAAGGCCTTTTGCCCCATTTTGTTTTCAATATTATACATTTTCGTGTCATTTAGGTGTCGATTTTTTTCCTGGCGAGCGATAGCGAGCCTGTATTTTAGGAGGAACCGGCCATTGGCCGGCACATTTTTCTACCGAAAAATGTACAAACATCTAGAAAGGGGATTTTTGTGATGTTCTTATTAAGTATGATGGAGGTCTAGGGAGGAAACTATAAAATAACGAATAAATGAAAACATAGACAGAAAATTAAACCCCATCTCCCCTTAACCCCTTCTGTACCGGTGATGTACTTTTCATTATGTTCTGGAGACTATTAGACGATTTTGTACAGCTTAGGAAGGACGTCTACTCATTAAAAGGCTACGGACTATCTCAATTAATCCTTTTAGCTACTATAATTATATCCTTCTTAAGCTTCACAAAATCGTCTAAATGTAGGTGAAATCAAGTAAAAAAGACGTCGCCGGTGCTGAAGGGGTTAATGGTTGTTACTGACACTACACCCTGATCATGCCATGTAGGCCAGGCATACCAACCACAACTATATTAACCCCTTCTGTACCGGCAACGTCTGCCCTATTATATTCTGGCTACTATTAGACGATCTCATTAAGTTTTAACAGGGCCTCCAGCAATTAACAGGCTTCAAACTATCTCGCTTAAGGGGGGTCACCGGCTTTTTTTCTCTTTCTCTCCTTTTCTCTCTTCCCATGGCTTGTATCCATTCGGCCCCATTCAGCCAACTGTTTTTATACGTTTATCCCCATCCAGGTGTCGATTTCTTCCTGGCGAGCGATAGCGAGTCAGTACTGTATGGAGAAATCCGGCTTCGCCGGAAAAAAAATTCTATCGAAAAATTTACAAATTTAGCTTGCTGTCAAAACAAAAATATATATATGGTGGCTCACTACCACTCGCCAGGAAAATAATGACACCTGGATGGGGGTAAACGTCTTAAAACAGTAGGCTGAATGGGGCCGTATGGATACAAGCCAAATAGAGGGGGTGAGAAAGAAAAAAAAACGAGGTGGGCTCCCTTAACAATTTATAAGATTACAATTACTCAAAGAGACCATCCAAAACTTTAATTAATATTACTGGGTCCTGGCAATGGTTTGGATGATTATCTTGGCCCATATATATATATATATATATCAAAGATATAGCATGTGTCGGTCATACAGTTTCTGTGTACGCACCTATTGTCCATTCATTATAAGTAGTCCAAGAATCATGACCACTAACTTCTATAACTCAAAACTGGCTAGAGTAATCGAGCTAATACTACTTCCATTTCAGCCAGGGAATAGGTGTGGAAATTTATAGCCCATTTGTTCTAGCCCGTTTTGAGTTACAGAAGATAGAGGTAACGAGTTTTGGCCTATCGATATTGAACAGAGAGAGAATTGACCCCCATATGTTAAAATGGTATTTTTTTGTTTTGTTTGTGTAATTTAGAAAAGTCCCGTGCAAACGATAGGTTTAACATATATCCACAGGTTAAGGGAGCCCACCTCGCTTTTTTCTCTTTCTCTCCCTCTCTCTTTGGCTTGTATCCATTCGGCCCCATTCAGCTTACTGTTTTAAGACGTTTACCCCCATCCAGGTGTCAATATTTTTCTGGCGAGTGGTAGGGAGCCAGCATATATATATTTATTTTGACAGCAAGCTAAATTTGTAAATTTTTCGATAGAAAAATGTCTCCTGCGAAGCCGGATTTCTCCATACAATGCTGGCTCGCTTTCGCTCGCCAGGAAGAAATCGACACCTGGATGGGGATAAACGTCTTAAAACAGTTGGCTGAATGGGGCCGAATGGATACAAGCCAGGGAAAGAGAGAAAAGGAGAGAAAGAGAACAAAAGCAGGCGACCCCTTAAGAGAAATGCAAGACCACGGCAATTTTAAATAACCTATGTAATACCTCATAGACTCTTATTGTTACACTGTTAAAGTGGGTATCCTGCCATAAAATAAAATTATATGTTTTTATGCAGTTTATGGACCATTAATATTAAGAGGGCCTATTAATATCATATTTACCCATTTTAATCGTAAAGGTAGATTATATACTAAAGAAAATCGTCTAATGGTAACCAGAATATGATGAAAATTTCGTGATGGTGGTACAAAGGAGTACAAAGGAAATCAAGCAACAACAGATCTAGTGACCCTTCTAGGTTGCTTGTCCTCCAAAACACTGAGGATCAAGTGTCCAAACAGTGGTTTAGAGTGGGTAAGGGAACATTGGAAAGGGAATTACTGCCCTCCCATACAATTCCATTGTAGTCAGCCCTGTCGTCATCCAGGATAAATGCAACATTCCCCCTAACCACCAGAAATGGGTTAACCTTCGCCCCATTCCTCAGGACTCCATGATATTGACACCCACTCACTTGTCAACCAATGAAGGCCGCTGCCTAATCCAACCATCTATCATCTCCTCTCAAACAAATACCATACTAATCACCAATATCTCAGAGGAGGTACTCACTTTGCCAAGAGGTCTCATTATCGGGGACCTAGAGACTTTTGATGACCTAGCCATACCACCCACCCCGGCCCCCAGTGGTTTGAAATTACCCTCCATTCCCGAATCCCTTTCAGACCAACAAAAACACCAAATGCATTCCCTCTTAGTAGAATTTAGCGACGTTTTTGCCCAAACTGCCACCGAAATAGGGAAGACCAACCTAGAACAACACGCCATAAACACCACAGGCCCACCCTTGCGTCAACCCTCCCGCCGGAAGAACCCCCTTCAGCGACAAGAAGAGGAACAACAAGTACAAGACATGTTGGATGCAGGCATTGCTACCCCATCCATTAGCCCTTGGTCCTCTCCCATCATGCTAGTAAAAAAGAAAGATGGGTCCACTCGCTTCTGCGTGGACTATCGCCGATTGAACGATGCCACCATCAAGGACGCCACCCCTCTTCCCCGGATCGACGACTCCCTCGACTCTCTCCACGGCTCCAAATGGTTCACCACGTTGGATCTTCAAGCCGGGTATTGGCAAGTGCCGATAAAATCAGAGGATCAACAGAATACGGCATTCTCCACCAGCGGCAGCCACTTGTACGAATTTAATATCCTACCATTTGGCCTCTGCAATGGCCCTGCCATCTTCTCCCGACTGATGGAGTCAGTCCTCAAAGGGTTGACTTGGGAAACCTGTCTCGCCTACTTGGATGATGTAATAGTCTACTCTGATACCTGGGAGGAACACCTGCGTCGGTTAGAACAAGTACTACAGAGAATAAGAGAGGCCGGACTCAAACTCAAACCCTCCAAGTGCAAAATGGCAAAGAACAAGGTCGATTTCTTAGGTCACGTAATATCTGACCAAGGAATAGCCCCTGACTCCAAGAAACTATCTGCCATCCATAACCAACAACCCCCCACTACTGTGAAAGGAGTTCGCTCATTTCTGGGATTAGCCACCTACTATAGACGTTTCGTCCCACACTTCACCGAAATAGCCCGCCCACTGCATCAACTCACCCATAAGGACACAGTCTTTTCTTGGACACCTGACAGAAACGCAGCCTTCGAAGAGTTGATAGAAAGACTAGTACAAGCACCTACCGTGTCATTTCCCGACTACCAGCAACCTTTTCGTCTCTACACGGACGTATCATTATACACCATTGGAGCAGTTCTCGCCCAAGTTCAGGAAGGAAAAGAACACGTCATTGCCTATGCTACCTCCACTTTAAATCTAGCCCAACAAAATTATGCTGCCACCAAACGCGAGTGTCTCGGGGTCATATGGGCCCTAAACCATTTCCGGTCATTTGTCCTAGGAGCAAAACTGGACATTATTACCGACCACCAATCTTTGCAATGGCTACGGAAATGCGAGACCAATTCTGCCTTACTAGTACGATGGAGAGAAACACTCGAAGAATATGACTTCGTGATACACTACCGACCGGGAAAACTCCACACAAATGCTGACGCCCTCTCACGACTTCCGGTACCTGAAGATCTCCCCACCAACCTAGCCGCTTTACAGCAGACTCTGTTTGTCAATACGTCCATAGTGCAGGACCTACACAAACCCACTGTGTCACTGCTCCAATCCTGGGAAAGGAGAATCAAACCGATTTGGATGCCCAAGCATGTGTTCTCAACTTTAACACGTTGGGGAGATCAACTCGCCACGGAATCTGGACACATAGCCCTCGACCCAACAATCGCACAAGAATACATGATTGCCATTCATGAAGGGAACGGAATTCATCTCGGTCAAAAGAAAATGCTCAAAATCTTCCAGGACCAGTATTGGACACCCAACCCATCCGGAATTGCCAAGCGCGAGACCGGAGCATGCAAACCCTGTGCACTGGGTAAAGACAGATGCCACACAGCAGGACCCGCTGTTACCATTTCAGCTCAGAAACCCTTCCAGATACTTTCCCTGGATGTAATGGGCCCTTTCCCTGCTCGAGCTGTCAACCGTTATGTCGTCACCTTTGTTGACATTTACTCAAAATTTCTCATAGCTTGCCCCGCCAAAGATCACACTGCCACCACAGTGGCCACCCTCCTCGACACCGAAGTTTTTCCCATTTTTGGCTTACCTATTGCGATATTATCAGACAACGCTCCGGAATTCAGTGGTCAGGTTTGGGAAGAATTCTCAAAGCAATGCGGACTAAAGGTCAAACACCTCCTCCCTTACTGGCCGCAAGGAAACGCCGTCTGCGAGCGCAGTCACCGTACGATTAACAACCAATTACGTACCCGGATGATTGCTCTCAACACCACCGACTGGCCCTCTCAGTTAAAAATGATCCAGTGGGGTATGAACACCTGCCCCAAAGAAGACGGAATTTCACCCCATGAACGTGTGTATGGCGTAGCACCCCTCCTACTACCCTTTCATCACCAAGCACACCCCTCCACTACATCCCTCCAAATTGACCCTTTGCAGCAACTTCAAAACACCCTACGCACCGCCCAAAACTGCCAAGACACAAAGAATGACAATTCCCTTGACCAGAACCCCTTCGCCATTCACGATACCGTGATGGTGGCCAAGCTTCCGGTCATCAATAAATTAGGCCCAAGATATGTCGGACCTTATATTGTCACCCAAATTCCAAATGCCTTCCAAACCACCATCAATTATCACGGTGAGACTCGCACCTACCGAAATAGATTCGTTAGAATATTCAAACCCCTTACTAACGAGGACAGTATTTCCCCTACCAACCCTGATGACGAGTTTACAACCCCCTGTACCCAACCGCACCTCTTGTGCAAACACCCCCCCCCCCCCCCCCCGACCAACATCACCACACCACCAACCCCTCCTACCCCACCTATCCCTACTTTTCGCCAGCATACCCCCCGAACCCCTGCCCCCTTCACATTGTCACCCGTGGTAACACCCCCTCTTTCAGTACCTATTCCTTCAGCTCCGCACAACAAATCTCAACAAACAAAAACCATACCTCCCCAACGCTCTCAAGCCACCCACCGTTACCAACTACGGCCACGTGTCTTGTCCAAAACCTACCCTACCAAACCACGGCCTACCAAACACCTGCGGAAAAGAACTACATTACCACGTTTCCACCAACACAAAACTTCTACTTCCTCCCACAAACCCCCACCGACCCGCTCATTTCAAAAGAAAGACAGCCCCGCCGCTTCCATAGAAACACCTCTAACTTCCTCACCAACCCCTTCTCCCCCATCAACCCCCAGTCCACAACCAGCCTCCTTCAAATCCAAATCTCCCAGTTCTCCCATCGCCAACCCCCCAACATCTTAGATCACGATTATGCCCTCCAGAATCCAACAACCGGCATAATCGACAACCAACCCAGCTGCTCCGAAATGACCACCAACTTACACCCCATTTCCCTACCGATTAGACTCGCACCCCCCTTCACTGCACCGTTTCCTTCCACCATCCCTTCCTCCATAAAGAAACACCACAAAACACCTACCTCATCGACCACAAATACGCCCACTAACACTCCCCCCAACTCACCTCCTCGAAACCCCAACCAAACCCTACCCCAATACAGAACCTCATCCAGTGAATCAAGCCCCGAAATCATAAATCCCCCCCCCTACGAACTAAATCAGGACGCCTAGTAACCCGACCTCTCCGATTTTCTCCTATCCACGCAACTAATACAAACAAAACCGTGACCTCTCAAACAATCCACACACCTATACTACGACTTGCCCCTATTCAACCCCCAACACCAAACTGCACTCTGTCTACCCAGCCTCCCTATACCCATAGAAAACATAACGGTAAACGCTCTTCACCTACCCACTATGACAACAAAAACCCAAGGTCAACTACCCCCCCCCAACAACAAACCCCCTCCCAGTACCCCAGACAGCCTCCAGACGTAAAGGGAAACCCTACGCTAACCGCAAACCTAGCGGTCCGCCCGCCCCTCCCAGCCAGACTGTAAACAAACCAATAAAAGTAAAGCACCACCTCCCACCACCCTCCCCAACTCACCACTTAGCCACCCCAATGAACACGACACCATTCATTAACCCTTTCACGCACATATGACGCAGAGGTTGCCAGATTAGCAATAAGAAATAGAGTTCTCTCACTCTTATAATTACCTCTCCAAAATTAGTTTTCTGCCCACAGCTAACTCAAAGACAACTGCAGAGGTTGAAATAACTAAACTAAAGGTTTCTAAATACCTCTGATGGTAACAAAGGCTTTAAAGTATCCCCAATAGGCTCAAATTCGCGTCATATATCGGAGAGGGTTAAGAGAGTTAAAATATCCACAGACTCTGGACACATAGTCCGCATTCCAGCCCCCCACGAAGCAATCACAGCCTCCATAATAAACACCACTACATCATTCCTTCAGGTAATCATCGATCCCCTCAAAACCTCGGATGCCCGCTCCATCCATTGGTGGGAACTCCTACATACAGTACACTACCTATGACACACCAACGAGGACTCTCTTTCTTCTTCACCCTTGAGGCTCGGGGACGAACCTACGACGAAGGGGAGGGAAGTAAAATACCACCAAAAGGAATGTCCCCCACCAACCTCCCGACCCACAACCCAGTAACAATTCCGCAAGAACCAGAACGGAAGCCGGCAGGGACGAAAGGACCCAACAGCCGGAAAGAAAAATACGCACCCACAGGATCAAAGGAAGCCGACACGGCCGGAAAACAAGAGATCCCAAAGACACTTCGACCAAAGGTGTTATACTCACAAACTTTCGAATATGTTAGGTTCAAACGACGGGACCAAAGGATCGACCCCAACACGGCCGGAAAACAAAAGGTCCAAAGGCACGTCGACCACAAGTAGTAGGTTCCCACATCCAAGACACCCACACAACACACCAACTTCGTTTTCTTCCTTTCACATAACCACATATGTATACGTCTCCTCAATCACAGCCTTCTAATATACAAACCACATGACTTTAACAATGAACATTCTTGATGTACCGACTAAGTATGTATTTAATGAAGGTACCAACCATGCATGCAGACTATATATGTTACTTTCATTGTGTAGGTACGACGGCGATCTAAAGACAACTTGTCTCCATTCAAACCAATCAGATCGTGATTAGGTCAGTCAGATATTTAATTATGTAGCAACCCTGCCCCCTAATTTTAGAAGACGTAAACTATAATACCCGCGTCGTGTGTGTCCACGGTGACTGTGTTGAACTCGCCTCAACAATTGTTACCCCATGAAAACCCGTTTTTCTATGTATGCCACCGATCCACAGAAAACTAACCTAACCCTGTGCTTGTACTAATCCATATCTGTTGATTTATATAATTACTAATATCCAATTTGCATACGATCATCTCCAGAGAAGTGCAGGAAAACTACCTAGTCTCTCTCTCTCCATTATGAGATAAATCGATGTCACTCATGCATGTACCCATTCCTAAGAGTAAGAAAAAGTTTTATCCACAATACTCTGCTTAGTGACCGCGTGCCCAGTGGTAAACTTTTGAGCCACCCTTTTCCTTTTGTCCTCTCCCCGTAGGCCTACCAACCCAACTTCACAAACCTTCCCCTCGCATGACACCCATCAGGATGTTTTTATATTCCGTGCCGAGTCAGTTCCGACTCGAACCCCAGTATACCGAGAGTGTAAACCTCTTTTAGTATCTCTTTCACGATCCTCTAACCTAAGTAAACCACACTCCCCACCTGAACCGTAGGGGTAGAACGCGCGAGGCTATGCCCCCCTCCCACCCCCTTGAAAGAGGGTATAGGCCATAAAAATGTCACATCCACCGACCCCAAGCTCAGCTGTTTCGTTTTAGTGCCTAGGATATTATATGAACCAGAAATTGCCCGATCGATATGATCTGACACAGAGGCACTGCCCATGTCGAATCGTATTCCGTGCATTTCAACCAGGGTTCATTCGCTTTATATTAACGACTAATACAGTCATTTTATACCCGCATTTCGTTTTCGGAAGTTAAGTATTTCTTTTTCCTTCGTCCTTGTGTTCCTCCTTTTCCGTCTCTTTCCACACCTATTATACATCTAATCAGTCATCCCCTCTAGTCCACAGTCCACACTACTCTGTTTTTCGTATCTCTGTTGTTTTATATAAGATCAATTAACAAATCTATATACAATCCTCTCAGAGAGCTCTAGGGAAGCCACCTAGTTTTTCTCTCCATTTAAAAGATAAACGTATATTACCCCATGCTCCGGGATTCGTTCTAGCACCTAAGTAGTTATACAATTGAACTTGAGTTATTCAACCAGGTCCTATACTTTTATATTAACGACGGCAAAAATACCGTCCAATTCATGCATGTCATTTTTTCCTAAGTTAACTCTCATTAATCCACCAATACTTTGCGTAGTAACAAGCATGCTTAGCTAACCTTTTATCCACCCTGTCGTTTTTCCATACTAACCCGAGCGTAATAACTCCCTCTAAAAAGGATGCCATCAGGATGGTAAATTGTGCCGAGCAAGTCATTTTCTAAAGCTTCCATAAGCAGAGAGTACAAACCTATTTGGTACCTCCTTTAACTATCCCCTAATATAATTAACCACCCCTACAGCCTGGGGCAGTGAATTAATGCACGCGAGGCTAACCCCCCCTTTCCTCTCCTCAAAGAGGCCCAGCATCTTCCCCTCGCGTAGGACTACCGGCATCCTTATGCCCGCCAAAATTCTTGCTAGAAACTCCGGGTAATTACAACCCATACCAACCTCCAAGTTTTCGATTCCAGCCAAAATCCTATTCCTATCCCGTTCCTATCTAACCCTCAAGTCCCCCTTAAACCATCTTTAGATTCCTAATAGCATTTCAGCTAACTCAGAGGAGGATCCTAGAGTTAATATTAACGTAGGCTGCCTTACCGCTTAAGTCCAAAGGCGCGGGATAAACTAGTTTTTGTTTCCCCAATCATCCTCCCCTCAACTCCTATTAATAATTTGTCTTAGAGTAAATGTCAGAAAAAGGTAATTCCTATTGCGGCCTACATGCTAACTTTATAATAGACCTTTAATGCTACCCTCTTCAACCAAGGGATTAAATTAACTTGTATTCCCCTCCGACATCCAAGTTAGACAAAGGAACCCCCCTCTGCCCCCCCTCCATATATATAGTCCCGCGCCAAAAACAAACTAGTTCGAGAGGATATAAGCCATGTAACGGAAGCGCTGTGCTCGTGGATATATTACCCAGCTCCACCCTCAGGATATACAGTGATTTGCGGTGTTCGCGATCTAAGTGCCTCTGTGAGGGAATGAATGAATCCTTGACAAATATATTGTTGCAACTGAGAAACCAGGGGCAAGATTATATCTTTCAACAACCGATTCATAAATTCTTTTTGATTGTCTCATAAGCGTATTGTCAGCCGGCTCGCCACTACTTTGGGCTTAAGAGCAATCATAACTCATAACCGGTCCCAGGTAGAAAGATCTGGTTATGTTAGAAGGGATTATGCGAGTTTAGGAGAAAACTCAACGAGAAGATTCCTGGGCAAACAATTGTCTGTTTGACCGAAAGGCGAAAAGCCGTTTGCACGTCTGAACCTCCTCATAAGGCCAGAATTAGTAAGAAAAGTCGTTCTCCCGATTGTCTTACGTTATTTCGATCCACTGTTTTCTCTGGCTACACCAATAACAGAGGCATTTAAGGCTTTCAGTAGGAGTCCCATAACGACGTGTCATCAACGGCTATACAAATTAGCCCACCTGTAAACCTTCTCTACACTACCGGACAACTTGGACGGCCACGGAGTCGCTGTTAACCCCCGACACACCAGCTCAAGATAACTAAGGATTTCCATAGCCTACGTATCGTTGAGGACAGGTGATCAGAAGAATTATTCCTGAACGTTGGAAGTGGGAGGCGAACGAACTCTATCCAAATCCGCGAACAGTGCTAAGAGATTATAAAAGTCCAAAAGTACACACGGACTTATCCAATTTGCCATTCTTTCGAATTCACATATAACCAATATTCTACCAGTGATTTTTCGGAGAATAAAGCTGCATTATAAACCATTTACTCAGCTATTATTTATGCCCTCTATTGCTTTCATTTGTGTCCTGTGCATGAAGCCCCATAGCCCAGTCCTGCCGAACCTATCTACACTCAGTTAAACCTGTAGATAATCAGGGCATAACAGTTATGATATTTATATATATGCGTGTACTGTTACTTAGTAATATTGTATTGTGTAGCCTAATCAACCCAAATGATATAATCATGATTAGGCACGAATGGAGTGGCACTGCGGCTGCGGCCATGTCCTCCAATGTGTATAAACAACAGGCTTTACATATCAAGATCAATATTTGATCCATCATTTCGATATTATTTTGATCTAGTTGAATTTGTAAAAAATTGTGATGACTATTCCTATAATATAATCGCTTACTTTGGGGTATTATATATAATAACTCCGGTAGGTTATCGGCCTTCTATAGGATTATGACGCTTCTTTTGGACATTCTGAGGATATAGCTAGGTAGCCTACATATATAATTATGACATCCAAATCGATTATTTATATATGGATATATACAAAAAGTCTTAAAACTGTTATCAAGCTCCGAATGTCTGAATCGGGTTGAGTTTCGACCCTGTGGAAGAGCAGGGTTGAGTTGGCTTGATATTGGACACCCTTTTATGGCATTTGGGTGTGAAATACGACACCATTTCCAGTCTATCGGAGATAATGATGGTAAAGGAAATTGCGGCTTTGGACACCCTTTTATGGCATTTGGGTGTGAAATATGACACCATTTCCAGTCTATCGGAGATAGTGATGGTAAAGGAAAATGCGGCTAAGGTTATACCACTAATAGTCCTACAATTAGATTACCTTTTTATATCACCTTCTATCTGTCTAATTGCATCTATTATTTTTACTAGGACATTTAAAAGAAGAAAACGTTTTCCATGATAGCGCCAACAACCCAACAACCGTTTTCTTTATTAGTTATGGGATTACTTGTAAACAAAAAATTGAGTAAAGGCGTATCCCTCAATACCTTCAATACGAAGTATTCTTCCTAATTTACCGTTTTATTTACACATAATAGTAATTGGCGCTTACACAATATCAGAATGCATCTGTAAACGAAGTCTTAATGGAATATGTCACGAAATTACCGAGAATTAACGTGTATATATATATTCGAGCAAGGCAAAAGTCTGGTGTTAGTTGGCAACTCGATCTGTGTGTGTTACCATACCTAAGACCGCCAGTTTGTTTCACCATTTTTCGCTTCGTCTCATATATTTTCGTACGGTAAGATAACTTTTAAATAAACTCCTGATCTCTATGTTTTACCTAATTTATCGTGCATGTACTTACAATATATAAGCTGCATTTTGTGTCACCCCAAAGTCTGATAACCCACTCTCATTAAAGTGTGGTGGCACAAAATGACAGGGGGTGATCCAGACTTTTAAATATATACATTATATAGACAACCTTTCCTGACTATTTTTAAGAATGAAAGTAAATATGCATTGCAGAATAATTATTACAAAGCAAATAAAGACAAAATAAAAGCGAAATAGCGTAATATACCAAATATCATGAGGTATGTCAGGGACTGGAATAATCGACAACAGAACATATCTGCAATAAATTTGAATATATACAATTTAAGATGTGTTGTGAGATTACATACTAGGTGAAATTATAAAACAAATTTATTTGTTTAATAGTAGAGCAAGAAATATTTGCATACATAGACATTTCAATAATTCTGAGGAGGAGTGACAGATTAATTACTGTGACGAACACTGATCTTCTGAACTTGACTCTTGGTCAAGGTCACAAGGCTAGATGCCCCACCAACCCACCCACCCCTCGATATATCTACGTTCCTACTGGCCCTCCCTCACGCAGCCGTGGTGCTTAGCGCGGTCGAACCTATATTTCACAAATGTTATGATATTTATATATATATATGCATGTACTGTTACTTAGTAATATTGTATTGTGTAACCTAATCAACCCGAATGATATACATTTAACCCGTGGAGCCCCGGCTAGTTTTGTAATGTTTGCGCACCAGAACCCGGCCGGTTTTCAAAAATTTTTTTTATTCCATAAACAATAGCGAATGGGTTAGGAATGAAGGAAAAATCACGAAAAACCGTTCAAAAAGCTTAAAAAATGGTCCTACAGAGCCCCCGAAAACGGATTTTACAAGAGTAAAAAATTGAAGGCAATTATCCCAAAAAAACAGGTTATTGCACGCTCGCGCGCACGCACGGGGACTTTGAGAGTTTTCAACCATCGGCACGGTTGCGTGGGATACGTACACAGTTCCCATACAAATCTGAGCCCTCTTGAGTGGCTACACCTGAGGTTACGGTCGGCGCAATTAGGGTGACGCGTCAGGCGCGTCTCTGGGGCTGTGCGTTACATACATCGCCGACGCGTCAGACGCGTCGCTGGGGCTGTAAGGGTTAAATGGATTTTTTTCCCCCCAGACTCTTAACCTCTCCGCGGCGCACAGTTTTTTGTTTACAGGGTCATACTGTGCGCATGTATGATGATTTTGGGACCCATTGCCAATTTCGATAAAAAGTACATCAGCGTGTAGGGAATGTTTGCATGCATCGGCCCATATATATTTGACCCCCCAAAAAATGTCTGGGGGGGGGGGGGGGGGGGAACGGTCCGTAGTTGAAAAATGTGGAGCGAATGGCACCGCGCGGCTAGATTGTCATCGAGCGGCGAGATTTCCCTGCCGAATTTTCACGCGCCCAGGGGATAGAACCAGAGGGAGGAGGGGGTGGGTTACCGCGTATTATCACGTATATCTCCTTTTTTTATCCCTTTTAGGCTACGTAGAGTACGTATACGTGGGTAGGCCACCCATATAACAATGAATATGCCTCATAGTGACCAAAAATTGCAATATATAAGGGAATTATCAAAGAATTTTTAGGCGGGAACGAAGATGGGTTTGAGGTTTGGCGGCAATTTATGAGATGAGAGTGTGGTTTGCGCTATAATATCACGTATATCTCGTACTTAGAGCACTGTCATGCTATAATACAGACTTGTACGTATGTAGACGTGCCATATATCAATATATATACCGCATATAGACCAATTCATGCGATATTTAAGCACATTATCAACGAGTTTCTATGCGTGAACCAAGGTGTGATTGAGTTGTGCTGGGAATGAAAGGGGGAGAGGGTGTGTTATGCCATAAATATCACTTATATCTTGTACTTAGAGCACTGTCATGCTATAATACAGACTTGTACGTATGTAGACGTGCCATATATCAATATATATACCGCATATAGACCAATTCATGCGATATTTCGCACATTATCAAAGAGTTTCTAGCAGACGGAAGCCTAAAAGGGTGGGTGGGGGTGGGTGGGTGGGTGGGTGGGAGGGAGGCAGGGAGTGAGTCGTGGAGAGAGTGAAGGCAGGGAGATCTAGCAGGAAACATATGCAGCTGTGTGATAATTGTGGAGGCGCCCCAGGCGTATGGATGTCTTGGAATTTTGAACCTTATGTCTAGCAGGTGTCTGGTGTTCGTTGCCACCAAGAGGTCTACAATAACATGAGTCAGGAATGGAGAGAGAGAGAAAGTGAGACATGCGTATGTCGTACGTATAAATGGACTTCAGAATTGCATTTTTATGCAAGCAGACATTGCATTTTAGACACATGTGAAGTACCACAGAAACATGTAGGCCATTGACTGTAAATAAAGTACTATATTATAGACCAGCAACGAGGGTGGTCAGTAAACACAGGCAGATTGCCTTTTTTGATAGAGAGCTAAATATAGACTGGTGTCTCCTTACACTTGCGAAAGGGTAGATTGCCACCAGAGAAACTTATATTTATTTATTTCCAAGTAATATGCAATCTAAATGTATATTCGAGACCTACTGCAAGTATTTGTATGACAGTCATGACTATGTATAATCCAATATACGCGCGTAGGCGAGACATAAGAAAGATGGTTGAGCAATTTTCGACCCCCACACAGTTATTATTCATTTTTATTTACAATATTATACAATACAAATATATTTGTGAAGAGTATTTTATGCATTATTGAATTTATACAAATTTTGTTCCCAGACAGAGCTGCTGTGGCTGGAGCAGCAAGGAGCGGCAAGGGTCACCCCGTGACCGCTTGACCGTGTGATAATGAGTGGAGTCACACTGAGAGGGGCAATTTTGCTGAGTGTTTGGGCAATTTTTGACAGAATAACGTTATATAATTACTAATTTTTGACAGAGACAAACTTTTATAAACCTTTGCATGATATAATTGATAATCCCATCAATTTACAAACGTAAATTGGTGGGATAATTCATTTTTTTTTTTATATTGTTATTTCGATTGTACACACAAAGTTTTGAGTGATATTTGGTATGAGCTCCTGTGGCATGGTTGGTAAGGTCGCGGACTGGAAAACTCAAAGTGTCGTAGGGTAGTGGGATCGAATCCAGGAGGGGGTTATGGGGAAGGTTTTATATTGTCTAGAAATTTTTTGATAAATTTTTTTTTTTACAAGATCATGCCATTGTATTCAAACAATATGAAATATTCATAGAATATATCATATTGTAAGAATACAATGACATGACCTTGTTTTGTTTTATGTTTTTATTGTTTTTTTTATTATCTTAGTAGGTTTGACAGGATTTATTGAAACATATTTATTTTTGTACAATTCATTTGAGGTAAGAAAATATTTACACATTACTTAGGCTATAACAAACATATATATTGATATACTAAAAAAAGAAGGCATACTACATGTAAATCTTTGAAACTTATAAACTAAATAATGAAACATACAATTATATAATGTAAAAGCTATATCACAGGGACATCTTTGGAACTTATACATTATATAATATATATGTTACATTATGAGGTAGCGTGATCAATTAGGTCAGGTCAGGTAAGGTAGGGCGCGAGTCCAGGGCAGGGCAGGGCAGGGGGCGAGTCCAGGGAAGGGCACGGGGCGAGTCCAGGGCAGGGCAGGGCAGGGGGCGACACTCAGTAGTTCTTGAAGGTGTGGTAGTCCCTGAAGCAGTCACCCAAGCAGAGTGCAACTTTGCACTCCGCGCACATTGAGGTGACTCTTTTGGTGACGTGGGGTTTTCTCACACTGGAGCTGCAGACGTGGCACTGCACCTGCCTGTGACGAGTGCCAATCAGCTCGGTGTTGGTTGGGTAGTGTCTTTTGACACCCAGCTGGATTCTGTCAGGAACGTGATCCCCACGCCATGCCGTCCGTCTGTGAGTGGTGGTGCCATACTTCTCCAGGAGTTGGTATGCCACGTTATACATGAACTCCCGGAATTTCAGCTTCTGGTTTGGGGACATCTCCCTCTTCACCAACCACAAGTTGTAGGCGTTGAGCATCGTGATGTCAACTAGGTGGAGGAAGAGCTTGTGATACCACTTCACAGTCTTCCTCGACACTCAACGCCTGACAGCTGACAGTCAGACTTGTCCACCATGCGCATGTTCTTGGTATAGTCCACTACCATGTCGGGCTTGTAGATGGTCTTCCTGGTTCGGTAGTGGATTTTGCCAGAGTCCATCTGGGCACCTGTGTGGACGGTGGAAAGCAGGTGGACGTCTCGTTTGTCCTTCCACTTCAGGGCTATCACTTTCCCACACTTTTCTAGCTGCTTGTATTTCTGCCCCCTTCGTCGCCTTCTTCGGACATGCCTCTCGCGGTGTTCCTGGGCCAGGTCATCTTCAGAAGGTGTGTCACTGGAGGAGGCATCTGACAGAGGAATGACATTACCTGTGAACTTAGGCATAAACTTTCTTGTCTTTCTGACAGTCCCACATGACCCCGTTTGGTTGTCATGAAGAAACTGGCAGAGAGAAGAAGTATACCAGTTGTCAGTGTAGATGATGTGGCCTTTGCCCAGGTAAGGTGCCAACATTTTCCTGACGATGGCACCTGACATGCCCATGGGGTCACCGGCAGCGGCTTTCGGTATGTCAATGTCAGTGCCTGTATACACGATCATGTCAAGCACTATTCCAGTTTCACAGTCACACAAAACGAAGAGCTTGATTCCAAACCTATGCCTTTTCAAGGGGATATACTGCTTGAAAACAAGACGTTCTTTGAAGAGCACGAGCGACTCATCAATCACCAAATTGAGGAAGGGGTAAAAGTATTTCCTATACCTCTCCAACAACATGGTGAACACATCCCGAACTTTCCATATCCTGTCAATCCTGTTAGGATTTTCGTTGTCTGCAAAGTGCATAAATCTTAGCAGCAACAAAAATCTGTCACGAGTCATGAACTTATTGAAAGTTGGGGTGGCGATGAGAGGGTCGTGCTTCCAGTAGTGTTGCAACACATGCTTCTTGCAAAGAGGCATGAGGAACAACAAGGCAAAGAACGTCATGAATTCTTCCACAGTCGTATCCACCCAGCCTCGTATTCTCGCTTTTGGAGAAATGACGTCCAATCTGCCAAACACCCACCTGTAGTAGGCGTTTGTTTGGGCAACGATGTAAGTCATTACCTCAAAATCGAAAAAAAGCGAGGAAGAAGTCGCTTTCGTTCGCGTGCTCGTCACAGGGCCAGTTGTCAGTTGTACCTGACATCCCAGGATTGAACTGGGGCACGTCAGGTACAAAATTGACCCCGTCAGACCACTCGAACGAAGGCATGCCAGGGATCGGAATGTCGTCTGCATCTGCTTCTGCGTCTGAAATATCGCTTCCATGGTCACGATACAACACAGCATCATCATCACCCTCCTCTTCACTTGACAGACGCCCTTCCTCATTCTTGTCACCGACGTCGGACTCACTGCCACTGTCCACTCCCAAATCCCCCCATCCTTGGTCCCGTGCTAGGGCGTCGTCGTCGAAACCCGGGCTGCCAATGCCCTGCGAATCACCATCAAACAGCAGGGCGGCATATTTGGATGGTGTCAGAGTTTTTCGGGTCAGTGTACCACGTACGGGAGTCTTATGGACAGGGACAGAAGGGCCGGCAGGGGCGGCGGCAGGGGCGGCAGTGGTGCGTGGTCTTGTGGCCCTGGAGGCAGGCAAGATGATGGTGGTGCCTGTCGCCCTTTTCCCTTTCTCTTTCCCTGTTCCTTGGGCAGGGGCGGCAGGGGGCGGGCAGGGACAGCAGGACGGCAGGCAGCCAGCAGTCGCTTTCCCTCTCCCTTTCCCCTTCCCCTTCCCCTTCCCTTTTCCTTGGGCAGGGGCAGCAGGGGCGGCAGGGGCAGCCGGGCCAGGGGCAGCTGGTGGTGGTGGTGGTGGTAGGATCACTGTGGCAGGCTACTGTCCAATGGAGTTGCTCGATCGAGAGGATATTCCCAATCGAAGAGTAATACCTGGGAACTATCATAATGTTGCTCGAGGAGGCCTGGAACTCTTACAGGCTGTACCTCGACGACCATCGCAAGATGCCATGGAAGTTAGAAATAAATTGAAAACTCATTTCAACACCGTAGGTAATGTATATTGGCAGAGGGATATGGCCTATTTACACTGACGGTAATATACCGTCACTTATCTCTACACCCACTAGTTCAGTATATTTTGATAGAACTAAACTTAAAGATACCCTTAAATTCCTTGTTTTCAATACTTATGTTAGATTCGGGCCCTAAATTTCCAAACAAACATTAGCAATTCCTATGGGTGGAAATGCTAGCCCTTTAATTGCACATTTATGTTGTTGCTTAGATTGACTTTATAATCAGACTTAGTTGATAGTAGCAAGAAAAATAAGCTCTCAGCAAAATGTGCACTTGCTAAATTGTTAAGTAATAACAGTAGATAATACTATATCAATGATATTCTTAAATTGTAATCAAGTCGCTAAACTAATTTATCAAAATTCCATCCCCCTCACACAAGGTAAAGAAATTATGAAGGGCTCTACAATGATTCTTTATATACATACTGTACATTATACAGATTGTTATTGAACAGTGCACACTTAAACTATATCACAAAGTTGACGAGATTAATTGTAACGTAATAAACTTTCCTTTTCCTAGTAGTAATATCGATAGTAAATGATCTTATAATTGTTTTATTCCCAGCTAATAAGATTTTGTACAATTTGCACTAAAATATATGAAGCAGCCCTTAACAGGGTTGCCTGGAACGCCGCCATTAAGACAAGAGACTGAAACTGCACGTATGTGTGGAGCATTGTCTGAAAATGTTATGTACCGGTATGTATGTTATTGTTAAAAGAGTACTGTTTGTTTAAATTTGTTGTTCTATTCTATATGCTATTCTATATGCTCAGGCCCAATCCCCACTTTTCCTATTTTTTACTTTATTTTCCTCTATTTTATTATTTTTATTTTTATTTTCTTGGGGGTGGCCGATTCAAGACAGAGCAAGAACAGGGAAAACACAAAAACACAAGACAAAACAGCGAACAAACACAGACAAAACACAACATTCACACACATCTAGGTCACCCAGGAGAAGATCCAGAGGACCCCAGGGTCACCAGGTCGCTCCAGCATCCAACGGCCCCAGGCCAAACCGTTCGGTTTTACTCTTCATATTTTGCAATTAGGCATTGTTATCATGTGCAATTAGTTTTGCTTGGGAAACAGTTCTTAACTTGCTCATGTAGTGAGTTGTAAACACCCTAGGTGGTAAGATTATGTTGTTCCTATTTCAAAAATTTGATTTTATTAGTTACGTTCCACTTCCCACATAGCGATTTTTGAGGAGTATTTTTTGCTTATCTGTTTCTCGTCCCAGTTTTGGTCTTTATTTTGAAAGTTTTACATTATAATATATATTTTTGTAGGTAATTAAAAAAACACAAACCCGTTAACAAAACCTTTGTATAATTTTCACCCGTTATTTCTTTATGATACGCATTTAAGCACAAACAGTACAATTAGAAAGAAAAGTTTGCCTCATAAAACTCTTTTATTGGACCGGGAATAGTCTCCCCATGCAGCTGGTAATCTTTTCTGTACCGTACTAGTGAAGATTAGAAAATTAGAAACTGTTGTTGAAATAAAAAATGTTAGCACCCTTACCTCACGGTGAGAATATCCCCGTGTAGATGCTTGCAGCACTGAATAGCCTAGGCCTATATGTTCCCCATCCAAGCGCCGTCAACGCTCCAGAAACTGCGACCACAAACCACAATCCAACCTGAACCTGACTACGCTTACAGTGATGCCCACAAGAACCACCAATCCTCGCTGAATCTCATTCACCCACCACCCATTGACCATGAACCTCAACACTCAGTAAATACGACGGGAGCTCCCCTACACCTTCCACAACCAGTCCTCCCACACAGTGCGTCGGGATTAATCACTGCCGTTCCGTCGCCGAATATTCCGAAACTAGTAACCATCCTACCCAAATATGGCCTAAAACGAGCATAAGTCCTACCCAACATAAATCAAATTACACAACAACCACACGCCCTCCGTGATATCAAGACAATCAATCTAAAAAAAAAAAAAAAAAATAAAAAAAAAAAAAAAAAAAAAAATTAACGAGAGAAGACAATTTCGGAATCGGAAAAAACAACATATGAGGAATCGCATAGTACGGTTTCCACACCGTACCTACTAGGCATACCGCCCTAGTTAATACTAAGGTCGTTAGACAATCGCACAGTCCCTGTATCCCCACTACTCCATTTCACAATCACTTCTCCGTCTCTAAATTCCCATACCACCCTGTGGCCGCGCCTCGCTCTCTCTACTCTGCTCCTCTGTGGGCCCGAAATCCGTCGTGGTACCACTTCGTTTTCCTTCAGATCTTCTTCTGCTCGGTCATCCCCCACATACCCTCCTCTATCAGTTGAAGAACTCTCAACACTTTTCTGGACGTCTCCAAGGATATGACGTGGGCAATCCCGTCGACACTGAGGTGCACGTCCCGTCAACAGACCCTTACCCCCCTCCCCACACTGGGATGACACTGTACAGTTCGCGTTTTGTTGGGCTTCAACCCACAAATCTCCCCCCCAATGGCCATCGGCACCGGGACCTAGGGGACATATTATACCAAAATACTGCTGCCATAGGCGCTACCTGCCCCCTCTCTGCCATCGCCTTGATTTGTCCGCTTGATGGTCTCGTTCCACAATTCCTGTCCCACTCCCACTGGCCGATACGCAGCTCTAACAGAAACGCGGACATCCTACTCCATCATCAAAAGCATGTCCCTTCAAAAAGCCTGCGACCCGAAAAAGCATTAGCCATTATCTCCAACCAACACCTCATCAAACTGGGCCCCTCTCTAGGAAGATTCTCATTCAGGCACACTTGCAATCTCTTCCAGCCATTTTTGTGCTCTTAATTCCCTCCAGATAGCCACCCGTCCTGTCCAGCAGTCTAACCATAGAATAGGTTACAATCCCCTGCTGATTAGTGTGTCACATCAAACCGCCAACCTTTTCCAAAACATTATCCACTAATCTCCACCAGACAACATGTAGGCCTACACTCGGTGCAGGGGTCGATCTGAACCTGACATCATTTCACACCGTCTCACCACACTTCTCGAACGTTGTCCCTCGTTGACTGAGCCAGGGGTCAACCTTCCTTGCCACAAACAGCGTTACCTTCCGACTCCAGGTGGTGGTCGCATTTGATGTAGCTCCCTTTAACACTTGGTGCCCCATCCCTGAAAACAACCGCACCACCATAAGTCTGACATCCTTTGTCTCCTCATGGCATCCCAAGCCATGATTTCTTTAATCTTGTTAGGGAATATGCCTTGTTACTTCTTTCTTCTCTGACTGGCACAAAAACTACACACAAATGGCAGACCATAACTAACACAGCTTTCAACTCCCTCAGAAGTTCCCAGGACGACGATTCACAATCAGTTTCCAGGCTGCCCTATCGTTCGAAAACAGTTCTTTCTCTTGTCCGTCACCACTGATTTCAGCGCAACCGAAACACTGTAGCGATAATCACTTCGCAACCTCGATCTCTCGCAACCCCCCACTTCAAGGCCAATTGATGACCTTTCACATCGCATCCAACTCGGCCACGTTGATATGACTGTAGTCGTAGCTTTCTTCCTCAACCCACACGGCAGAATCCCTCAATTGCACTGACCTATTCCCTATCCAATATCAACGCCTGTCGCTCTATATAGCGACGCTTGCGTTCCACACCACCCTACAACCCCCTTCTCGACTCCGCCTAATCGGGGTGTACTCATCTCTTCCTCCAATCTGGGGGTCTTCTGCGTCTCACTCTTGCTCTGGAAATTTCTTGCATCATCTGACTGTGGACTTTTCCGTTTTTTCCGACCTTGTCTTTCCCATTCTTACACCGTCCGCTCTCCTCTGAAAGTAACTCACATGCTACTCCTGTTACGTTCCTGGGATATATAAACACTGGGCTTTCTTTCTATTGGACTAGGTATGCGGCAACAAGCAACAATGGGAAAACGCTAGATCCAACCCTTATCATAATAAACCCAGGCAAGCAAACCACCCTAAAACCGTCAAGAGTCCTGCCTGGTAGACAACGACGTTTATCCATTATGACTCGGTATACAGGGTGCACTCACTATAGACTGCTGATAGTCAAGCAGGCTTTATATAAAATGATCACACAATTAAGTTGACTTAAAGTCTTCAAGGAAAAGATAGATAACGGAATTAAATTGCAGAAAACAATTTAAATAAACAAACTAGAAGAAAGTACATTTAACGTTACGTTAATTAAATACAACTAATCACCCCTGCACGTGAAAGAAGGTGAGAGCAAACAGTCCTCAAAAACATCGTACAAGGTAGACAAGATGCAGGTTTTCTAAACTGCATTAAGCGGGCTACTGTAGGAATCTGATGCCTTAGCAAAGAAAAGTACGTTACGGATTTAGAGAAAATCTCTTAACTAATAAGCAGGAATAAACTACCTAGTGATAGAACTACAGTGTAATAATGGCATAGAGTATCAATTAAATAAAGGCAGCAACATCGCAACAGTCACCACATACAGGGTGTGCTTCTCACTCTTAGTAAGGCAAAGCCTGCTCGGATCAGAGTCTCTAAGCGCACACCCTGACTCACAATGCCTCACAAAAGACGGTAAAAACTGTGGCACAATAACAAGCATACAGAATATAAGTAAACCGCTAGCTGTTTAATCTGCCAGGCTGGCAGAGGTTCTAGCCGGAAGGATATAGGCTTTCGGATACCCGGGCTGAGCCACTCTGCTCTAGCCTAGGGACGTTCCCAAGTCTGTGCGCCAAATTAACTCTAATTGAAAGGGTGCTCTCTTGAGAGACCTCAGATCCCAAGTATCCTGACTCTCTCCTGGCGACCCTAAAACAAACGCAAGGCGTGCTAGCGCAGTGCTGAGTGGACTAGGCAAGGGCCCTCACAGCAAACACAACAACTAGACCAACACAGGCACACATCGACAAGAAAATGCCCCCAGACTCCCACGGGTATCCTTAGTAAAGTCGTGCAGGTCCACAGGACTTCGCCACGCAGCAGACTTTACTTAAAGGATCGGCAAAAAGCCTCCCCTCCGGCTTCTATGCTCACCTTGCCACAAGAACACACTAGCAAGCATGAAACCACCAAATATGAGACCACAAAAAAAGCTTCCTAGGTCTCATTAACAATTACATCTCTGCATAAGGCCCAAAATTCCTATCTAATTATCTGAGAGCTCGTCGTTAATACAAATAATAGATATAAGGTCTATCAAGGGGATGGGATAATTAAATAGATTTGTGAAGTAGTGAAAAGAAGGTATACAAAGTAAGAGAGGAAAGTTTCTAAGTGGGGTTGAGAGGGAAGATATCAAGGGGGTCCGAAGGGTCACGACAGTGAGGTGAGCTCTGAGTTCTTGAATCGGGTCTGGACCCCACCCCTAGGCATGCGAAATACATCCCATGCTTGGCAACACTCACACCGTTGAGAGGTAAAAATCACTCCTTACAAAAACCCCTTGCGTGGAGTCGAAACTAAGCCTAACGTTGCGATCAAATTGGCAACATCAGGCTCGTCCCAAGCTAAGTCTATTCCGGCGGCCCAGCTTGCAAAGGGCAACGTCCCCCAGCCGGTCATCTCTCTCCCGCTCGTATCCTCCCACTCTCACTAGACTTACATCTTATATATTATAATGAAACAATCAACTATCGAGAATAAAATATACTAAGATGCGTTGGTTAAGAATAAGGGCAGCTTCAAGCTGTGAAAACAACATAAGAATATCCCAGACATTAGTTACATTGTCGTAGGACTATATACTAAGGAAAAGACCGGCCTGACCGGCTGCCGCCAGCCGGTTTCTAACGGGCGGGGCAGCCGACACTCGCGCATGCCCGCACGTGGCTACTATGCAGGAGCGTCACACCTCCCCAAAGATATAAGACACTTGACTAATGTTCTTCATATCTAACCGCCAACGCTTCCTCATAGTACCACACAACTGTTGCGACCACCAAGGCACTATATTTATAAAAATAAAGGCTGTTGCACTCCACCAACAGAGCAAGTTCAACTAACTTAGCGACAATTAACGCCGAAAACATTCAACTTAGAATACTGCTACAACATCTTATACAAAATTCTAATCCGTTATAAAAATAAAGATTGTTTTATATAGGTTTTTGCTTTTTTATTTGTGTTTTTTTTCGGCTGAACTACAGTGACCAGCCTATTTCCCTCCACTCTCACAACACACACTGACTGAACGGCGAGGGTTTTTTTTCTCCTTGCAAACAAACCCTCCCGTGACAACCAATCAGCCAAAACATTATCAGTGGCCCTTAGCATGCCACACATCCAACTTGTGTCCCCGCAGCAAAACAACACCTGGCCTGATAAAACTGCCCCAGTTCATCACAAGACTGGCATTTCTCTTCGCATCTTTTTGTCGGTGGCAACGGGGCCATGCCAATAAAACCTTTCACTAGCTGTCTACCTTCGTGATAGGCGACTGCAGCCCCGAGGCGGTCTATGGTGTCGTACAACTACTCCGATAAGGTATAGGCGTCTGTCAGGGATAATGCACACACACTCTCGCAATCAACACACTCACTGATCTTGGCCACTTAACCACAGGTTGCAAAGTTTACAGGCAACGACCAAATCACGACATTCCTATATCCCTCAGACCCTTCGTCAACAGCGTAACTCCAAGCTCTGATGGCACCACAGGCTGTCGAGCAGGGATTTTTATAACTGGTAGGGAATTAAACTGAGCCTTGCACTATCCTCCAGCCTGCATGTCGGATTTCTAACCCTGCAACATCAGGCCTGGAGAAGCAACAAACAGGTGGATGCCACTGCTACAACGCCTAGTAAACAACTTATCTCGCAGAAATAAGCAATCCTAGTGCCACTTCCACACAACCCAGCCGAGAACCGCAGCTTCTAACCTGTAGTTCTCCACTCATTCTCCACCTTCGTCGTCCCATAGAACAGCCAGGTCATGAGAGGGACAATCAGTAGCCACCTGTGCAGGTCACTCCCATAGTTTCATTATTGCTAAGGCTTTCCCCGCCGATACCGTACATGCACACCCCCGCATTTTCTTACGACTACATCTTCTCGCGCAGCATCATCGCTTTTAGAGACATGGCCAGATACAAGTCGGTCTATGGTAGGGCTGTTGCAATTGCACTAGAGCAGCATTGGGAGCGCTATGCGACGACTGGGCACTTCTATGCCACAGCCAACCTCACCAATCTGCTCAAAGTCCTCCTTTTGACCACCACCCTTGGCAAGCCATGGCCGACCCGGAACCTGGCAACCATGCCAAAGCCTCGTCGCCCAACCATTGAACCACCGAAACAACGAGGCTAACGGTCTTTTTCAACATCCAAGTGACCTGCCCATCCGCGGAACATCTAGCACCGCCCGATTTGTGAGACTCAGGGGCTCGGCACGACCAGTGGGGTATGAACCGAGCTCGGTGCATGGGGCGGCTGCACCACTGCTGCTCAGGCAGGTGCTCTAGCGCTTCCACAGCCACCAGACTCGTGTCCCCCGCCCACTGCTTCCGCCAGAGACATGACAATCCCTACTCTCCTCTCACCTGTGCACTACTTGCCCCCCTACTCCCTTTCTCCACCTTGGCCGCCGGCAGACCAAAACGCAGGGGACAATAGGGCTGCTCAGGTGGTTGCCCTCACAACTCCTCCAACAGGTTCACACGACATTGTTTCCCCGTTCCTCGTGTTTGATCTCGACAGCACCATTACCACACTTCTGAACGTAGTCCGGATTCCTCGATCCGTATCCTCCACACTGGCGTGCAGTTTACAACTATCTGAGGGAAACCAAAACCCTGTCTAGAATGCTTCCGAAGCAGACCCAAGTACCTCCCCCAATATCAAACGGAGCAACCCTTTTTTCTCGATCTGTGTGTAACGTTTTGCTGCCTGCGGGAGTCTCTTTCCTGCCCTACCTCCTCACAAATAGCTGTGGACAGGTCCTGGGGCCATCTCCAGATCTCTAACATATAGTGCCAATAATGTAAGTCCACCAAGAAAACACTGCCGCCCGCTCACAAACTCTCCAATTGACCAAACACTTCCCGTTTGTCTTGTGACCTTTCCTCCTGCGGTTTGATAGACTGACTGGTGGTGGCTGCAAAGGCTCCGGATGTCTGAGAACGCGTCACAACACACGCCATGGTTGGGTACGCTTACCACTTCTCAACCCTCCTGTTCCTCCCTACTAACGTCGGGCCCCCTTCTCGGCAACGACGCAAGGTTCGTGAGAAACCTTAGAAGCAGGCACCGCAAAAGTCGTTTGCCGAGGAGGTCTGACGCCCCCAACAGGCATGGTTCATCCTACAATTCACGACATCCAGCTCCTTCGCCACAACACAAACCACACACAACAAACACCACCACCTCCAGCTCCATACTCACCAGCGGGTAGGACTTCGTAGCATTGAATCACCCCTGAACTACCACCACACGCCGCAGCGTTAATCGTGCCTCCTCCCAGTAAAGTTCTTTAACCCCGTGAGGGAGCTGCGGGGAGACTCTTAAGAGTTCCCCCGGCGACACTGCGGGAAGACTCTTAGAAGTCCGAGACAAATAAAATAAAATCAAACTTTTTTGACATCCCCCCCCCCCGAAAAAAAATATTTTTTTTGATATTTGGTTTTTTTATTTTTTTTTTTTTGGGCCCCTCGGGGAAAAAAAATATTTATTTTATATTTTTTTTTTTTTTTTTTAATCTTTATTTTTTTTTTTTTGTTGTTGGGCCCCTGTCCCATGCAAAAATCTCAGTCCTCTACCTCCCCCTCCTTCTCCCCGACTTTCCCTCCTCTCCTTTCAGTTATCACCTACTTCCCCTTTACTTTCCCCTGTGATGTCCCTTTCTGAGTATTTTTTCTGAGGTATATTTGCGTGCTAAAAGTAGAAATCAATTATGGAGGGTTCTGGGTACATCACTGATTGGAGGGTGTGTCATCCTGTAGCGAGTCGCAGGAGAGCAAGAGAGAGTATCGATCGGACTGCCGTGTCCAGGTGGCCTTGGGGAAATTGGCGGAAAGCGAGATTGCCTGGCAGTCCCATAAATTATTCCAACTGGCCTTGGGGAAATTGCGGAAAGCAGATTGCCTCTCCCAACATATATACAACTCGCCGGGCTGATATCGCCGCCGTTTTGAACCATCCCAAATGCTGTTTTCACTCGTTTTACATTGGTGTTGTCAGGTTAATACCTTTTTTTTCTTATAAAATCAAGCCATATAGGCGCATATGATAAATATTATGCTATCATGGCACAATGACTATTTTATCTGAGAATCTCCGATTTGACCATCTCAAACAGCTGTTTTCACTCGTTTAGGGTAGGACGTAGGTAATACCTTTATAATCAACATAATAGGCGCATATGGATAAATATAATGCTATTAATGGCACAATGAATAATTTTGTGACGGAACACCTCAAATACGTCGCACAGGGGGACGTTTCAATTACCCCCATGCGCCACTTAAGAGGTGGTAACAATTGTCTGCAGAAGCCCCCCCGTATCACGCACTAGCTTAACTCCGTCGACTTTCGCCAGCCCACCTCACACAAAAACCATTGCCACTCTATGACACCCCAAAGACGTCGCGGACCAGGGTTCGAGGCCTGAAATCCGGATCTCTTGAACACAGGCTGCCTTGTCCCCAACCTCTGACGAACTACCCGTTGAGTCAAACTCAGAAGATATAGGCGACAGGCACCTATGCTGCGGGCCAATGAAACAACCTTGTTATGGTGGCTTGGTTCGGACAAGCATTTGCCAAAGTGAACCCTCCTTGTAGACATGCAAAAGCTACTCTTTAAGCTCGTTTGGTTTTCCCTTGGTAGTGGAGAGGTACCATTAGACTTCTTATACGGGAACGGGTATTTGGTTCTTATGTCTTCACTTTTATTGTCAGTGACTACATGGATTTTTGTGTATTTATGTGTATCAAAATTCTTGGGATGGGGAGGGGTAACGATGATGTATAGCAAGGCCTTTGCACCGGAACTCACTCCCTAGACTGCTAGCAATTTCTCACAGACCTCGAATTAATGACAGTCGGCGAGTCAGCCATTTCTGCTGCCTTCTGGCGACGTTCTAGGAATCTGTTTTTCCTTTATATTTTATGTTAAAGTCCCCGCCTGTGTCACGTTAAAGAACTGCTCCAAGGAGAACCAGCTCACTCAACTCCTCAAAAGTATCTGCCCTCCTAGACACGCAGCCGGTTGTCGTAGTGCCATCAGACAAGTCCACGGGCGTGTTCTAGGAAGGTGACTAATGCCTTTAGCCCTTAGTAACACCCCGAAACTTCAAGCGGTTAAGGTTTCTGGTTGTAACTCACATAGGCCCACCGTAGCACAGCCTTCTTTAGTCTCATCATAAACTACAAACAGGACCTCTAAAGGATAGTGCATCATACGCTGTTAGACCCCTTTAAGCCGAGGAGTCCTGTGATGAAACTAGTGCTGCCCATGCGGGCCCACTTTTCCTGAGGCCACTGGTGTTCCTGACACTGTCTTCTCTAAATCGCATCAAAAACTCGCCCCAACACATAAAATCATCGAACACAGGAACTAGTTTTAAGCAGGTGCGACAATGAGTGGACCCGACCCCCAATATTTCGCCCTGTTACCCACAACATCCACTGGCGAGATCATCTCCAGCTCCCTGTCAGCCCGATACCTAGTAGACTATGCCTGCAGTTCAGGCATCTCCGTATAGCTGTTCTCTCTGCAGGCCTCAGCCTCAGCCCTGCACAATAGGCCTGTCTCTCGGCAGCCTCAACCTGAGCTCTAGCAAAACCTCAACCTTGCCATCTCAAGCCGAAAAACAACACATCTGGAGTCAACCCTCTGAGGAGGGGAAGGTGCATTTAATGGGGAGGGTCCCTGTGGATTGAATTCCACGCTGCCATTGACCATACCAATTCCCCCCCCCCCTTCCCTGGGGGTATGTACTAAATTCAGGGCCACCCCTGACGTTATGATATGGGGGGTTAGAGTGGAGGGGGGCTGGGGTACCCGGGGGCCCCCAGTAGTCCGCCTCTCCCACCACCCAGGTCTCTCCCTTCTAAAAACCCAATATCAAAGTCCTCAGCGATCTTTCCTCATGACACTTAAACCCTGGTGACCCCTCAAGACCTGCCACACACCTTTAGAAGCCAATACTTATTCAGCTTCAAACACCCTGGCAAGCGGTAAGGGGCACCTCCAAAAATCTTCTAAGCATCCCTGCCTCGGCTATCGACTAGCCTCTGTCTATCCCACAGGTCTTCTTTCTTCCACTCTTTTCTCCCCTCCGAGCCCGTATCGTGAACCTGACCCACAACTGTGTTATGATGTATTAGGACATGCTTTTGTGCACTGCAGTAATTATCAACGGTTATAGAAATTTTGCCATTATCTCCTATGCATGTATGTGATAGTACTAATGTTATTTAAAGTCTTTTAATGTGTTACTATTGGTTGCTCCAAAAAAAAAAACTAGTCCACTTGTTCAATTCCTCTAATCATAAGGAATCTCAAAACAAATGACTCACTTTATTCACTCTCTGTTCAGTAAATCCATTATGCAAGGTCGCCATTTGTTACGTCCTGGATATAATAAACACTGGGCTTCTTTTTCCTAAATTGGACTAGGTAGGCTTGCAACACGCAACAACGGAAAACGGCTGAGCATCCAACCCTGATCTATAAACCCAGGCAACAAACCACCAACTAAAAACGTCAAGAGTCCTGCCCTGGACAAACGAGGTAATCCTATGACTCTGCTACAGGGTGCACGCACTATAGACCTGCTGATAGTCAAGCAGGCTATATAAAAGATCACACAATTAAGTTGACTTAAAGCTTCAAGGAAAAGATAGATAACAGGAATTAAATTGACAGAAACAATTTAATAACAAACTAGAAGAAGGTACATTTAACGTGAATACGATGCTTAATTAATACAACTAATCACGCCCCTGGCGTGAAAGGGAAGGTGAGAGCAAACAGTCCTCAAAACATCGTACAGGTAGAAAAGATTGCAGGGTTTCCTAACACTGCATGCGGCTACTGGTAGGATCTGATGCTTAGCAAAGCCAGTACGTTACGGATTTAGAGAACTCTTAACTAATAAGTACAGGAATAAATACTAGTGATAGGACCTACAGTGTATAATGGGCATAGATATAATATAAATAAAGGGCCAGGCAACTCGAAACATAACCACATAACAGGTGTGCTTCTCACTATCACCTCTAGTATAGGTCCAAACAAGCCTGCTCGGACAGAGTCCTCTAAGCCACACCCTGGACTCACAATGCTCACAAAGACGGTAAACTGTGGACCACCAATAAACAAGAATCCAGATATAATAAACCCGCGCTAGCTGTTAATCTGCCATGTGGCAGAGGTCTAGCCAGGTAAGGAATCATAGGCATTCCGGATACCCGGGCTGAGGCCACCTGCTCTAGCCTTAGGGACGTTCCCAAGTTTCTGTGCGCCAAATTACTCTAATTGAACAGGGTGCTCCCTCTTGAGAGCCTCAGATCCCAAGTTATCTGACTCTCTCCTGGCGACCCTAAAACAAACGAAAGAAGGCGTGCTAGCGCAAGGTGCTTGAGTGGTCGTAGGCAAGGGGCCCTCACACAAACACAACACTAGACACACAGTCACACAGACAAGAAAATGCCCCCCAGACGCTCCCACGGGGTATCCTTAGTAACAGTACGTGCAGGTCCACAGGACTCGCACCAGCAGACGTTACTTAAAGGATCGCAAAAAGCCTCCCCAGTCCGGTTCCTAAGCCCCTGCTTCACCTGCGCACTAAGGAACACACTAGCAAGCGATGAAACCCACCAAATATGAGACAACAAAAAAAAGCTAATCGCTAGGTCTCATTAACAATTAACACAATCTCTGACCATAAAAAGGCCCAAAATCCTATCTACTTATCTGAGGAGCTCCGTCGTTTAATACAATAATAGATATAAGGTCCTATCAAAGGGATGGGAAATAATTTAAATAGACTTTGGTGAAGTAGTGGAAAGAAGGATATACAAAGTAAGAGAGGGAAAGTGTCCTAAGTGCGGGGTGTTGAGAGGGATAGATATCAAGGGGGTCCGAAGGGGTACGAACAGTGAGGTTGAACTCTGAGCTCTCTGAATCCCTGTCTGGACCAGCCAACCCTAGGCATGCGAAAATACATCACCATTGCCTTGGCAACACTCAACACCGTTGCCGCCGGGTAAAATCCTCTACCCCTTGCTGTGGAGTCCGAAAATGAAGCCTAAACGTTGCGATCAAATTAAATGGCAACATCAGCTCGTCCCAAGCTAGTCTCTATTCTGCGCACCAGGCGCAAAAGCAACCGGATTCCCCCAGCCCGGATCTCTCTCTATCTCTACCCGTCTCGTCTCCCGTCTCCTCCCCCCCCAAAAAACTCTCACTAGAATTACATCTTATATATTATAATGAAACATCAACTATCGCAGAATAAAAATATACTGAAGACTGGTGGTGTTGGTTTAAGAATAAGGGCATAGATTCAAGCTGTGAATAACACATAAGAAATATCCCACACATTAGTTTTACATTTTTTTGTCGTAGGATATATACTAAGGAAAAGACGGCTCGGCCGGCTGCCGCCCATCCCGGTTTCTAAACTCTGGGCAGCCGACCACCTCCGCGCATGCCCGGCAACGTGGCTTATTCTATGGGCAAGGAGCGTCACAAATACCCGAAGCCATCCTGCAATGGAGGATAGTGGCCCACCAGCCCTTCCACAAGCTGAAAATTAGCTCTCTCCTACTTACTCCAATTCTTCCCTAATTTTCCGGAACCCCTCATTACCTCTCTGGAAGATTAGCTCACGCTGTTCTATCTCTCCTCTAATCTCACGCCCAGACGCCAGCACCCCCCTTCCAAACCGGCTGCGTGCTCCTTTGTGGCCAATCCAAAACCTAGCCAAGTGTCTCTACAACCTCGTCTGCCGTCACCACAGACAGTCTCATCCACTAGTTATATCGTCAATATATTGAATTCGTGCAGCCTTCAATTTCCTGCCTTTTTCTTTCCCCAGCACTGTCTGGAGTATCCTCACCAGGGTTGTGGTGATTCTTGGAGCCGAATTCCACTTGCAAAACCAACCTCTGGTCAAGCAAATACGTTTTCCTCTTATCATCTCACCAGCTGGTACTTCCAGAGCTTCTCTGTCACATGCAATGTGTAAAATAAGCGGACTTCAAATCCACAATGAATGTTCTGAGGCCCCCACCCATCTGCCTCCACTCCTGGCTTTCTCGAGTGTCTCGCCGCCACACATCCGCGACGTCATCACCTGTGTAGACTCAGTCATCGTGGGTATTAAGTTCCCGAAAAATCCAACTACAGGCCGTACCCTTTTGGTTTTTCGTCGGATGAACCCACCGCCATCAATCGGCAACACTCCAACTCTTCCACTCCACTTCCTCCTCCACACGTGCCAGCAGAATGCCCTCATCAATCCACCTCTAACCTCTCCTTATCCCCTCAATCTTTTGCATGGATCAGCCCCCATTCAGTGCCTGTCTTCAATGATGCCCTCTCTTTTGGGCTCACCAACACCCGGCTTGCCTTTGCGAACTTATCTTTCATGCTCTTCAGTCTCTGTCAGCTTCACAACCCTCCCTTCCAACTTTAATTGGCCACAGCGCATTGTCTCTTGGGGATCTCTCCACTCTCGGCCAAGTTTGAACAGCTTTTACGCGGTTAACTTCCCAAATCCCTAAACCCCGTTAACCGGTACTCTCTTCCATCCTACAATCGTATAGAGCCAACCCCCAAGGTTGGCTGATTAACATCCATGGATCCCCATCACTACATCAATGCCATCAATTCCCCCTCTCAAGTACTTGATGGCCCTCGAGCCACAATCGGATTCCTCGCACTGTCAACTTCACTTCTCTGGTAGCCCTCACAGAACTCCTTATCATCTCTTCTCATCGACCTGCAACCAGCCTAAGCGTACCATCATCTCCTCACAACCTTTCCTTCCTACCAAACGACGAGGCCAACACAGTGGTGAACAGCCAGTATCCACAAGGGCTTCTTGCCCCTTTCATTCCCCCCCACCAGGTACCCTCCACCACTGGCAGGGAGCTTGGGAGAGCCTTTTTACTCGACTAAAGGGGTAAGGCTTCGGCGCCAATGCCAGCTTCCCTTTGCCCCGTTTCCACCTGGTTGCAACGGCTCGCTATGTGACCCTCCTTCCCCACAGATCAAAACAGCCGATAGGAAAGTTATGGCTTGGGCTTCGGCTCCTTACCCCCCGTTCCCTGTGCCATGTGAGAGCCACCACATCTGAAGCAGCGACCTTTGAACCCACGCGCATCTGCAGCCAGCCCTCCCATTTCCTGGCGACGCTAACCCTATGATACAGAACTCGGCCTCACCCCGTGGAGCCATGCCACCTTGCCTCCACTTCCGGCCCCCCCAGTAGGCACCCCGCTGCATGCACTCCTTGGCTTCCTCCTGACGCCAGACTGACTCTCTTCTATACTCAGTCTAGCCCTAACATATTAATCCCTCACGCTCACCGACATCAGTCAATAAAAATGTCCTTAACCCTAACCTGCTGCAAGGCTTTACCATCGATATCCTATCCTCTCCGGAAAACCCAGTTATAATCAAAGCTAGCTCTACTGGCCCTCAATAAACCTCGCTGTCCCCTTCCATCCAGCTAGCCGCATCTTCCACCCCTCCTTATCTCGTTAGCAAAGAAATCCACCCTGCTCACATCTGTCCCAAATCACCCTCTTTAGCCCTTCCATATGCAGCAAACATTCCCCTGTGTAAGGGCCTCCTTCAATC
>CM064552.1:18157818-18297218 GCA_032716605.1 Paralithodes platypus | reverse complement strand
GTGTGGTCTAGCTGAATTGATTGCCGTCGAAAGCTCGTTGTGTAAGGTCTGTGAGACGAGTGTTTGTGGAGTGCAGTGGCATAAAGCCATGTTGTGTTGGAGCTCAGGGTAGGTCAGGTGTAATTAGTTGTAATACTAGGCGTTCCATGACTTTGGAGGGGGAGCCAAGGAGTGCGATGGGGCGGTGCGAGGAGGGGTGAGTGGTGTCTTTGTTGGGTTTGGGGAAAGTGCTGATGATACCATGCTTCCAAATGTTTGGTATTGTGTTGTGGGAATAGACTGTAGTTTGATAATGTGAGTGAGTGCTGGTATGCCTTGTGGTCCCAGGTGTCTGAGGTGTATGTTGCTTATGGTTGTCTAGGCCACAGGCGGCGTGAGTGCCTTGAGATTGTTGATGATATGCTTTGGTCTGGTGATTGGTGAAGGGTGTATAGTCAGGGTCTGTGGGGAATTGTCTCTTACGTCGGATGGAACGGCGGGTGTCTTTGTGAGGGTTTAGGTGGCCGGACATGTGAAAAGTGATTGATGAGAGTGTTTGCTTGTTGTTTACATGAAGGAGTAGAGTCTGTTGTTGTGATTGCAGCATGTTGCTTGTGTTGTGTTGCTGTTGGAAAGTGGGATGCTGTTTAGTTGTGTTGTATAGTTTTTGGGGTTTGTTTTGTGATCAAGTGTTTGTAGGAAGTTATTCCAATTTTAGTTTATGTTGTTCTTGTATTTTGTTGTTTAGTTTGGGTGTCTGAGTGCTTGAATTTGTTGTGTGATGTATTGTGTGTGGGGTGCTGGGGAGTGTTTCCAGTAGGTGCGTTGTCTGATGAGGTTTTGTGAATTTCTGGTGTGAAGTTGGGGTTGTGTCTTTTTCTGGTAACTCTTGGAATGTGTTTCTTGTCAGCGTTTTGGATCGTTTAGGTTTTATGAGTATGTGTACAGCATTGTTGAATGTTAGTGATGGGTGTACTGTTTAGAGTTGTGAAAGTGTTGTTCTGTCTCATTTGTGCATGCTTCCCAGTTAGCTCTTTTTATAATTGGTGTATGTGTGTTTGTGGCTAGTGTGGGTGATGGCTGGTTTTGGTGGTGATAATGATCGGGAGGTGGTGTCAGAGCCTCGGTTCTGACCCACCATCCAGGATGTTGTGGACACGGGCGAGTTCTGGGGAGCAAAAGGTTGATGTCTGGAGATGATGGGTTTATAGAGGGCTTGTGTGTAGGCATTAGGAATATGCGGTATGTTGATGGATGTCGTTTAAGGGATGATGAGGTGATCGGTTTGGTTTTGTAAGTACCAGCCCTCTGTCTGTGTCGGGGTTTGTAGGACAATACCAGGGGCCGAAGGTCTTTGGCGTTGAAGTCAACACACAGGATGATGTGTGGGGAGGTGTGTGGGGTGTTTGTGATGTGTTGGTATAAGTGTGGTCTGTTTCAATTTGGTACTGTACGGGGATGTTTGGGGAGGATGTATGTGTTTATATGATGGTTATGTTGGAGTTGTTGCCAGTGCGTATTTTTTAATTGACCTTGTATTTCTGTTGTGTTATCATTTGGGGGGAGGAGTGGATTTGGTTTGTACACTGGTTACTATGTATGGATATTTCTTGTGGGTACCAGGGGTGATGATGTTCCACCGCCCCCGCCGACAGCCCGGTCTTGTCTGATGGTGGTGAAATTATGAAATGTGGGTGTTTTTTGTGTTGTGCGGAGTTTTGTTTACTTGTAAGATGGCAATGTGTATGTTGTGTTGTTTGCTGGAAGTGTGGAGAGTTCGTGTTTCTTTGTGTTGATGCCATCTATGTTCAGTTGAAGAATGTTAATGTTATGTGCACGATGTACCGTTGGGTGCTGCTTGCACGAGGATGGGTGTGGGGGTGGGGGTGATGGGGGGGGTGGGGGTGAGGGAGGGGCTGGGGGTTGGGCATGGGTGACGGTGGGGGTGGGGATGGGGGAGCAGGGAGATGGGGGTTGAATGGAATTAGGATGGGGTGTGGTGTGTTGAGTTGGAGGTTTATTTGTGGATGGTCTATGGGAAGGTTTACGTGGGTTAGGCGAGGAGAGGTGGACGGGTTTTAGGGGGGGCCGGAGTGGCATGATATGGGAAGGTTAGTGGGTTGGGGAGGAGGAGGTGGACGGGTTTTAGGCGAGGGATTTGACTGGGAGAGGGAGGCGGCATGAGGAACAGGTCCAGTGTGTTTGTGTAGTGTTTCTTGGAGGCAAGTGTGTGTGCAGGTGAAGTGGGTCCAGTTCCCACATGAATTGCAGAGAACTGAACCCTTAGTATGGCGGACACTCGAAGTGATGGGTTTTGAGACAAGTTGCGACATATGTATGTGAACGTGGGTCCTGGGTTGCTCCTCAATGTCGCCGGCTAGAAGAAGTCTTCGAGAAATTGACAGCCGGCGAGTCATTTCTCGGTGTAGGAAAAAAACTGGGTGATGTGTGTGTGTGGTGTGAGAGGTGTTGGAAAATTCCCGGCGCGACCGAAAGCGCTCCAAGGACCCGTGGCCCCCAGGGAGGGGGGCAGGGGATGGTTGTGACGGTTTGGCTCTCCGAAAATGCCTCCCCGCGGGCCGGCATGTTTTTTTTTCCGGGGTTTTTGTTTCCTCCACTGGTACCGTTGATTTTGTCTTCCGGCTGTGGAGGGTCCGGCAGCACATCCGCGGTTGGCAGCCTCGGGATGGTGGCCCCACGCTGGTAGACGCCGCCACATCAGGGACTGTTGTTGTTAACCCTTTCAATTGAGACTGACACCATATTTACCAAACTGTCGGTGCTGTTGTTGTGTAACCTTTTCAATTGAGACTGCACCCTATACCAAAACTGTCGGTGCTGTTGTTGTGGACCCTTTCATTGAGACTGCACCATATACAAAGGGTCGGTGCTGTTGTTGTTAAAACTTTCAAATGGAGACCCCTGCAGCATATACCAAACTGTCGGTGCTGTTGTTGTTAACCCTTTGAATGTGAGATTGCACCCATATACAAAAAACTGTCGGTTGCTGTTGTTGTTAACCCTTTCATTGAGACTGCACCGATTATTACCACAACTGTCCGTGCTGTTGTGGTTAACCCTTTTCGAATTGAAGACTGCACACAATATACCAAACTGTCGGTGCTGTTGTTGTTAACCCTTTCGATTGAGGAACTGCCACCATATATGCAAACTGTCGGTCGTGTTGTTGTTAACCCTTTCAATTGATGGGGACTGGATCACCATATACCAAACTGTCGGTGCTTGTTGTTGTTAACCCTTTCAATTGAGACTGTACTCATATACCAAAACTGTCGGTTGCTGTTGTTGTTACCCTTTTCAAATGAGACTGCACCGTACACAAACTGTCGGTGCTGTTGTTTGGTAACTCTTTCCTTGAGACTGCACCATATACCAAACTGTCGGTGCTGTTGTTGTTAACCCTTTCAATTGAGACTGCACCATATACCAAACTATAGGTGCTGTTGTTGTTGTTAACCCTTTCAATTGAGACTGCACCATATACCAAACTGTCGGGGCTGTTGTTGTTAACCCTTTCAATTGAGACTGCACCATATACCAAACTGTCGGTGCTGTTGTTGTTAACCCTTTCAATTGAGACTGCACCATATACCAGACTGTCGGTGATGTTGTTGTTAACCCTTTGAATTGAGACTGCACCATATACCAAACTGTCGGTGCTGTTGTTGTTAACCCTTTCAATTGAGACCACCATAATACCAAACTGTCGGTGCTGTTGTTGTTAACCCTTTCAATTGAGACTGCACCATATACCAAACTGTCGGTGCTGTTGTTGTTGACCCTTTCAATTGAGACTGCACCATATACCAAACTGTCGGTGCTGTTGTTGTTAACCCTTTCAATTGAGACTGCACCATATACCAAACTGTCGGTGCTGTTGTTGTTAACCCTTTCAATTGAGACTGCACCTTATACCAAACTGTCGGTGCTGTTGTTGTTAACCATTTCAATTGAGACTGCACCATATACCAAACTGTCGGTGCTGTTGTTGTAAACCCTTTCAATTGAGACTGCACCATATACCAAACTGTCGGTGCTGTTGTTGTTAACCCTTTCAATTGAGACTGCACTATATACCAAACTGTCGGGGATGTTGTTGTTAACCCTTTCAATTGAGACTGCACCATATACCAAACTGTCGGTGCTGTTGTTGTTAACCCTTTCAATTGAGACTGCACCATATACCAAACTGTCGGTGCTGTTGTTGTCAACCCTTTCAATTGAGACTGCACCATATACCAAACTGTCGGTGCTGTTGTTCTTAACCCTTTCAATTGAGACTGCACCATATACCAAACTGTCGGTGCTGTTTTTAGTTAACCCTTTCAATTGAGACTGCACCATATACCAAACTGTCGGTGCTGTTGTTGTTAACCCTTTCAATTGAGACTGCACCATATACCAAACTGTCGGTGCTGTTGTTCTTAACTCTTTCAATTGAGACTGCACCATATACCAAAATGTCGGTGCTGTTGTGCTTAACCCTTTCAATTGAGACTGCACCATATACCAAACTGTCGGTGCTGTTGTTCTTAACCCTTTCAATTGAGACTGCACCATATACCAAACTGTCGGTGCTGTTGTTGTTAACCCTTTCAATTGAGACTGCACCATATACCAAACTGTCGGTGCTGTTGTTCTTAACCCTTTCAATTGAGACTGCACCATATACCAAACTGTCGGTGCTGTTGTTGTTAACCCTTTCAATTGAGACTGCACCATATACCAAACTGTTGGTGCTGTTGTTGTTAACCCTTTCAATTGAGACTGCACCATATACCAAAATGTCGGTGCTGTTGTTGTTAACTCTTTCAATTGAGACTGCACCATATACCAAACTGTCGGTGCTCTTGTTGTTAACCCTTTCAATTGAGACTGCACCATATACCAAACTGTCGGTGCTGTTGTTGTTAACCCTTTTCAATTGAGACTGCACCATATACCAAACTGTCGGTGCTGTTGTTGTTAACCCTTTCAATTGAGACTGCACCATATACCAAACTGTCGGTGCTGTTGTTGTTAACCCTTTCAATTGGGACTGCACCATATACCAAACTGTCGGTGCTGTTGTTGCTAACCCTTTCAATTGAGACTGCACCATATACCAAACTGTCGGTGCTGTTGTTGTTAACCCTTTCAATTGAGACTGCACCATATACCAAACTGTCGGTGCTGTTGTTGTTAACCATTTCAATTGAGACTGCACCATATACCAAACTGTCGGTGCTGTTGTTCTTGACCCTTTCAATTGAGGACTGCACCATATACCAAACTGTCGGTGCTGTTGTTAACCCTTTTCAATTGAGACTGCACCATATACGAAACTGTCGGTGCTGTTGTTGTCAACCCTTTCAATTGAGACTGCACCATATAGCAAACTGTCGGTGCTGTTGCTAGTTAACCCTTTCAATTGAGACTGCACCATATACCAAACTGTCGGTGCTGTTGTTGTTAACCCTTTTCAATTGAGACTGCACCATATACCAAACTGTCGGTGCTGTTGTTGTTAACCCTTTCAATTGAGACTGCACCATATACCAAACTGTCGGTGCTGTTGTTGTTAACCCTTTCAATTGAGGACTGGCACCATATACCAAACTGTTGGTGCTGTTGTTCTTAACCCTTTCAATTGAGAACTGCACCTTATACCAAAACTGTCGGTGCTGTTTTTGCTTAACCCTTTCAATTGAGACTGCACCATATACCAAACTGTCGGTGCTGTTGTTGTTAACCCTTTCAATGAGACTGCACCATATACCAAACTGTCGGTGCTGTTGTTGTTAACCCTTTCAATTGAGACTGCACCATATACCAAACTGTCGGTGCTGTTGTTACACCCTTTCAATTGAGACTGCACCATATACCAAACTGTCGGTGCTGTTGTTCTTAACCCTTTCCATTGAGACTGCCACCATATACCAAACTGTCGGTGCTGTTGTTGTTAACCCTTTCAATTGAGACTGCACCATATACCAAACTGTCGGTGCTGTTGTTGTTAACCCTTTCAATTGAGACTGCACCATATACCCAACTGTCGGGCTGTTGTTCTTAACCTTTCAATTGAGACTGCACCATATACCAACTGTCGGTGCTGTTGTTCTTAACCCTTTCAATTGAGACTGCACCATCTACCAAACTGTCGGTGCTGTTGTTCTTAAACCCTTTCAATTGAGACTGCACACATATACCAACTGTCGGTGCTGTTGTTGTTAACCCTTTCAATTGAGACTGCACCATATACCAACCACTGTCGGTGCTGTTGTTGTTAACTCCTTCAATTGAGACCTGCACCATATACCAAACTATCGGTGCTGTTGTTGTTAACGCCTTCATTGAGACTGCACCATATACCAAACTGTCGGTGCTGTTGTTGTTAACCCTTTCAATTGAAACTGCACATATACCAAACTGTCGGTGCTGTGTTTTTAACCCTTTCAATTGGGAATGCACCATATACCAAACTGTCGGTGCTGTTGTTGTTAACCCTTTCAATTGAGACTGCACCATATACCAAACTGTCGGTGCTGTTGTTGTTAACCCTTTGAATTGAGACTGCACCATATACCAAACTGTCGGTGCTGTTGTTGTTAACCCTTTCAATGGAGACTGCACCATATACAAAATGTCGGTGCTGTTGTTGTTGTTGTTGTTCCCTAAGCTGGGCGCCCGAGTCCCTGAGGAAAGGCCATGGCCACGATCGGGCTTTCCACAAGAGCTCTCATTGAGTGTAGATTGTTTTGTTGGCGTAAGTGGTTGTGTGAATGCAGTCTTCTATGATGTGTTTAATGGTATGGGGTAGCAGGGTGTCGACAACGGAGTCATCCAGTCTCTTCTGATAGCCAGTGAGAGCTGGATGGTGTTCCGCATCTCAGCCTGGGTGGACTCTGTCCTCGCGAGGAAGGGGAGGATTCGGAAGGATGGATTCGGGAGTTGCATGCGTGTTGTCTGTATGAGTGTGGTGGAGTGGTATGGATGGTGTTTGATAGTATGGGTGTGCTTCTTGAAGTGCAGGAGGGAGAGAGACAATAATTGTGTGTGATACCGTGTGCTGGTTTGTTGTTTTGATTTTTGGTGTCTGTGTGTTTTGGTTAGTTTAGTGGGTGTCTTGGTTCGTGGAGGCTGCTGCCAGGAATTGAGTGCCTTCATGTCAAGATGGTCTTTGACTTTTGAGGATTTTTGGTTCTGGTAGGTGATCTGTGGGTGCAGTAGCTGTGCAGCCTGTAATGATCTCAGGGCTTGGTTTTGAATAGTCTGTAAGGTCTTATGATGTGTTCAGTAGGTTAGAAGCCCAGCTGGGCTTGCGTATTCCATCACTGATCTTATGTATTTATATACTGTGGTGGTAGTTTCTTTGTTGTGTCCAAATTTGTGTGAGCAAGTGACCTGAGGGCGTTAAGTTTCTGGGTGTCAGTTTCTTTTTAATGTTTGTGGTGTGCTGTTTTGAATGTCATATGAGTATCATATGTTACTCCTAGGATTTTGGGTTGGTGTGTGTTGTGTTAGGGTGTGTTGTTTATGGTGAGTTGAGGGATGTATTCGTGTTCTCCTGTCCAACTTGTGAGCAGGGGTGGCGTGGATTTGGCTGGGGCCAGATTAAGTCTGGTTGTAGGGCACCAGCCATGTAGTGTGTTGAGATAGGGTTGAAGGAGATCTGTTGCTCTTTTTGGGTCATGGTGTGTGTGCATGTGAGTGTTATGTCATCTGCATAGGAGGCCTAAGTTTATATTGGGCGTATTGGTGTAGTTATATCGTGCATGTACAGATTGAAGAGTGCGGGCGATAGGACGGATCCTTGTGGGACTCCGTTTGGAAAGTTTTGATTTTTAGAGGACTGACCGGCAAAAGATACGTGTGCACATCTGCCTGCTAGGAAGTTGGCCAGCCACCGTTTTGTGTTGTTGGGCATGTTTGTGTTGTAGATTTTGTTTGTTAGGTGTGTGAGCGGGGGATGGCATCGAAGGCTTTACTAATGTCGAGTGTGGCTAATAGTGATCTGTGTTGGTTGGGTCTAGCTGAATTGATGCCGTCGAAAGCCCTTTGTGTAAGGTCTGTGAAGAGAGAGTTTGTGGAGTGCAGTGGCCTAAAGCCATGTTGTGTTGGGGCTAGGGGTAGGTTCAGGTGTAATTAGTTGTAATACTAGGCGTTCCATGACTTTGGAGGGGAGCAAAGGAGTGTGATGGGGCGGTGCGAGGAGGGTAAGCGTGGGGTCTTTGTTGGGTTTGGGGAATGTGATGATGATACATGCTTCCAAATGTCTGGTATTGTGTTGTGTGAATAGCTGTAGTTTGATATGTTAGTGAGTGCTTGTATGCCTTGTGGTCCCAGGTGTCTGAGGTGTATGTTGCTTATGTTGTCTAGGCCACAGGCGGGTGAGTGCTGAGATTGTTGATGATATGCTTTGTCTGGTGATTGGTGAAGGGTGTATAGTCAGGGTCTGTGGGGAATTGTCTCTTACGTCGGGATGGGACACGTCGGTCGTCCTTTTGTGAGGTTTTAGGTGGCTGACTTGTGAGAAGTGATTGATGAGAGTGTTTGCTTGTTGTTTACATGAGGAGTAGAGTCTGTTGTTGTGATTGCAGCATGTGATTGTGTTGTGTTGCTGTTGGAAAGTGTGATGCTGTTTAGTGTTTGTATAGTTTTTTGGGGTTTGTTTTGTGATCAAGTGTTTGTAGGAAGTTATTCCAATTTAGTTTTTGTTGTTCTTGTATTTTGTTGTAAGTTTGGGTTGTTGAGTGCTTGAATTTGTTGTGTGATGTCTTGTGTGTGGGGTGCTGGGGAGTGTTTCAGTAATGTCGCGTTGTCTGATGAGGTTTTGAATTTCTGGTGTGAAGTTGGGGTTGTCTTTTCTGTTACCTCTTGGAATGTGTTTCTTGTCAGCGTTTTGGATAGTTTTATTGAGTATGTGTACAGCATTGTTGATGTTAGTGATGGGTGTGTACTGTTTAGAGTTGTGAAATGTTGTTCTGTCTCATTTGTGAATGCTTCCCAGTTAGCTCTTTTATAATTGGTGTATGTGTGTTTGTGGCTAGCTGGGGTGAGTCTGGTTTTGGTGGTGATAATGATCGGGAGGTGGTCAGAGCCTAAGGTTCTGACCACCCTCCAGGATGTTGTGGGGGCGAGTTCTGGGGAGCAAAAGGTGATGTCTGGAGATGATGGGTTATAGAGGGCTTGGTGAGGAATATGGGTATGTTGATGGATGTCGTTAAGGATGATGAGGTTATCGGTTTGGTTTTGTAGTACCAGCCCTCTGTCTGTGTCGGGGTTGTCGACAAACCAGGCCGACGTCTTGGCTGTTGTTGTTAACCCTTTCAATTGAGACTGCACCATATACCAAACTGTCGGTGCTGTTGTTGTTAACCCTTTCAATTGAGACTGCACCATATACCAAAGTGTCGGTGCTGTTGTTGTTAACCCTTTCAATTGAGACTGCACCATATACCAAACTGTCGGTGCTGTTGTTGTTAACCCTTTCAATTGAGACTGCACCATATACCAAACTGTCGGTGCTGTTGTTGTTAACCCTTTCAATTGAGACTGCACCATATACCAAACTGTCGGTGCTGCTGTTGTTACCCCTTTCAATTGAGACTGCACCATATACCAAACTGTCGGTGCTGCTGTTGTTACCCCTTTCAATTGAGACTGCACCATATACCAAACTGTCGGTGCTGTTGTTGTTAACCCTTTCAATTGAGACTGCACCATATACCAAACTGTCGGTGCTGTTTTTGTTAACCCTTTCAATTGAAACTGCACCATATACCAAACTGTCGGTGCTGTTGTTAACCCTTTCAATTGGGAATGCACCATATACCAAACTGTCGGTGCTGTTGTTGTTAACCCTTTCAATTGAGACTGCACCATATACCAAACTGTCGGTGCTGTTGTTGTTAACCCTTTCAATTGAGACTGCACCATATACGAAACTGTCGGTGCTGTTGTTGTCAACCCTTTCAATTGAGACTGCACCATATACCAAACTGTCGGTGCTGTTGTTGTTAACCCTTTCAATTGAGATTGCACCATATACCAAACTGTCGGTGCTGTTGTTGTTAACCTTTTCAATTGAGACTGCACCATATACCAAACTGTCGGTGCTGTTGTTGTTAACTCTTTCAATTGAGACTGCACCATATACCAAACTGTCGGTGCTGTTGTTGTTAACCCATTTCAATTGAGACTGCACCATATACCAAACTGTCGGTGCTGTTGTTGTTAACCCTTTCAATTGAGACTGCACCATATACCAAACTGTCGGTGCTGCTGTTGTTACCCCTTTCAATTGAGACTGCACCATATACCAAACTGTCGGTGCTGCTGTTGTTACCCCTTTCAATTGAGACTGCACCATATACCAAACTGTCGGTGCTGTTGTTGTTAACCCTTTCAATTGAGACTGCACCATATACCAAACTGTCGGTGCTGTTGTTGTCAACCCTTTCAATTGAGACTGCACCATATACCAAACTGTTGGTGCTGTTGTTCTTAACCCTTTCAATTGAGACTGCACCTTATACCAAACTGTCGGTGCTGTTTTTAGTTAACCCTTTCAATTGAGACTGCACCATATACCAAACTGTCGGTGCTGTTGTTGTTAACCCTTTCAATTGAGACTGCACCATATACCAAACTGTCGGTGCTGTTGTTGTTAACCCTTTCAATTGAGACTGCACCATATACCAAACTGTCGGTGCTGTTGTTGTTAACCCTTTCAATTGAGACTGCACCATATACCAAACTGTCGGTGCTGTTGTTCTTAACCCTTTCAATTGAGACTGCACCATATACCAAACTGTCGGTGCTGTTGTTGTTAACCCTTTCAATTGAGACTGCACCATATACCAAACTGTCGGTGCTGTTGTTGTTAACCCTTTCAATTGAGACTGCACCATATACCAAACTGTCGGTGCTGTTGTTCTTAACCCTTTCAATTGAGACTGCACCATATACCAAACTGTCGGTGCTGTTGTTCTTAACCCTTTCAATTGAGACTGCACCATCTACCAAACTGTCGGTGCTGTTGTTCTTAACCCTTTCAATTGAGACTGCACCATATACCAAACTGTCGGTGCTGTTGTTGTTAACCCTTTCAATTGAGACTGCACCATATACCAAACTGTCGGTGCTGTTGTTGTTAACTCCTTCAATTGAGACTGCACCATATACCAAACTGTCGGTGCTGTTGTTGTTAACTCCTTCAATTGAGACTGCACCATATACCAAACTGTCGGTGCTGTTGTTGTTAACCCTTTCAATTGAAACTGCACCATATACCAAACTGTCGGTGCTGTTGTTCTTAACCCTTTCAATTGGGAATGCACCATATACCAAACTGTCGGTGCTGTTGTTGTTAACCCTTTCAATTGAGACTGCACCATATACCAAACTGTCGGTGCTGTTGTTGTTAACCCTTTGAATTGAGACTTCACCATATACCAAACTGTCGGTGCTGTTGTTGTTAACCCTTTCAATTGAGACTGCACCATATACCAAAATGTCGGTGCTGTTGTTGTTGTTGTTGTTGTTCCCTAAGCTGCCTGGCCGAACAGCCCCGAGTCCCTGAGAAAGGCCATGGCCACGATCGGGCTTTCCCACAGAGCTCTCATTGAGTGTAGATTGTGTTGTTGGCGTAAGTGGTTGTGTGAAATGCAGTCTTCTATGATGTGTTTAATGGTATGGGGTAGCAGGTGTCGACAACGGAGTCATCCAGTCTCTTCTGATAGCTCAGGAGAGCTGGATGGTGTCCGCATCTCAGCCTGGCCAGGTGGACTCTGTCCTCGCGAGGAAGGGAGGATTCGGAAGGATGGATTTCGGGAGGTCGTGCATGCAGCTGCGTGTTGTCTGTGAGTGAGTGGATGGATCGGTGAGAGATATGAGTATGGATGTGCTTCTGGAAGTTGGTTCGGGGTGGGCAGGGAGGGAGAGAGGACAATAATTGTGTGTGATACCGTGCTGGGTGTTGTTTTGATATTTCTTGGTGTCTGTGGGTGTGTTGCCATGTAGTTTAGTGGGTGGTCTTGGTTCGTGGAGGCTGCTGCCAGGAATTGAGTGCCTCTCATGTCCAGATGGTCTTTGACTTTTGAGGATTTTGGTTTCTTGATGTAGGTGATCTGTGGGTGCAGTAGCTGTGCAGCCTGTAATGATCTTCAGGGCTTTGTTTTGAATAGTCTGTAAGGTCTTATGATGTGTTTCAGCTAGGTTAGAAGCCCAGGCTGGGCTTGCGTATTCCATCACTGATCTTATGTATTGTTTATATACTGTGGTGGTAGTTTCTTTGTTGTGTCCAAATTTTGTGTGAGCAAGTGACCTGAGGGCGTTAAGTCTGGGTGTCAGTTTCTTTTTAATGTTTGTGGTGTGCTGTTTGAATGTCATATGAGTATCATATGTTACTCCTAGGATTTTGGGTGTGTGTGTATGTGTTAGGGGTGTGTTGTTTATGGTGAGTTGAGGGATGTATTCGTGTTCTCCTGTCCAACTTGTGAGCAGGGTTGCGGTGGATTTGGCTGGGGCTAGATTAAGTCTGTTTGTAGTGCACCAGCCATGTAGTGTGTTGAGATAGGGTTGAAGGAGATCTGTTGCTCTTTTTGGGTCATGGTGTGTGCATGTGAGTGTTATGTCATCTGCATAGGAGGCTAAGTTTATTTGGGGCGTATTGGGTGTAGTTATATCGTGCATGTACAGATTGAAGAGTGCGGGCGATAGGACGGATCCTTGTGGGACTCCGTTTGGAAAGTTTCTGATTTTAGAGGACTGACCGGCAAAAGATACGTGTGCACATCTGCCTGCTAGGAAGTTGGCCAGCCACCGTTTTGTGTTGTTGTGCATGTTTGTGTTGTAGATTTTGTTTGTTAGGTTGTGGCGGGGGATGGCATCGAAGGCTTTACTAATGTCGAGTGTGGCTAATAGTGATCTGTGTGGTGGTCTAGCTGAATTGATGCCGTCGAAAGCTCTTTGTGTAAGGTCTGTGAGAAGAGTGTTTGTGGAGTGCAGTGGCCTAAAGCCATGTTGTGTTGGAGCTAGGGGTAGGTCAGGTGTAATTAGTTGTAATACTAGGCGTTCCATGACTTTGGAGGGGAGCAAAGGAGTGTGATGGGGCGGTGCGAGGAGGGTAGCGTGGGGTCTTTGTTGGGTTTGGGGAATGTGATGATGATACCATGCTTCCAAATGTCTGGTATTGTGTTGTGTGAATAGCTGTAGTTGATATGTTAGTGAGTGCTTGTATGCCTTGTGGTCCCAGGTGTCTGAGGTGTATGTTGCTTATGTTGTCTAGGCCACAGGCGGGTGAGTGCTTGAGATTGTTGATGATATGCTTTGTCTGGTGATTGGTGAAGGGTGTATAGTCAGGGTCTGTGGGGAATTGTCTCTTACGTCGGATGACACGTCGGTCGTCTTTGTGAGGTTTTAGGTGGCTGACATGTGAGAAGTGATTGATGAGAGTGTTTGCTTGTTGTTTACATGAAGGAGTAGAGTCTGTTGTTGTGATTGCAGCATGTGATTGTGTTGTGTTGCTGTTGGAAAGTGTGATGCTGTTTAGTGTTTTGTATAGTTTTTTGGGGTTTGTTTTGTGATCAAGTGTTTGTAGGAAGTTATTCCAATTTAGTTTTTGTTGTTCTTGTATTTTGTTGTTAGTTGGGTGTTGAGTGCTTGAATTGTTGTGTGATGTCTTGTGTGTGGGGTGCTGGGGAGTGTTTCAGTATGTCGCGTTGTCTGATGAGGTTTTGAATTTCTGGTGTGAAGTTGGGGTTGTCTTTTTCTGTTACCTCTTGGAATGTGTTTCTTGTCAGCGTTTTGGATAGTTTTATTGAGTATGTGTACAGCATTGTTGATGTTAGTGATGGGTGTACTGTTTAGAGTTGTGAAGTGTTGTTCTGTCTCATTTGTGAATGCTTCCCAGTTAGCTCTTTTATAATTGGTGTATGTGTGTTTGTGGCTAGCTGGGGTGAGTCTGGTTTTGGTGGTGATAATGATCGGGAGGTGGTCAGAGCCTAAGGTTCTGACCACCCTCCAGGATGTTGTGGGGGCGAGTTCTGGGGAGCAAAAGGTGATGTCTGGAGATGATGGGTTATAGAGGGCTTGGTGAGGAATATGGGTATGTTGATGGATGTCGTTAAGGTGATGAGGTTATCGGTTTGGTTTTGTAGTACCAGCCCTCTGTCTGTGTCGGGGTTGTCGACAAACCAGGGCCGACGCCTTGGCTGTTGTTGTTAACCCTTTCAATTGAGACTGCACCATATACCAAACTGTCGGTGCTGTTGTTGTTAACCCTTTCAATTGAGACTGCACCATATACCAAAGTGTCGGTGCTGTTGTTGTTAACCCTTTCAATTGAGACTGCACCATATACCAAACTGTCGGTGCTGTTGTTGTTAACCCTTTCAATTGAGACTGCACCATATACCAAACTGTCGGTGCTGTTGTTGTTAACCCTTTCAATTGAGACTGCACCATATACCAAACTGTCGGTGCTGCTGTTGTTACCCCTTTCAATTGAGACTGCACCATATACCAAACTGTCGGTGCTGCTGTTGTTACCCCTTTCAATTGAGACTGCACCATATACCAAACTGTCGGTGCTGTTGTTGTTAACCCTTTCAATTGAGACTGCACCATATACCAAACTGTCGGTGCTGTTGTTGTTAACCCTTTCAATTGAAACTGCACCATATACCAAACTGTCGGTGCTGTTGTTCTTAACCCTTTCAATTGGGAATGCACCATATACCAAACTGTCGGTGCTGTTGTTGTTAACCCTTTCAATTGAGACTGCACCATATACCAAACTGTCGGTGCTGTTGTTGTTAACCCTTTCAATTGAGACTGCACCATATACGAAACTGTCGGTGCTGTTGTTGTCAACCCTTTCAATTGAGACTGCACCATATACCAAACTGTCGGTGCTGTTGTTGTTAACCCTTTCAATTGAGATTGCACCATATACCAAACTGTCGGTGCTGTTGTTGTTAACCTTTTCAATTGAGACTGCACCATATACCAAACTGTCGGTGCTGTTGTTGTTAACTCTTTCAATTGAGACTGCACCATATACCAAACTGTCGGTGCTGTTGTTGTTAACCCATTTCAATTGAGACTGCACCATATACCAAACTGTCGGTGCTGTTGTTGTTAACCCTTTCAATTGAGACTGCACCATATACCAAACTGTCGGTGCTGCTGTTGTTACCCCTTTCAATTGAGACTGCACCATATACCAAACTGTCGGTGCTGCTGTTGTTACCCCTTTCAATTGAGACTGCACCATATACCAAACTGTCGGTGCTGTTGTTGTTAACCCTTTCAATTGAGACTGCACCATATACCAAACTGTCGGTGCTGTTGTTGTCAACCCTTTCAATTGAGACTGCACCATATACCAAACTGTCGGTGCTGTTGTTCTTAACCCTTTCAATTGAGACTGCACCTTATACCAAACTGTCGGTGCTGTTTTTAGTTAACCCTTTCAATTGAGACTGCACCATATACCAAACTGTCGGTGCTGTTGTTGTTAACCCTTTCAATTGAGACTGCACCATATACCAAACTGTCGGTGCTGTTGTTGTTAACCCTTTCAATTGAGACTGCACCATATACCAAACTGTCGGTGCTGTTGTTGTTAACCCTTTCAATTGAGACTGCACCATATACCAAACTGTCGGTGCTGTTGTTCTTAACCCTTTCAATTGAGACTGCACCATATACCAAACTGTCGGTGCTGTTGTTGTTAACCCTTTCAATTGAGACTGCACCATATACCAAACTGTCGGTGCTGTTGTTGTTAACCCTTTCAATTGAGACTGCACCATATACCAAACTGTCGGTGCTGTTGTTCTTAACCCTTTCAATTGAGACTGCACCATATACCAAACTGTCGGTGCTGTTGTTCTTAACCCTTTCAATTGAGACTGCACCATCTACCAAACTGTCGGTGCTGTTGTTCTTAACCCTTTCAATTGAGACTGCACCATATACCAAACTGTCGGTGCTGTTGTTGTTAACCCTTTCAATTGAGACTGCACCATATACCAAACTGTCGGTGCTGTTGTTGTTAACTCCTTCAATTGAGACTGCACCATATACCAACTGTCGGTGCTGTTGTTGTTAACTCCTTCAATTGAGACTGCACCATATACCAAACTGTCGGTGCTGTTGTTGTTAACCCTTTCAATTGAAACTGCACCATATACCAAACTGTCGGTGCTGTTGTTCTTAACCCTTTCAATTGGGAATGCACCATATACCAAACTGTCGGTGCTGTTGTTGTTAACCCTTTCAATTGAGACTGCACCATATACCAAACTGTCGGTGCTGTTGTTGTTAACCCTTTGAATTGAGACTGCACCATATACCAAACTGTCGGTGCTGTTGTTGTTAACCCTTTCAATTGAGACTGCACCATATACCAAAATGTCGGTGCTGTTGTTGTTGTTGTTGTTGTTCCCTAAGCTGCCTGGCCGAACAGCCCCGAGTCCCTGAGAAAGGCCATGGCCACGATCGGGCTTTCCCACAGAGCTCTCATTGAGTGTAGATTGTGTTGTTGGCGTAAGTGGTTGTGTGAAATGCAGTCTTCTATGATGTGTTTAATGGTATGGGGTGCTGTGTTACATCCCGGGCAGGTGTCGACAACGGAGTCATCCAGTCTCTTCTGATAGCTCAGGAGAGCTGGATGGTGTCCGCATCTCAGCCTGGCCAGGTGGACTCTGTCCTCGCGAGGAAGGGAGGATTCGGAAGGATGGATTTCGGGAGGTCGTGCATGCAGCTGCGTGTTGTCTGTGAGTGAGTGGATGGATCGGTGAGAGATATGAGTATGGATGTGCTTCTGGAAGTTGGTTCGGGGTGGGCAGGGAGGGAGAGAGGACAATAATTGTGTGTGATACCGTGTGCTGGGTGTTGTTTTGATATTTCTTGGTGTCTGTGGGTGTGTTGCCATGTAGTTTAGTGGGTGGTCTTGGTTCGTGGAGGCTGCTGCCAGGAATTGAGTGCCTCTCATGTCCAGATGGTCTTTGACTTTGAGGATTTTGGTTTCTTGATGTAGGTGATCTGTGGGTGCAGTAGCTGTGCAGCCTGTAATGATCTTCAGGGCTTTGTTTTGAATAGTCTGTAAGGTCTTATGATGTGTTTCAGCTAGGTTAGAAGCCCAGGCTGGGCTTGCGTATTCCATCACTGATCTTATGTATTGTTTATATACTGTGGTGGTAGTTTCTTTGTTGTGTCCAAATTTTGTGTGAGCAAGTGACCTGAGGGCGTTAAGTCTGGGTGTCAGTTTCTTTTTAATGTTTGTGGTGTGCTGTTTGAATGTCATATGAGTATCATATGTTACTCCTAGGATTTTGGGTGTGTGTGTATGTGTTAGGGGTGTGTTGTTTATGGTGAGTTGAGGGATGTATTCGTGTTCTCCTGTCCAACTTGTGAGCAGGGTTGCGGTGGATTTGGCTGGGGCTAGATTAAGTCTGTTTGTAGTGCACCAGCCATGTAGTGTGTTGAGATAGGGTTGAAGGAGATCTGTTGCTCTTTTTGGGTCATGGTGTGTGCATGTGAGTGTTATGTCATCTGCATAGGAGGCTAAGTTTATTTGGGGCGTATTGGGTGTAGTTATATCGTGCATGTACAGATTGAAGAGTGCGGGCGATAGGACGGATCCTTGTGGGACTCCGTTTGGAAAGTTTCTGATTTTAGAGGACTGACCGGCAAAAGATACGTGTGCACATCTGCCTGCTAGGAAGTTGGCCAGCCACCGTTTTGTGTTGTTGTGCATGTTTGTGTTGTAGATTTTGTTTGTTAGGTTGTGGCGGGGGATGGCATCGAAGGCTTTACTAATGTCGAGTGTGGCTAATAGTGATCTGTGTGGTGGTCTAGCTGAATTGATGCCGTCGAAAGCTCTTTGTGTAAGGTCTGTGAGAAGAGTGTTTGTGGAGTGCAGTGGCCTAAAGCCATGTTGTGTTGGAGCTAGGGGTAGGTCAGGTGTAATTAGTTGTAATACTAGGCGTTCCATGACTTTGGAGGGGGAGCAAAGGAGTGTGATGGGGCGGTGCGAGGAGGGTAGCGTGGGGTCTTTGTTGGGTTTGGGGAATGTGATGATGATACCATGCTTCCAAATGTCTGGTATTGTGTTGTGTGAATAGCTGTAGTTTGATATGTTAGTGAGTGCTTGTATGCCTTGTGGTCCCAGGTGTCTGAGGTGTATGTTGCTTATGTTGTCTAGGCCACAGGCGGGTGAGTGCTTGAGATTGTTGATGATATGCTTTGTCTGGTGATTGGTGAAGGGTGTATAGTCAGGGTCTGTGGGGAATTGTCTCTTACGTCGGATGACACGTCGGTCGTCTTGTGAGGTTTTAGGTGGCTGACATGTGAGAAGTGATTGATGAGAGTGTTTGCTTGTTGTTTACATGAAGGAGTAGAGTCTGTTGTTGTGATTGCAGCATGTGATTGTGTTGTGTTGCTGTTGGAAAGTGTGATGCTGTTTAGTGTTTTGTATAGTTTTTTGGGGTTTGTTTTGTGATCAAGTGTTTGTAGGAAGTTATTCCAATTTAGTTTTTGTTGTTCTTGTATTTTGTTGTTAGTTTGGGTGTTGAGTGCTTGAATTTGTTGTGTGATGTCTTGTGTGTGGGGTGCTGGGGAGTGTTTCAGTATGTCGCGTTGTCTGATGAGGTTTTGAATTTCTGGTGTGAAGTTGGGGTTGTGTCTTTTTCTGTTACCTCTTGGAATGTGTTTCTTGTCAGCGTTTTGGATAGTTTTATTGAGTATGTGTACAGCATTGTTGATGTTAGTGATGGGTGTACTGTTTAGAGTTGTGAAGTGTTGTTCTGTCTCATTTGTGAATGCTTCCCAGTTAGCTCTTTTATAATTGGTGTATGTGTGTTTGTGGCTAGCTGGGGTGAGTCTGGTTTTGGTGGTGATAATGATCGGGAGGTGGTCAGAGCCTAAGGTTCTGACCACCCTCCAGGATGTTGTGGGGGCGAGTTCTGGGGAGCAAAAGGTGATGTCTGGAGATGATGGGTTATAGAGGGCTTGGTGAGGAATATGGGTATGTTGATGGATGTCGTTAAGGATGATGAGGTTATCGGTTTGGTTTTGTAGTACCAGCCCTCTGTCTGTGTCGGGGTTGTCGACAAACCAGGCCGACGTCTTGGCTGTTGTTGTTAACCCTTTCAATTGAGACTGCACCATATACCAAACTGTCGGTGCTGTTGTTGTTAACCCTTTCAATTGAGACTGCACCATATACCAAAGTGTCGGTGCTGTTGTTGTTAACCCTTTCAATTGAGACTGCACCATATACCAAACTGTCGGTGCTGTTGTTGTTAACCCTTTCAATTGAGACTGCACCATATACCAAACTGTCGGTGCTGTTGTTGTTAACCCTTTCAATTGAGACTGCACCATATACCAAACTGTCGGTGCTGTTGTTGTTAACCCTTTCAATTGAGACTGCACCATATACCAAACTGTCGGTGCTGTTGTTGTGAACCCTTTCAATTGAGACTGCACCATATACCAAAGTGTCGGTGCTGTTGTTGTTAACCCTTTCAATTGAGACTGCACCATATACCAAACTGTCTGTGCTGTTGTTGTTAACCCTTTCAATTGAGACTGCACCATATACCAAACTGTCGGTGCTGTTGTTGTTAACCTTTTCGATTGAGACTGCACCATATACCAAACTGTCGGTGCTGTTGTTGTTAACCCTTTCGATTGAGACTGCACCATATGCCAAACTGTCGGTGCTGTTGTTGTTAACCCTTTCAATTGAGACTGCACCATATACCAAACTGTCGGTGCTGTTGTTGTTAACCCTTTCAATGCAGACTGCACCATATACCAAACTGTCGGTGCTGTTGTTGTTAACCCTTTCAATTGAGACTGCACCATATACCAAACTGTCGGTGCTGTTGTTGTTAACCCTTTCAATTGAGACTGCACCATATACCAAACTGTCGGTGCTGTTGTTGTTAACCCTTTCAATTGAGACTGCACCATATACCAAACTGTCGGTGCTGTTGTTGTGAACCCTTTCAATTGAGACTGCACCATATACCAAAGTGTCGGTGCTGTTGTTGTTAACCCTTTCAATTGAGACTGCACCATATACCAAACTGTCGGTGCTGTTGTTGTTAACCCTTTGAATTGAGACTGCACCATATACCAAACTGTCGGTGCTGTTGTTGTTAACCCTTTCAATTGAGACTGCACCATATACCAAACTGTCGGTGCTGTTGTTGTTAACCTTTTCGATTGAGACTGCACCATATACCAAACTGTCGGTGCTGTTGTTGTTAACCCTTTCGATTGAGACTGCACCATATGCCAAACTGTCGGTGTTGTTGTTGTTAACCCTTTCAATTGAGACTGCACCATATACCAAACTGTCGATGCTGTTGTTGTTAACCCTTTCAATTGAGACTGCACCGTACACCAAACTGTCGGTGCTGTTGTTGGTAACTCTTTCAATTGAGACTGCACCATATACCAAACTGTCGGTGCTGTTGTTGTTAACCCTTTCAATTGAGACTGCACCATATACCAAACTGTCGGGGCTGTTGTTGTTAACCCTTTCAATTGAGACTGCACCATATACCAAACTGTCGGTGCTGTTGTTGTTAACCCTTTCAATTGAGACTGCACCATATACCAAACTGTCGGTGATGTTGTTGTTAACCCTTTGAATTGAGACTGCACCATATACCAAACTGTCGGTGCTGTTGTTGTTAACCCTTTCAATTGAGACTGCACCATATACCAAACTGTCGGTGCTGTTGTTGTTGACCCTTTCAATTGAGACTGCACCATATACCAAACTGTCGGTGCTGTTGTTGTTAACCCTTTCAATTGAGACTGCACCATATACCAAACTGTCGGTGATGTTGTTGTTAACCCTTTGAATTGAGACTGCACCATATACCAAACTGTCGGTGCTGTTGTTGTTAACCCTTTCAATTGAGACTGCACCATAATACCAAACTGTCGGTGCTGTTGTTGTTAACCCTTTCAATTGAGACTGCACCATATACCAAACTGTCGGTGCTGTTGTTGTTGACCCTTTCAATTGAGACTGCACCATATACCAAACTGTCGGTGCTGTTGTTGTTAACCCTTTCAATTGAGACTGCACCATATACCAAACTGTCGGTGCTGTTGTTGTTAACCCTTTCAATTGAGACTGCACCATATACCAAACTGTCGGTGCTGTTGTTGTTAACCCTTTCAATTGAGACTGCACCATATACCAAACTGTCGGTGCTGTTGTTGTTAACCCTTAAAATTGAGACTGCACCATATACCAAACTGTCGGTGCTGTTGTTGTTAACCCTTTCAATTGAGACTGCACCATATACCAAACTGTCGGTGCTGTTGTTGTTAACCCTTTCAATTGAGACTGCACCATATACCAAACTGTCGGTGCTGTTGTTGTTAACCCTTTCAATTGAGACTGCACCATATACCAAACTGTCGGTGCTGTTGTTGTCAACCCTTTCAATTGAGACTGCACCATATACCAAACTGTCGGTGCTGTTGTTCTTAACCCTTTCAATTGAGACTGCACCATATACCAAACTGTCGGTGCTGTTGTTGTTAACCCTTTCAATTGAGACTGCACCATATACCAAACTGTCGGTGCTGTTGTTGTTAACCCTTTCAATTGAGACTGCACCATATACCAAACTGTCGGTGCTGTTGTTGTTAACCCTTTCAATTGAGACTGCACCATATACCAAACTGTCGGTGCTGTTGTTGTTAACCTTTCAATTGAGACTGCACCATATACCAAACTGTTGGTGCTGTTGTTGTTAACCCTTTCAATTGAGACTGCACCATATACCAAACTGTCGGTGCTGTTGTTGTTAACCCTTTCAATTGAGACTGCACCATATACCAAACTGTCGGTGCTGTTGTTGTTAACCCTTTCAATTGAGACTGCACCATATACCAAACTGTCGGTGCTGTTGTTGTTAACCCTTTCAATTGAGACTGCACCATATACCAAACTGTCGGTGCTGTTGTTGTTAACCCTTTCAATTGAGACTGCACCATATACCAACTGTCGGTGCTGTTGTTGTTAACCCTTTCAATTGAGACTGCATATACCAAACTGTCGGTGCTGTTGTTATTAACCAAACTGTCGGTCAATTTCAATTGAGACTGCACCATATACCAAACTGTCGGTGCTGTTGTTGTTAACCCTTTCAATTGAGACTGGTGCGCACCATATACCAAACTGTCGGTGCTGTTGTTGTTGACCCTTTCAATTGAGACTGCACCATATACCAAACTGTCGGTGCTGTTGTTGGTTAACCCACTCCCCTCAATTGAGAACTGCACCATATACCAAAACTGCGGTCGTGCTGGTGTTGTTAACCCTTTCAATTGAGACTGCACCATATACCAAACTGTCGGTGCTGTTGTTGTTAACCCTTTCAATTGAGACTGCACCATATACCAAACTGTCGGTGCTGTTGTTGTTAACCCTTTCAATTGAGACTGCACCATATACCAAAATGTCGGTGCTGTTGTTGTTAACTCTTTCAATTGAGACTGCACCATATACCAAACTGTCGGTGCTGTTGTTGTTAACCCTTTCAATTGAGACTGCACCATATACCAAACTGTCGGTGCTGTTGTTGTTAACCCTTTCAATTGAGACTGCACCATATACCAAACTGTCGGTGCTGTTGTTGTTAACCCTTTCAATTGAGACTGCACCATATACCAAACTGTCGGTGCTGTTGTTGTTAACCCTTTCAATTGAGACTGCACCATATACCAAACTGTCGGTGCTGTTGTTGTTAACCCTTTCAATTGAGACTGCACCATATACGAAACTGTCGGTGCTGTTGTTGTCAACCCTTTCAATTGAGACTGCACCATATACCAAACTGTCGGTGCTGTTGTTGTTAACCCTTTCAATTGAGACTGCACCATATACCAAACTGTCGGTGCTGTTGTTGTTAACCCTTTCAATTGAGACTGCACCATATACCAAACTGTCGGTGCTGTTGTTGTTAACCCTTTCAATTGAGACTGCACCATATACCAAACTGTGTCGGTGCTGTTGTTGTTATCCCTTTCAATTGAGACTGCACCATATACCAAACTGTCCGGTGCTGTTGCTGTTACCGTTGAGACTTTCCCCTTATACAAACGGTTAGGTGCTGTTGTTGTTAACCTTTCAGATTGAGACTGCACCAGATTACCAAACTGTCGGTGCTGTTGTTGTTAAACCTTTAAATTGAGACTGCACCATCACTTCAGAATTGAGGACTGCACCATATACCAAACTGTCGGTGCTGTTGTTTGTTAACCCTTTCAATTGAGACTGCACCATATACCAAACTGTCGGTGCTGTTGTTGAAACCCTTTCAATTGAGACTGCACCATATACCAAACTGTCGGTGCTGTTGTTGTTAACCCTTTCAATTGAGACTGCACCATATACCAAACTGTCGGTGCTGGTTGTTTAACCCTTTCAATTGAGACTGCACCATATACCAAACTGTCGGTGCTGTTGTTGTTTTTCATTGAATGACTGCACCATATACCAAACTGTCGGTGCTGTTGTTGTTAACCCTTCAATTGAATGAGACAATCAAACTGTCGGTGCTGTTGTTGTTAACCCTTTTGAGACTGCACCATAACCAAACTGTCGGTGCTGTTGTTAACCCTTTCAATTGAGACTGCACCATATACCAAACTGTCGGTGCTGTTGTTGTTAACCCTTTCAATTGAGACTGCACCATATACCAAACTGTCGGTGCTGTTGTTGTTAACCCTTTCAATTGAGACTGCACCATATACCAAACTGTCGGTGCTGTTGTTGTTAACCCTTTCAATTGAGACTGCACCATATACCAAACTGTCGGTGCTGTTGTTGTTAACCCTTTCAATTGAGACTGCACCATATACCAAACTGTCGGTGCTGTTGTTAACCTTTCAATTGAGACTGCACCATATACCAAACTGTCGGTGCTGTTGTTGTTAACCCTTTCAATTGAGACTGCACCATATACCAAACTGTCGGTGCTGTTGTTGTTAACCCTTTCAATTGAGACTGCACCATATACCAAACTGTCGGTGCTGTTGTTGTTAACCCTTTCAATTGAGACTGCACCATATACCAAACTGTCGGTGCTGTTGTTGTTAACCCTTTCAATTGAGACTGCACCATATACCAAACTGTCGGTGCTGTTGTTGTTAACCCTTTCAATTGAGACTGCACCATATACCAAACTGTCGGTGCTGTTGTTGTTAACCCTTTCAATTGAGACTGCACCATATACCAAACTGTCGGTGCTGTTGTTGTTAACCCTTTCAATTGAGACTGCACCATATACCAAACTGTCGGTGCTGTTGTTGTTAACCCTTTCAATTGAGACTGCACCATATACCAAACTGTCGGTGCTGTTGTTGTTAACCCTTTCAATTGAGACTGCACCATATACCAAACTGTCGGTGCTGTTGTTGTTAACCCTTTCAATTGAGACTGCACCATATACCAAACTGTCGGTGCTGTTGTTGTTAACCCTTTCAATTGAGACTGCACCATATACCAAACTGTCGGTGCTGTTGTTGTTAACCCTTTCAATTGAGACTGCACCATATACCAAACTGTCGGTGCTGTTGTTGTTAACCCTTTCAATTGAGACTGCACCATATACCAAACTGTCGGTGCTGTTGTTGTTAACCCTTTCAATTGAGACTGCACCATATACCAAACTGTCGGTGCTGTTGTTGTTAACCCTTTCAATTGAGACTGCACCATATACCAAACTGTCGGTGCTGTTGTTGTTAACCCTTTCAATTGAGACTGCACCATATACCAAACTGTCGGTGCTGTTGTTGTTAACCCTTTCAATTGAGACTGCACCATATACCAAACTGTCGGTGCTGTTGTTGTTAACCCTTTCAATTGAGACTGCACCATATACCAAACTGTCGGTGCTGTTGTTGTTAACCCTTTCAATTGAGACTGCACCATATACCAAACTGTCGGTGCTGTTGTTGTTAACCCTTTCAATTGAGACTGCACCATATACCAAACTGTCGGTGCTGTTGTTGTTAACCCTTTCAATTGAGACTGCACCATATACCAAACTGTCGGTGCTGTTGTTGTTAACCCTTTCAATTGAGACTGCACCATATACCAAACTGTCGGTGCTGTTGTTGTTAACCCTTTCAATTGAGACTGCACCATATACCAAACTGTCGGTGCTGTTGTTGTTAACCCTTTCAATTGAGACTGCACCATATACCAAACTGTCGGTGCTGTTGTTGTTAACCCTTTCAATTGAGACTGCACCATATACCAAACTGTCGGTGCTGTTGTTGTTAACCCTTTCAATTGAGACTGCACCATATACCAAACTGTCGGTGCTGTTGTTGTTAACCCTTTCAATTGAGACTGCACCATATACCAAACTGTCGGTGCTGTTGTTGTTAACCCTTTCAATTGAGACTGCACCATATACCAAACTGTCGGTGCTGTTGTTGTTAACCCTTTCAATTGAGACTGCACCATATACCAAACTGTCGGTGCTGTTGTTGTTAACCCTTTCAATTGAGACTGCACCATATACCAAACTGTCGGTGCTGTTGTTGTTAACCCTTTCAATTGAGACTGCACCATATACCAAACTGTCGGTGCTGTTGTTGTTAACCCTTTCAATTGAGACTGCACCATATACCAAACTGTCGGTGCTGTTGTTGTTAACCCTTTCAATTGAGACTGCACCATATACCAAACTGTCGGTGCTGTTGTTGTTAACCCTTTCAATTGAGACTGCACCATATACCAAACTGTCGGTGCTGTTGTTGTTAACCCTTTCAATTGAGACTGCACCATATACCAAACTGTCGGTGCTGTTGTTGTTAACCCTTTCAATTGAGACTGCACCATATACCAAACTGTCGGTGCTGTTGTTGTTAACCCTTTCAATTGAGACTGCACCATATACCAAACTGTCGGTGCTGTTGTTAACCTTTTCAATTGAGACTGCACCATATACCAAACTGTCGGTGCTGTTGTTGTTAACCCTTTCAATTGAGACTGCACCATATACCAAACTGTCGGTGCTGTTGTTGTTAACCCTTTCAATTGAGACTGCACCATATACCAAACTGTCGGTGCTGTTGTTGTTAACCCTTTCAATTGAGACTGCACCATATACCAAACTGTCGGTGCTGTTGTTGTTAACCCTTTCAATTGAGACTGCACCATATACCAAACTGTCGGTGCTGTTGTTGTTAACCCTTTCAATTGAGACTGCACCATATACCAAACTGTCGGTGCTGTTGTTGTTAACCCTTTCAATTGAGACTGCACCATATACCAAACTGTCGGTGCTGTTGTTGTTAACCCTTTCAATTGAGACTGCACCATATACCAAACTGTCGGTGCTGTTGTTGTTAACCCTTTCAATTGAGACTGCACCATATACCAAACTGTCGGTGCTGTTGTTGTTAACCCTTTCAATTGAGACTGCACCATATACCAAACTGTCGGTGCTGTTGTTGTTAACCCTTTCAATTGAGACTGCACCATATACCAAACTGTCGGTGCTGTTGTTGTTAACCCTTTCAATTGAGACTGCACCATATACCAAACTGTCGGTGCTGTTGTTGTTAACCCTTTCAATTGAGACTGCACCATATACCAAACTGTCGGTGCTGTTGTTTTAACCCTTTCAATTGAGACTGCACCATATACCAAACTGTCGGTGCTGTTGTTGTTAACCCTTTCAATTGAGACTGCACCATATACCAAACTGTCGGTGCTGTTGTTGTTAACCCTTTCAATTGAGACTGCACCATATACCAAACTGTCGGTGCTGTTGTTGTTAACCCTTTCAATTGAGACTGCACCATATACCAAACTGTCGGTGCTGTTGTTGTTAACCCTTTCAATTGAGACTGCACCATATACCAAACTGTCGGTGCTGTTGTTGTTAACCCTTTCAATTGAGACTGCACCATATACCAAACTGTCGGTGCTGTTGTTGTTAACCCTTTCAATTGAGACTGCACCATATACCAAACTGTCGGTGCTGTTGTTGTTAACCCTTTCAATTGAGACTGCACCATATACCAAACTGTCGGTGCTGTTGTTGTTAACCCTTTCAATTGAGACTGCACCATATACCAAACTGTCGGTGCTGTTGTTGTTAACCCTTTCAATTGAGACTGCACCATATACCAAACTGTCGGTGCTGTTGTTGTTAACCCTTTCAATTGAGACTGCACCATATACCAAACTGTCGGTGCTGTTGTTGTTAACCCTTTCAATTGAGACTGCACCATATACCAAACTGTCGGTGCTGTTGTTGTTAACCCTTTCAATTGAGACTGCACCATATACCAAACTGTCGGTGCTGTTGTTGTTAACCCTTTCAATTGAGACTGCACCATATACCAAACTGTCGGTGCTGTTGTTGTTAACCCTTTCAATTGAGACTGCACCATATACCAAACTGTCGGTGCTGTTGTTGTTAACCCTTTCAATTGAGACTGCACCATATACCAAACTGTCGGTGCTGTTGTTGTTAACCCTTTCAATTGAGACTGCACCATATACCAAACTGTCGGTGCTGTTGTTGTTAACCCTTTCAATTGAGACTGCACCATATACCAAACTGTCGGTGCTGTTGTTGTTAACCCTTTCAATTGAGACTGCACCATATACCAAACTGTCGGTGCTGTTGTTGTTAACCCTTTCAATTGAGACTGCACCATATACCAAACTGTCGGTGCTGTTGTTGTTAACCCTTTCAATTGAGACTGCACCATATACCAAACTGTCGGTGCTGTTGTTGTTAACCCTTTCAATTGAGACTGCACCATATACCAAACTGTCGGTGCTGTTGTTGTTAACCCTTTCAATTGAGACTGCACCATATACCAAACTGTCGGTGCTGTTGTTGTTAACCCTTTCAATTGAGACTGCACCATATACCAAACTGTCGGTGCTGTTGTTGTTAACCCTTTCAATTGAGACTGCACCATATACCAAACTGTCGGTGCTGTTGTTGTTAACCCTTTCAATTGAGACTGCACCATATACCAAACTGTCGGTGCTGTTGTTTTAACCCTTTCAATTGAGACTGCACCATATACCAAACTGTCGGTGCTGTTGTTGTTAACCCTTTCAATTGAGACTGCACCATATACCAAACTGTCGGTGCTGTTGTTGTTAACCCTTTCAATTGAGACTGCACCATATACCAAACTGTCGGTGCTTGTTGTTAACCCTTTCAATTGAGACTGCACCATATACCAAACTGTCGGTGCTGTTGTTGTTAACCCTTTCAATTGAGACTGCACCATATACCAAACTGTCGGTGCTGTTGTTGTTAACCCTTTCAATTGAGACTGCACCATATACCAAACTGTCGGTGCTGTTGTTGTTAACCCTTTCAATTGAGACTGCACCATATACCAAACTGTCGGTGCTGTTGTTGTTAACCCTTTCAATTGAGACTGCACCATATACCAAACTGTCGGTGCTGTTGTTGTTAACCCTTTCAATTGAGACTGCACCATATACCAAACTGTCGGTGCTGTTGTTGTTAACCCTTTCAATTGAGACTGCACCATATACCAAACTGTCGGTGCTGTTGTTGTTAACCCTTTCAATTGAGACTGCACCATATACCAAACTGTCGGTGCTGTTGTTGTTAACCCTTTCAATTGAGACTGCACCATATACCAAACTGTCGGTGCTGTTGTTGTTAACCCTTTCAATTGAGACTGCACCATATACCAAACTGTCGGTGCTGTTGTTGTTAACCCTTTCAATTGAGACTGCACCATATACCAAACTGTCGGTGCTGTTGTTGTTAACCCTTTCAATTGAGACTGCACCATATACCAAACTGTCGGTGCTGTTGTTGTTAACCCTTTCAATTGAGACTGCACCATATACCAAACTGTCGGTGCTGTTGTTGTTAACCCTTTCAATTGAGACTGCACCATATACCAAACTGTCGGTGCTGTTGTTGTTAACCCTTTCAATTGAGACTGCACCATATACCAAACTGTCGGTGCTGTTGTTGTTAACCCTTTCAATTGAGACTGCACCATATACCAAACTGTCGGTGCTGTTGTTGTTAACCCTTTCAATTGAGACTGCACCATATACCAAACTGTCGGTGCTGTTGTTGTTAACCCTTTCAATTGAGACTGCACCATATACCAAACTGTCGGTGCTGTTGTTGTTAACCCTTTCAATTGAGACTGCACCATATACCAAACTGTCGGTGCTGTTGTTGTTAACCCTTTCAATTGAGACTGCACCATATACCAAACTGTCGGTGCTGTTGTTGTTAACCCTTTCAATTGAGACTGCACCATATACCAAACTGTCGGTGCTGTTGTTGTTAACCCTTTCAATTGAGACTGCACCATATACCAAACTGTCGGTGCTGTTGTTGTTAACCCTTTCAATTGAGACTGCACCATATACCAAACTGTCGGTGCTGTTGTTGTTAACCCTTTCAATTGAGACTGCACCATATACCAAACTGTCGGTGCTGTTGTTGTTAACCCTTTCAATTGAGACTGCACCATATACCAAACTGTCGGTGCTGTTGTTGTTAACCCTTTCAATTGAGACTGCACCATATACCAAACTGTCGGTGCTGTTGTTGTTAACCCTTTCAATTGAGACTGCACCATATACCAAACTGTCGGTGCTGTTGTTGTTAACCCTTTCAATTGAGACTGCACCATATACCAAACTGTCGGTGCTGTTGTTGTTAACCCTTTCAATTGAGACTGCACCATATACCAAACTGTCGGTGCTGTTGTTGTTAACCCTTTCAATTGAGACTGCACCATATACCAAACTGTCGGTGCTGTTGTTGTTAACCCTTTCAATTGAGACTGCACCATATACCAAACTGTCGGTGCTGTTGTTGTTAACCCTTTCAATTGAGACTGCACCATATACCAAACTGTCGGTGCTGTTGTTGTTAACCCTTTCAATTGAGACTGCACCATATACCAAACTGTCGGTGCTGTTGTTGTTAACCCTTTCAATTGAGACTGCACCATATACCAAACTGTCGGTGCTGTTGTTGTTAACCCTTTCAATTGAGACTGCACCATATACCAAACTGTCGGTGCTGTTGTTGTTAACCCTTTCAATTGAGACTGCACCATATACCAAACTGTCGGTGCTGTTGTTGTTAACCCTTTCAATTGAGACTGCACCATATACCAAACTGTCGGTGCTGTTGTTGTTAACCCTTTCAATTGAGACTGCACCATATACCAAACTGTCGGTGCTGTTGTTGTTAACCCTTTCAATTGAGACTGCACCATATACCAAACTGTCGGTGCTGTTGTTGTTAACCCTTTCAATTGAGACTGCACCATATACCAAACTGTCGGTGCTGTTGTTGTTAACCCTTTCAATTGAGACTGCACCATATACCAAACTGTCGGTGCTGTTGTTGTTAACCCTTTCAATTGAGACTGCACCATATACCAAACTGTCGGTGCTGTTGTTGTTAACCCTTTCAATTGAGACTGCACCATATACCAAACTGTCGGTGCTGTTGTTGTTAACCCTTTCAATTGAGACTGCACCATATACCAAACTGTCGGTGCTGTTGTTGTTAACCCTTTCAATTGAGACTGCACCATATACCAAACTGTCGGTGCTGTTGTTGTTAACCCTTTCAATTGAGACTGCACCATATACCAAACTGTCGGTGCTGTTGTTGTTAACCCTTTCAATTGAGACTGCACCATATACCAAACTGTCGGTGCTGTTGCTGCTTACCCTTTCAATTGAGACTGCACCATATACCAAACTGTCGGTGCTGTTGTTGTTAACCCTTTCAATTGAGACTGCACCATATACCAAACTGTCGGTGCTGTTGTTGTTAACCCTTTCAATTGAGACTGCACCATATACCAAACTGTCGGTGCTGTTGTTGTTAACCCTTTCAATTGAGACTGCACCATATACCAAACTGTCGGTGCTGTTGTTGTTAACCCTTTCAATTGAGACTGCACCATATACCAAACTGTCGGTGCTGTTGTTGTTAACCCTTTCAATTGAGACTGCACCATATACCAAACTGTCGGTGCTGTTGTTGTTAACCCTTTCAATTGAGACTGCACCATATACCAAACTGTCGGTGCTGTTGTTGTTAACCCTTTCAATTGAGACTGCACCATATACCAAACTGTCGGTGCTGTTGTTGTTAACCCTTTCAATTGAGACTGCACCATATACCAAACTGTCGGTGCTGTTGTTGTTAACCCTTTCAATTGAGACTGCACCATATACCAAACTGTCGGTGCTGCTGTTGTTGTTAACCCTTTCAATTGAGACTGCACCATATAACAAACTGTCGGTGCTGTTGTTGTTAACCCTTTCAATTGAGACTGCACCATATACCAAACTGTCGGTGCTGTTGTTGTTAACCCTTTCAATTGAGACTGCACCATATACCAAACTGTCGGTGCTGTTGTTGTTAACCCTTTCAATTGAGACTGCACCATATACCAAACTGTCGGTGCTGTTGTTGTTAACCCTTTCAATTGAGACTGCACCATATACCAAACTGTCGGTGCTGTTGTTGTTAACCCTTTCAATTGAGACTGCACCATATACCAAACTGTCGGTGCTGTTGTTGTTAACCCTTTCAATTGAGACTGCACCATATACCAAACTGTCGGTGCTGTTGTTGTTAACCCTTTCAATTGAGACTGCACCATATACCAAACTGTCGGTGCTGTTGTTGTTAAAACTGTCGGTGCTGTTGTTGTTAACCCTTTCAATTGAGACTGCTGCTGTTTTTGTTAACCCTTTCAATTGAGGGAGCAAAAGGCATAACTGCCTATAGCGAGTGCCTCCCCCATAGTTGAAAGAGTGACAGGGCCAAAATCAAGGGACGTTCGAGCCAAAATGCCTGGACACACGGAGTTTGAAGCAATTTAAGTCATAGGAAGAGGGAAAGACTGATTCTGGGAGAGAGTTCCAGAGCTCAGATATTGAGTAGAAGAAAGTTTGAGAATAACGTTTCACTCTTGGGTTGGAGAGTTGCAAAGAGTAGGGGTGGGATTGAGTTGCAAGACGGGTACCACGTGCCCTACGTAAAGGAGGTGGTATGCACTGGGATGGCTCTGAGGAACACTGATTATTATAGTAGCGATAGAATAGCGAGAGAGATGCAACATTGCGGCGGAGAGAGAGAGATTGCAGAGAGTTGGTGAGTGGATGGGAGTTAATGATACGAAAGTCCTTCCTTTCAACTTTGTCTAGGAGAGCGGTGTGAGAGGAACCCCCACACATGTGAACAATACTCATACAAGCGCACTATGCCCCTGTACAGAGCAAGAAGCTGTGCAGGGGAAAAGAACCCCCTAAGGCGGTTGAGCACACCCAGCTTCTGGGAGGCTGCCTTAGCAAGACTGGTAATATGGTCCTTCCAAATGAGAGCAGAAGAAAAGAGACACCAAGAATATTGAGAGAAGATGAAGGGTTGATTTTTGTATTGTTGAAGAACAAGGGATAGTCCGCTGGGAGATCCTGACGGGTAGATAGATGGAGAAATTGGGTTTGGAAGCATTAAAGTTAACAAGGTTTTCTCTGCCCCAATTGGAAATAGTATTTAGATCAGAATTTAAGAGTTCTATGGCTTCATTACGTTTGTCGTTGAGGGATTGCTGGCTGGGGCGTTCTGAAAAACTAATGGAGTAGTGTAAGGTTGAGTCTGCGTATTAATGGATGGGAATTAAGGTACAGTTAAGGAGATCATTTATAAAAATTAGAAAGAGAATAGGAGATAGGACAGAGCCCTGAGGAACACCGGAGTTTATAAGGTGAGGAAGTGAACAATGGCCGTCCACAACCGCAGCTATGGAACGGCCGGAAAATTAGAGACAAAGGCACAGATGGAGGGATAGAAACCGAAGGAGGGTAGTTTAGAAATTAACGATTTATGCCAGACTCTATCGAAGGCTTTCGATATGTCTAGTGCAATAGAAAAAGTCTCACCGAAGTCCCGAAAGAAGGATAACCAAGTTAGGAAGATATGAAAGAAGATCACCAGTAGTGCGACCCTTAAGCAACTGGCGATCTGAGAGCAGATTATGAGAAGAGAAATGCTTAAGAAATTTGGAAGCAAGAATAGTTTCAAAAACTTTAGAAAGACAAGAGATAAGAGCAATTGGACGATAGTTGGAGGGTTGAGAGCGGTCACCCTTCTTTGGGACAGGTTGAATGTGAGCAAACTTCCAGCATGAAGGGAAGACGTTAGAGGATAGACAGAGACGAAAGAGTTTGCCTAGGCAGGGAGTCCGCACGGAAGCACAGTTTTTGAGAACAACAGGAGGAACACCGTCCGGACCGTACGCCTTATTAGTGTTAAGCCCAGAGAGGGTAGAAAGTACATCTTTAGAAGAGATTAGGATATTAGGCATAAGTAAGAGAGAGGAGGGCGGAGAGGGAGGAATAGCACCATAGCTATCTCAAATAGCATTGAGACTGCACCATATACCAAACTGTTGGTGCTGTTGTTGTTAACACTTTCAATTGAGACTGCACCATATACCAAACTGTCGGTGCTGTTGTTGTTAACCCTTTCAATTGAGACTGCACCATATACCAAACTGTCGGTGCTGTTGTTGTTAACCCTTTCAATTGAGACTGCACCATATACCAAACTGTCGGTGCTGTTGTTGTTAACCCTTTCAATTGAGACTGCACCATATACCAAACTGTCGGTGCTGTTGTTGTTAACCCTTTCAATTGAGACTGCACCATATACCAAACTGTCGGTGCTGTTGTTGTTAACCCTTTCAATTGAGACTGCACCATATACCAAACTGTCGGTGCTGTTGTTGTTAACCCTTTGAATTGAGACTGCACCATATGCCAAACAGTCTGTGCTGTTGTTGTTAACCCTTTCGATTGAGACTGCACCATATGCCAAACTGTCGGTGTTGTTGTTGTTAACCCTTTCAATTGAGACTGCACCATATACCAAACTGTCGGTGCTGTTTTTCTTAACTCTTTCAATTGAGACTGCACCATATACCAAACTGTCGGTGCTGTTGTTGTTAACCCTTTCAATTGAGACTGCACCATATACCAAACTGTCGGTGCTGTTGTTGTTAACCCTTTCAATTGAGACTGCACCATATACCAAACTGTCGGTGCTGTTGTTGTTAACCCTTTCAATTGAGACTGCACCATATACCAAACTGTCGGTGCTGTTGTTGTTAACCCTTTCAATTGAGACTGCACCATATACCAAACTGTCGGTGCTGTTGTTGTTAACCCTTTCAATTGAGACTGCACCATATACCAAACTGTCGGTGCTGTTGTTGTTAACCCTTTCAATTGAGACTGCACCATATACCAAACTGTCGGTGCTGTTGTTGTTAACCCTTTCAATTGAGACTGCACCATATACCAAACTGTCGGTGCTGTTGTTGTTAACCCTTTCAATTGAGACTGCACCATATACCAAACTGTCGGTGCTGTTGTTGTTAACCCTTTCAATTGAGACTGCACCATATACCAAACTGTCGGTGCTGTTGTTGTTAACCCTTTCAATTGAGACTGCACCATATACCAAACTGTCGGTGCTGTTGTTGTTAACCCTTTCAATTGAGACTGCACCATATACCAAACTGTCGGTGCTGTTGTTGTTAACCCTTTCAATTGAGACTGCACCATATACCAAACTGTCGGTGCTGTTGTTGTTAACCCTTTCAATTGAGACTGCACCATATACCAAACTGTCGGTGCTGTTGTTGTTAACCCTTTCAATTGAGACTGCACCATATACCAAACTGTCGGTGCTGTTGTTGTTAACCCTTTCAATTGAGACTGCACCATATACCAAACTGTCGGTGCTGTTGTTGTTAACCCTTTCAATTGAGACTGCACCATATACCAAACTGTCGGTGCTGTTGTTACCCTTTCAATTGAGACTGCACCATATACCAAACTGTCGGTGCTGTTGTTGTTAACCCTTTCAATTGAGACTGCACCATATACCAAACTGTCGGTGCTGTTGTTGTTAACCCTTTCAATTGAGACTGCACCATATACCAAACTGTCGGTGCTGTTGTTGTTAACCCTTTCAATTGAGACTGCACCATATACCAAACTGTCGGTGCTGTTGTTGTTAACCCTTTCAATTGAGACTGCACCATATACCAAACTGTCGGTGCTGTTGTTGTTAACCCTTTCAATTGAGACTGCACCATATACCAAACTGTCGGTGCTGTTGTTGTTAACCCTTTCAATTGAGACTGCACCATATACCAAACTGTCGGTGCTGTTGTTCTTAACCCTTTCAATTGAGACTGCACCATATACCAAACTGTCGGTGCTGTTGTTGTTAACCCTTTCAATTGAGACTGCACCATATACCAAACTGTCGGTGCTGTTGTTGTTAACCCTTTCAATTGAGACTGCACCATATACAAAACTGTCGGTGCTGTTGTTGTTAACCCTTTCAATTGAGACTGCACCATATACCAAACTGTCGGTGCTGTTGTTGTTAACCCTTTCAATTGAGACTGCACCATATACCAAACTGTCGGTGCTGTTGTTGTTAACCCTTTCAATTGAGACTGCACCATATACCAAACTGTCGGTGCTGTTGTTGTTAACCCTTTCAATTGAGACTGCACCATATACCAAACTGTCGGTGCTGTTGTTGTTAACCCTTTCAATTGAGACTGCACCATATACCAAACTGTCGGTGCTGTTGTTGTTAACCCTTTCAATTGAGACTGCACCATATACCAAACTGTCGGTGCTGTTGTTGTTAACCCTTTCAATTGAGACTGCACCATATACCAAACTGTCGGTGCTGTTGTTGTTAACCCTTTCAATTGAGACTGCACCATATACCAAACTGTCGGTGCTGTTGTTGTTAACCCTTTCAATTGAGACTGCACCATATACCAAACTGTCGGTGCTGTTGTTGTTAACCCTTTCAATTGAGACTGCACCATATACCAAACTGTCGGTGCTGTTGTTGTTAACCCTTTCAATTGAGACTGCACCATATACCAAACTGTCGGTGCTGTTGTTGTTAACCCTTTCAATTGAGACTGCACCATATACCAAACTGTCGGTGCTGTTGTTGTTAACCCTTTCAATTGAGACTGCACCATAACCAAACTGTCGGTGCTGTTGTTGTTAACCCTTTCAATTGAGACTGCACCATATACCAAACTGTCGGTGCTGTTGTTGTTAACCCTTTCAATTGAGACTGCACCATATACCAAACTGTCGGTGCTGTTGTTGTTAACCCTTTCAATTGAGACTGCACCATATACCAAACTGTCGGTGCTGTTGTTGTTAACCCTTTCAATTGAGACTGCACCATATACCAAACTGTCGGTGCTGTTGTTGTTAACCCTTTCAATTGAGACTGCACCATATACCAAACTGTCGGTGCTGTTGTTGTTAACCCTTTCAATTGAGACTGCACCATATACCAAACTGTCGGTGCTGTTGTTGTTAACCCTTTCAATTGAGACTGCACCATATACCAAACTGTCGGTGCTGTTGTTGTTAACCCTTTCAATTGAGACTGCACCATATACCAAACTGTCGGTGCTGTTGTTGTTAACCCTTTCAATTGAGACTGCACCATATACCAAACTGTCGGTGCTGTTGTTGTTAACCCTTTCAATTGAGACTGCACCATATACCAAACTGTCGGTGCTGTTGTTGTTAACCCTTTCAATTGAGACTGCACCATATACCAAACTGTCGGTGCTGTTGTTGTTAACCCTTTCAATTGAGACTGCACCATATACCAAACTGTCGGTGCTGTTGTTGTTAACCCTTTCAATTGAGACTGCACCATATACCAAACTGTCGGTGCTGTTGTTGTTAACCCTTTCAATTGAGACTGCACCATATACCAAACTGTCGGTGCTGTTGTTGTTAACCCTTTCAATTGAGACTGCACCATATACCAAACTGTCGGTGCTGTTGTTGTTAACCCTTTCAATTGAGACTGCACCATATACCAAACTGTCGGTGCTGTTGTTGTTAACCCTTTCAATTGAGACTGCACCATATACCAAACTGTCGGTGCTGTTGTTGTTAACCCTTTCAATTGAGACTGCACCATATACCAAACTGTCGGTGCTGTTGTTGTTAACCCTTTCAATTGAGACTGCACCATATACCAAACTGTCGGTGCTGTTGTTGTTAACCCTTTCAATTGAGACTGCACCATATACCAAACTGTCGGTGCTGTTGTTGTTAACCCTTTCAATTGAGACTGCACCATATACCAAACTGTCGGTGCTGTTGTTGTTAACCCTTTCAATTGAGACTGCACCATATACCAAACTGTCGGTGCTGTTGTTGTTAACCCTTTCAATTGAGACTGCACCATATACCAAACTGTCGGTGCTGTTGTTGTTAACCCTTTCAATTGAGACTGCACCATATACCAAACTGTCGGTGCTGTTGTTGTTAACCCTTTCAATTGAGACTGCACCATATACCAAACTGTCGGTGCTGTTGTTGTTAACCCTTTCAATTGAGACTGCACCATATACCAAACTGTCGGTGCTGTTGTTGTTAACCCTTTCAATTGAGACTGCACCATATACCAAACTGTCGGTGCTGTTGTTGTTAACCCTTTCAATTGAGACTGCACCATATACCAAACTGTCGGTGCTGTTGTTGTTAACCCTTTCAATTGAGACTGCACCATATACCAAACTGTCGGTGCTGTTGTTGTTAACCCTTTCAATTGAGACTGCACCATATACCAAACTGTCGGTGCTGTTGTTGTTAACCCTTTCAATTGAGACTGCACCATATACCAAACTGTCGGTGCTGTTGTTGTTAACCCTTTCAATTGAGACTGCACCATATACCAAACTGTCGGTGCTGTTGTTGTTAACCCTTTCAATTGAGACTGCACCATATACCAAACTGTCGGTGCTGTTGTTGTTAACCCTTTCAATTGAGACTGCACCATATACCAAACTGTCGGTGCTGTTGTTGTTAACCCTTTCAATTGAGACTGCACCATATACCAAACTGTCGGTGCTGTTGTTGTTAACCCTTTCAATTGAGACTGCACCATATACCAAACTGTCGGTGCTGTTGTTGTTAACCCTTTCAATTGAGACTGCACCATATACCAAACTGTCGGTGCTGTTGTTGTTAACCCTTTCAATTGAGACTGCACCATATACCAAACTGTCGGTGCTGTTGTTGTTAACCCTTTCAATTGAGACTGCACCATATACCAAACTGTCGGTGCTGTTGTTGTTAACCCTTTCAATTGAGACTGCACCATATACCAAACTGTCGGTGCTGTTGTTGTTAACCCTTTCAATTGAGACTGCACCATATACCAAACTGTCGGTGCTGTTGTTGTTAACCCTTTCAATTGAGACTGCACCATATACCAAACTGTCGGTGCTGTTGTTGTTAACCTTTTCGATTGAGACTGCACCATATGCCAAACAGTCGGTGCTGTTGTTGTTAACCATTTCAATTGAGACTGCACCATATACCGAACTGTCGGTGCTGTTGTTGTTAACCCTTTCAATTGAGACTGCACCGTATACCAAACTGTCGGTGCTGTTGTTGTTAACTCTTTCAATTGAGACTGCACCATATACCAAACTGTCGGTGCTGTTGTTGTTAACCCTTTCAATTGAGACTGCACCATATACCAAACTGTCGGTGCTGTTGTTGTTAACCCTTTCAATTGAGACTGCACCATATACCAAACTGTCGGTGCTGTTGTTGTTAACCCTTTCAATTGAGACTGCACCATATACCAAACTGTCGGTGCTGTTGTTGTTAACCCTTTCAATTGAGACTGCACCATATACCAAACTGTCGGTGCTGTTGTTGTTAACCCTTTCAATTGAGACTGCACCATATACCAAACTGTCGGTGCTGTTGTTGTTAACCCTTTCAATTGAGACTGCACCATATACCAAACTGTCGGTGCTGTTGTTGTTAACCCTTTCAATTGAGACTGCACCATATACCAAACTGTCGGTGCTGTTGTTGTTAACCCTTTCAATTGAGACTGCACCATATACCAAACTGTCGGTGCTGTTGTTGTTAACCCTTTCAATTGAGACTGCACCATATACCAAACTGTCGGTGCTGTTGTTGTTAACCCTTTCAATTGAGACTGCACCATATGCCAAACTGTCGGTGCTGTTGTTGTTAACCCTTTCAATTGAGACTGCACCATATACCAAACTGTCGGTGCTGTTGTTGTTAACCCTTTCAATTGAGACTGCACCGTATACCAAACTGTCGGTGCTGTTGTTGGTAACTCTTTCAATTGAGACTGCACCATATACCAAACTGTCGGTGCTGTTGTTGTTAACCCTTTCAATTGAGACTGCACCATATACCAAACTGTCGGTGCTGTTGTTGTTAACCCTTTCAATTGAGACTGCACCATATACCAAACTGTCGGTGCTGTTGTTGTTAACCCTTTCAATTGAGACTGCACCATATACCAAACTGTCGGTGCTGTTGTTGTTAACCCTTTCAATTGAGACTGCACCATATACCAAACTGTCGGTGCTGTTGTTGTTAACCCTTTCAATTGAGACTGCACCATATACCAAACTGTCGGTGCTGTTGTTGTTAACCCTTTCAATTGAGACTGCACCATATACCAAACTGTCGGTGCTGTTGTTGTTAACCCTTTCAATTGAGACTGCACCATATACCAAACTGTCGGTGCTGTTGTTGTTAACCCTTTCAATTGAGACTGCACCATATACCAAACTGTCGGTGCTGTTGTTGTTAACCCTTTCAATTGAGACTGCACCATATACCAAACTGTCGGTGCTGTTGTTGTTAACCCTTTCAATTGAGACTGCACCATATACCAAACTGTCGGTGCTGTTGTTGTTAACCCTTTCAATTGAGACTGCACCATATACCAAACTGTCGGTGCTGTTGTTGTTAACCCTTTCAATTGAGACTGCACCATATACCAAACTGTCGGTGCTGTTGTTGTTAACCCTTTCAATTGAGACTGCACCATATACCAAACTGTCGGTGCTGTTGTTGTTAACCCTTTCAATTGAGACTGCACCATAATACCAAACTGTCGGTGCTGTTGTTGTTAACCCTTTCAATTGAGACTGCACCATATACCAAACTGTCGGTGCTGTTGTTGTTAACCCTTTCAATTGAGACTGCACCATATACCAAACTGTCGGTGCTGTTGTTGTTAACCCTTTCAATTGAGACTGCACCATATACCAAACTGTCGGTGCTGTTGTTGTTAACCCTTTCAATTGAGACTGCACCATATACCAAACTGTCGGTGCTGTTGTTGTTAACCCTTTCAATTGAGACTGCACCATATACCAAACTGTCGGTGCTGTTGTTGTTAACCCTTTCAATTGAGACTGCACCATATACCAAACTGTTGGTGCTGTTGTTGTTAACCCTTTCAATTGAGACTGCACCATATACCAAACTGTCGGTGCTGTTGTTGTTAACCCTTTCAATTGAGACTGCACCATATACCAAACTGTCGGTGCTGTTGTTGTTAACCCTTTCAATTGAGACTGCACCATATACCAAACTGTCGGTGCTGTTGTTGTTAACCCTTTCAATTGAGACTGCACCATATACCAAACTGTCGGTGCTGTTGTTGTTAACCCTTTCAATTGAGACTGCACCATATACCAAACTGTCGGTGCTGTTGTTGTTAACCCTTTCAATTGAGACTGCACCATATACCAAACTGTCGGTGCTGTTGTTGTTGTTGTTGTTCCCCAAGCTGCCTGGCCGAACAGCCCCAAAGCCCCGAGCAATTCCAAGGCCATAACCGAGCGCCCCCACAGAACCCTCCCCGCCGACCACAATAAAGCCTGGGTGACCGAAGCCACTCCATGGCGGGAAGCTGAGGAGGGTGCGGAAACGCCCGGGAAACCACAGCCCCACCCAGGGCCCTGTGCCCCTCAGCAATTATGAGGAGAAAGTTGAGGGACAAGGGAAAAATGTGACGCTTTGGCTTCCAATCTTGGTAGATTGGGAGGTCAATCCACGGAAGAGACGCCGTCACTTGAGATCTAGAAAATATATAAGTTAAGGAACAGTCAGAGTAAGCTATGGGTATGGCAGAGATTGCTCAGCTCTCACTCTGATAGACCAGCCCATCACCACATGACTAGAACCCAATCCTCTCAGCATCAGCTAGGAAAGGCCCTAGAAAGCCGCCTTTGGCGGGGGGATAGCTCCCCTATTTCAACCCCTTTCAGGGTTGGGCACCCGCCCAACTTTCAATTGAGACTGCACCATATACCAAACTGTCGGTGCTGTTGTTCTTAACCCTTTCAATTGAGACTGCACCATATACCAAACTGTCGGTGCTGTTGTTGTTAACCCTTTCAATTCTACCACACATTTATTTTACATTTTCTTGATGAAATTATTTAGTTTAGAAAGGGTCCTTGTTAGTCAGAGTTCATTGAGTTTAATTTTATCTCATTGATTCATAAAGATCCTTCGTAAGCTGCATAACATCGCCTATTGTAAATAGGGATAAGATTGAAAATAGCATATTAGATCATGAAGAGGTTAATTATGTCTCCGTTGGCTGCGCTCGGGAGATGGTGTATACATTTGTGTACTGTATGGGGCTCAATGCCATTCGAGGAAAATATGTATTAGAATGGCTTACTGAAAAAACAAACCATTTATGAAATGAAGTACTAGAAAACGAGATGATAGAAGGAAAAATGGGGGTATTTTTTAAGCTTGTAGGGGTCTAGGGAGCAAAATAAATAAAAAAATAAAAAATGAAAAATAACGTGATAGTCTTTTATCTCCTCAGTAAGCTGGAAGGTGAGAGTTTTTGTTATGTTCTGTCTATCTATCTATTTATTTATGATTATAAACACCATATGAAGAAGAGCACTTCATTGACAACTTTTTGGCCAGATGAAGTTATATGCGACATGTTGTCAATAAAGTTATTGTCCCCATTCGGTATTTATATTCACCGTTACCGTAACTCCAGAACAACAACAACAACAACAGCACTGGCGAAGGAGCTCATACCATTATTATACCAGTGGCATAGCGTGTTAGAGCTCCGTAACTCAGTCTGGCATCTCCTGAGTGAGTAAGCTGGAAGAGGAGAGAGTTTTTTCTTTGCTAATTCTCTGCGGGAGTTGGATACAGATATGGTCGTACTCTTTTGCATGTCTTTAGCTAGTCGTAATTTGCAGCGTGTTGAGCCGGCGTCACAAGGATAGTTTTTTTCGCTCTGTGTGTGTGTGTGTGTGTACGGATATTGGTTGTAAATATGGCATGGATCGTTGCGTGTTCCTAGCTATTCGTAATAGAGAGGATGATAGCTGGGACGTGTATGTTGTGCGTGTGTATGTGTGTGTGTATGTGGTGTGATGGTGTATGTATGTGTGTGGTGTATGTATGTGTTACTCAGTTACTTGTTCGTCAAGGGGAATCCACGCAATGCGAGCTAAGCTCATTATTATCGCGCCTCCTTAACTGGGAATGTATTGCGTGAAATGCATGTTAAGTGTTTTATGTACTGTTGGAATGGCTGTGGATGTGTGTGTAGTCTGTATTTAGCCAATTGGCGACATCGGAAACGAAGGCTTAGGGTGGATCTGTATGGTACCATTCTCACTATAGACGGTACCGTCTCGCCCGAAGGCTTAGGTAGCCATCAGCTTAGGTGAACCATATGATAACCATCTCGCCTTGTACCATTTTTGCCAACCCCAGATGGGACGTCACAACGTCGTCCACTTATTCCAGGCACCTATTTACAGCTAGGTGAACTGAGGCTAACACATGAAAGGAGACCAGCCCAATTTGTCTCCGCCCGGCCGAGGATTGAACCCCCGACCCCTCGTGTGTGAGACGAGAGCTCTACCTACTAGGCTACGGGCTGTGTGTGTGTGTGTGTGTGTGTGTGTGGTGTGTATGTGTGTGTACGGATATTGGTTGTTAATATGGCATGGGTCTTTTGCATGTCCCTAGCTATTCGCAAGTGGACGTGTCAGCCAGATATTTTATTTTAGTTTTTACTATTTTTTCAGCATGTATTGGTTGCATATATGGCATGTTTTTAGCTACTCATAATTTTAGCATGGTACCTGGATTTTTTTCGGAATATATTATCGATTATTGGTTGCAAATATGGATAGTAATTTTTGCATGATTGTAACTGGAAGGTAGTTATCGTTCACGGGATACGTATTGGCGATTATGAGATCCTTTTCTGGCGTGACTGACGAACATTCTGAAACAAACTAGATAAACAAATAGGAAAAAGAGAGAGAGAGAGAGAGAGAGAGCGAGAGAGAGCGAGAGAGAGCGAGAGAGAGCGAGAGAGAGCGAGAGAGAGCGAGAGAGTGCGAGAGAGTGCGAGAGAGAGCGAGAGAGAGCGAGAGAGCGAGAGAGCGAGAGAGCGAGAGAGAGAGATTACTAGCTACTTTTTATAACATCTTGAATGCTAAGATTCTTCACATATTATGCTGATTCAGAATACATTATTAACTGTAAGACGGTCAAATGAGACCACTATATTACAGACAACAAATGTGAACGTCATGGAAAGTGAGGGAAGTGTACTACGGTATTGAGCAAGGTGATGTAATAATTGTAGAAGAGATAGACAATTCATTAATACCCCAATTACTCTGTCACTCTTCAAGGCAAAAATTTGTGTTTTTGGCGAGGGAGAGAGATATGATTTAATACTCTGAAGCTTATGGCGCATTTTCACAATATTGTGGATATCATTAGTAAATTATATACAGTTCAGGAAGGGTCTGTGGGAATTATAAGGGTAAAGTCTATCTAAAATTACCATATGATTTTCATATACCCTTCTTAATCTGAATAAAATCGTCTACTTCTATCTAGAAAACAGGAAATAAATACGTAATCAGATCTTGAAAGGGTTAAAAGATCCACAATTAAAATTGAATTTCTTATTGAAGTAGTGATTTTGTCGGTCAGTTTCTTAAATCATGCCATAGTTGAGCTGACTGTATTAATTAAAAGTGTATAAATAGACTTGATGATAATAATGAAGTCTCTCCCTCTCTCTCCCCCCTCCCTTTCTCTCTCTCTCTCTATATATATATATATATATATATGTTAGTAAAGCCAGGTAATACATTTTCTTTAATGCATACGAGGTTGAAAGAAATGGCAATTTCTGCGTTGGAAATTTTATTATTCAAAGTTTCCAGGTCTCTGATGAGTTTTCGCTGGGTGGCAGGAAGTAGATGAATGAGATTAGCAAAATTCATGGTGGTACAGGGTTACATTAATGTACATGATGATACAGGATATACGACGCGTTTCACTGGACAACTAGCATTATCAAGTAAGGATAGAATGATATAAAGGAGTCAGGAGTCAGAGTGAAGCTAGGTTGCTTCAAGGTTAGAAGTAAAAGGGTCTAGTGGAGAGCGAAGTTTTTAAGGATGAAGAGTTGGAGAGATAAAAGCTGGTGGGCTGACCACCTTGCTATTTTTCATGTTAAGTTGTTGAATTCTGAGCAGCATGCCACGTGGTGTTGGTGAATATAAAATTATATAAACGGTAACTGTGAGGTAGAGTCCCACAAGTGTAGAAAGTAGAGGTTGAAGTTGAAGGTAAAGTGGTGAGTATGAAGAGTTGGAGAGATGAAAGATGGTGGGCTAACCACCTTGCTTAATCCTGGGGTTCTTAGTTGTAGAGTTGCAGCATTCTGGACTTCTTCAGATGGACGAATTTCCTTGGTCTTGGTGGAGGGCTTTTGATCACAGGCTGGTCGTACACGGGCTGGTCGTAGATCATTGGCATTGATGGTAGAGGCTCAGCGAAGGTGTCAGGCTGGAGGTTTGCAATGAGTCGAGGTGTTGATGGAGTTGCTGATGGTGGTGTTGGAGTTGATGTATGCTCCACTTTACTCCTGTGCAGGCTCAGTGGTCGTGGAAGGTTGAGCTGCAGCTTGGGAGTATTTTTTGGCTTTGTCGGTGGTGGTCCTTGGCGTTTGGTGTTTACTCGAGTCTTGGCGTCCCTTGGTGGTGTTCTGGCGACGATCTCTGGAGGAATGATGATAGTTGGGAGTTTGTTGGCCTTCAGAAGAGCAGGTAGAAGCACAGATATTCGGCTCCTGTCCTGCCCAGCAAGCGCTATTGCAGTTTGCACTACAATAGTGATGATGTCGATCTTGTTGCTAGATGTTGTTTTGGGGATTGTTGTTCCTTGCTGCTTCCTGGGTGCGTGTTTTGAGCCTATCACAGGTTTGTCGTAGACGGCTCGTACACCGATTGCCTCCTCTGTTCCCTTTTTCCCGATCTTGCGGTAGAAGATTACCTCCTCTCCTTCTCCCAGTGATGCTATTTTGTGGTCTGGGTTGGGTTTGTCGATATTTTCTTTGTGAATAAAGAAATCTTCATCTCCACAGGTGATAAAACCATAACCTCTCTGCACATTGAACCACTTTACCAGTCCACGAGTGTAAATGTGGTGGTTTATGATAGGGCAAGCGGCAGACATGTTGGTGAAAACAGGAGGTCCCAGGGAAGGTGCTGCTGGAGTGGAGAGAGGATATAAAAGGTAAACAGGAAGGGTATATATAGAGGGTGGAGGATCAGAGGAGGCGAAAATCAGGGGGCAAAAGTCTGCTATTGGTGGAGGGGTATTCTAGGAGTGTTAAAGAGAGGACTGCGTCACGCATGCGCACTGGATGCGGGAAGGTGGTGGTCGGTTGGCGAGGTCGAAGCTGATTGGCTGCGTGTCGAGGGGCGTGGCCTATGTTGTGTAGTACGTGTGGCGCCGGCAGAAGACGAAGCTGAAGGAGGTAGCGCGGGGGGCTGCGTCAAGGGCACCGGGGGGCGAGGGGGGGCGTTAGGGTCCTGTAGGATAGTGCCTTTTGGCAGAAGGAAGGATCTGAAGGTCCAGAGTTTGGTTGTTGATGTTAGGATGTAAGGCTTGGATATATAACGCTTCGAATATAGGTAATCTCCTTGGGTCACTTTCTATATCGAGTATGGTGGGGTGTTTCTCTAACTCGTTGCGTGTGAGCTGGGGGTGGTAAGGGGTGAGATAGTGGTCTTTGATGGCTCCAGCCTGAAGGTGAAGAGTTAAACGACGTGAAAGACGAGTCTGCGTCATGCCAATATAGGAATAAGGTCCACAGTCCTCATAATTACAGGTATGTTGGTAAATGACGTGATCATCGGGCTCTTTATCTTGGTGGAAGCTGGTTTGTTGCGGAGAACGAGGTTGGAGGTCTTGGGGGATTCAAATTAATAATTTATTACAAATCCCCCAAGACCTCCAACCTGTGGGATGTGGGATGTTCGTCTCGTTCATTCCGCGCTAGAATATTGGAGCATTTGGGAAAAAGTGTCCGAACAGGTCAATATTTAACGAAAATGCCCTTTTCAGCAGTAAGGAATCACTCTTTAGAATTGGACCATAGATTCAACGATTTTTTTTTTTAAGATATTGGCTAAATTCAGAAACAAGAACGATACTTTCATTGGGGAGAAATATTTCATAGATAAACTCAAACCGAACCTAAACTCAGCGCTCAGGTAGTTGATAGTTTGGGGCTAATAGGATCCCTTGCTATATATAATGTACTGTAGTTAGTTAATAATAGTTAGTTCTCCCGGAATAGTCGTAAGGTGCAGGTCGAAATGGTATGTTGCATTTTATTTTATATTACATGTTCAGGTTTATGAAGTTAGGATTATGTAATATTCTTGTAAATCTTGTTATTGTTTTCAATTATTAACTTATATTTCTAGCAGTTTTAAGTAAAGTATTATGTAGAATTGTCACATTAAACTTGTTTAAATAGATCCATGTATTCAATAAAAAGTTTTAACAGATATCATATTTGTTTTTTAGGATCGTTGGTGTTTCACCTGATGAACAAAGAAGTGTTCGAAATATTGTCAAAAGCTTAATCAATAAACATTGAAAATGGAGTTGATGATTGTTCTCATCTTATTTATTCCCAAGATCCGGTACCCTAGTGGCCAACCTACTACTGATATATATATATATATACACACACATGCTGTATACCTACTGTATATGACGCCATCATCCTGAACGGGTATACTGAACGATGATGTAACCTCCCCTCCTGATACTATTATTAGCTTACTCTTTCATATCAACCTTAATGAACACAAACTTATCGGTAGCGTTTGCTTTCGGACCCAAATATATTTAACTTACGTTCAAAGCCCGGATACATCACGCAAAATTTAGCCTAACCCAAATTTAGCCTTAATTTATTCTACTGTGACTTTACCTTAAGCTAACCTAGCCTAATATAACTTAACCTTACCTTAAGGCTTAATATAATAATGTAAATAGCATAATTTACATCAATGGTGAACGAAACTACGTGAAACTGACCGAATTGACTTTGAGGGCCGAAGTTACCAACTCCCCTGACTTATGGGGAGGTTTTTAGTTTGTTCCCTAGACCTCCATGGAGGAGAGACGGAATAATTACATGGGTCTGGACTAATATCTCGGGGTCGCTTGGATTATATATTTTCTCTATGGAAATATTTTCATTTTTTCGCTAGTATACAGATACTAAATTGCACAAGTTATTTATTAACCTTAACTGTAGAGTATCTAAAAGAACTATAACGACATAAACATGATGAAGAAACAAAAACTTTGCTATATCTATTTGATTAGTAAATCTAATTTTGACCCGGGTATTTGTCTTGTAGTGTGTACAATTTTGAAATTATTTACTTTGTTTTCATATTATTACTGTAAAAGCTTTCGAGTTTAAGCTTGACATGCCTTTAAGAGAGATACCTCTCACAAGGCTCAACCAATGTAATGTTAATTTTGTATTATGATTATCATGTGTATGTTCTACTGGCTAAATAAAAAGTGGCAATTCAATTCAATTCAATCCATCAAGCTTAAGATTACACCCCCTAGACCCCTTTCAAGATAAATTTGTACATTTTTCGGTAGAAAAATGTCCCGGCCAAAGGTCGGTTTCTTTTCAATTACAGGCTCGCTATCGCTCGCCAGGAAAACAAATCGACACCTAAATGGCAAAAAATAAAATTGACAGAAATGGGGCTAAAGTTCATAAAATCGCCAAACTAATGTAACGTCTTAAAATCTCAAAAAAGCAATGGGGCTAAACATGAGGGAGAAAAGAGTCCAGAAAAAAATCCCTCAAGTGGAAATCTCCCCTGAATACCCCCCAGCTCCCACATCCCATTGGCCACATCCGTTTGCTGGTGGATCTGGGCCCTTATTTACGGTGCAGGTAATATAGTTTCTGGGCCCTTATTTACGGTGCAGGTAATATAGTTTCGTTAAGGGGAGATGGGCTGGTTTTCTGACCCGCCTTGTCCCTCATGTTTAGCCCCATTAGTTTTCAGAATTTAAGACGCTCGGCCCATTAGTTTGGCGATTTTATGACCTTTCGCCCCATTTCTTTGTCAATATTAGAGCTTTTCGTGTCAATTAGGTGTCGATTTTTTTCCTGGCGAGCGATAGCGAGCCTGTAATTTAAGATGAGCCGGCCTTTGGCTGGGACATTTTTCTACCGAAAAATGTACAAATTTATCTTGAAGGATGGTCTTGGTGGGTTTTTTTTTTTAAGCGTGATGGAGGTCTAGGGATGAAACTAAAAACATAATTAAAAGATACATAAGTGAGAAAAAAAAAAAAAAAAAAAAAAAAAAAACGCCCATCCCCCTTCGAGTATCCGGAGATGGGCCGCAGTGGTGGGGATCTCGTCCATCCGTTTACGTGTTGTGTAGTTATGATTGGATGTGGGGAGTGGCATTGGTGCTGGATTTCGAGTTGTGTGTTTTTTGTCCATGGGAGGCGTTAAGGGGGGTCACCGGCTGTTTTTTATATTTATCTCTTTTTCTCTCTTTAGCTTGTATCCATTCGGCCCCATTCAGCCAACTGTTTTAAGACGTTTATCCCCATCCAGGTGTTGATTTCTTCCTGGCGAGCGATAGCGAGCCATCATGGTATGGAGAAATCCGGCTTCGCTGGAGACCTTTTTCTATCGAAAAATGTACAAATTTAGCTTGCTGTCAAAACAAAAACTATATATATATGCTTGCTCGCTACCGCTCACCAGGAAAATATTGACACGTGGATGGGGGTAAACGTCTTAAAGAAGTAGGCTGAATGGGGCCGAATGAATACAAGCCAAAGATAATACAACGATTTATTATTATTACCGGTACAGTAATAAGTGTTAATTAAAATAGATACTACAATTATTATATATTAATACTCATTATTAATCATTAGTGATATTTATTGTTCATTGTTTTTATCTATTAATATTGTCTGGTGTACCTGAATTTTGCACTTGCACCAAGCTACTCCAACCTCTCTCTCTCTCTCTCTCTCTCTCTCTCTCATTATCTGTGCCTTTTACCTTTTTTATAATGTATTATTTATTATTACTCTCAGCACGAAGAACGGCACTTAAAATAACTAAATTTATAACTATGTAGAAGGGAGCCGATATAATGAACAGTTTCTTTACGGCCCCTGCCGGGGAGGATTTTACTTTATTTACTGGGGTCCTCCGCGGCTAAGCTTATCGAAAATTACTTTGTCTCGCTCATATGTGTATTATATATATATAATATATATAATATATAATATAAGCTCTCAGTGGGGTTCGAACCGTCGACCGTCAGACGTTAGCCGACGCTTTAATCAACTATACCACGGCAGTCTAAAAGACACTCAACCTTCTATCCTATTTATGTTAGGGAGAAGGGAAACCCACTAGGCGTCGGCTATCGTCTGACGGTCGACGGTTCGAACCCCACTGAGAGCTTGGAAACATTTAGTGGATCACGTGTATTTGTGATATATACTCAATATTTGTAACTCTCATGCTTCGTGGGTTAGAATTAAATGAAATCAATTGCTGCCCGAGTTGCGTCGGGACACTCAGAAATCCTTGTATGGTATTCTGGAATATGGATCCTACAACTAGGTATGAATTGAAATATATTCGCCTATTGGGTTTCCCTTCTCCCTAACATAAATAGGATAGAAGGTTGAGTGTCTTTTAGTCTGCCGTGGTGTAGTTGATTAAAGCGTCGGCTATCGTCTGACGGTCGACGGTTCGAACCCCACTGAGAGCTTGGAAAAATTTAGTGGCTCACGTGTATTTGTGATATATACTCAATATATGCAGTATATATATATATATCGTATATACAGTATATATGAGATGACGGGGTTGCTGGACAGCATAATAGCAACCCCATCAGATGTTCTCACAAACTATGGAGAGACGTAACAAATCAAAGCCAGGCTCGCCAACCTCAAGGAGAAGAAAAGAACTAAACAAAGGACGCAGACGAGAAAAGAAAAGGAGGCAACACAGTCTGTCATCGAAAGCCAACATGCTCTATGGTGTAAGGAAACAGAGCAGCAACGCCGTCTACCGGGTCCTATGGGAACTGCAGGACTCCTCCAGGACCAATCAACGAGTTCTCGTCCGGGCCAATCGCAAGTTCCGAGAGAAGAGACAAAGAAATTTACAACAAAAGAACCCAATTTGAACTACAATGAAGAAGACCTTATGTTAATTCCTCATCAAAACCCAATATTCTACTTTAACAGTTGTGATCAGAATTACCCAATATACAGTGCAGAAAATGGTATATATAAATCATGACAGATCAAAAGAGAATAAGGTAAGCCTTGCATACCACCTGAAGAATAGAAGAGAAGAATAATTAATGAAAATCAATTATCCTACAACCATGCAAGCTTCCTAAACTATGAGTTTAATATTAAGAAATATAGAATAACCATATCCATGTATTTCTATGTCAATTGTATTTTTAAGGAGGAAAAGCATGGAAGTATGCAATTTCTACCTAAGAAATGAATGCCGATATGGAGTAGTAGGCATGGGATGCAAACAAGACCACCCAAAAATATGTGCAAAATTCATGAAGCACGGGCGGGATAAAAGAATCGGTTGCAAGCGTGGATGGAAGTGCATCGACTACCACCCATATGTATGCAGAATCTCACTCAACAAAAGGGCATGTACTATGAGAGACTGCAATCTTCCACACATCAAGGGAACCAAAATACTGACGCCCAGAAACAACGTCAACAAACCAAGGGAACACACTACAGGACACATTCAAAGGAAATTTGCCTACACACCAACTCATGAGGAAAACTAGAAAGCCAACGCAATGCCCTCAGAAGCTGGCCAACCATCCAGCAAACTCACAAGGTCAGACCAGCAGCGGTACACATGGCTATGCCCAACCAAGGTGCTTTTTTAGAGGTAGTAATGGGACGTCTTCTGGAAGTGGAAAAACGGTCTCGAGTGATAATGGAGAGATTCCTAGCCCAAACCGAGGGGCCAGACATGAACCACAGAGGGAGGTGCAACTACCACTAACTAGTTTTTTTGTGGGCAATATCAGAGGACTTTACCCACGAAACAATCAATGTAAAGTCCCTATGTTGGAAGAAATTGCAGAGGAAGACAACTCAATTTTTCTAGCCCTCACAGAAACACACCTGAACGAAAACATTTTGGATGCAGAGATCAATATCCATAATTTCACTCTATTCAGAGCCGACAGAGAGGACAGAAGCCACGGAGGAGTAGCACTCTACCTAAGGGAGGATATGGCTGCAAATACCGAAACTTTAGTTGCATTCTCAAACGGCACAACAGAACTACTAGCAGTACACATAAGACAAACCGACATGCTCATCATAATTTTGTACCGACCTCCAAACACCACAGGGGAAATTTTCAAGGAGGTCAGAGAAGATACAATCAGTCCTACAAAATCTTCCAACTCCCGCTACAGATGTCATCATCACAGGAGATTTCAACCTGCCCATCATCAATTGGGCAACCATGAAAATAGATGGAGGAACCAGGGATGAAAAACAGCAAGCCAAGGAGCTAATGACTATCATGGACACTGCATACATGAAGCAATATATCGAGGAACCTACAAGAGGCAACAACACACTGGACTTACTATTTGGCAACAACTTCGATCTGGTACACTCGTACGAAACTGTAAAAACTATAATGTCCGACCACAGCCTCATCAAAGTTAGAACCCCCACACCAGCCGCCACACCACCAAGAAGATGTCAACAGGAATCAAGCCAAATACCCTGCACCTCTCTGAAAGATCTCAACTTCTACAGCAAAGATATAGACTGGGACAGACTGAGAGCAGAACTGGCAGGAACTGATTGGAGGGCACTATTCGAAGATAAAAACGTCGACGAAACTCTCAGTATCCTCCAGAAACAATGCCTGGAGACCTGTAAAAACACCATACCACCCAAATCAAGCAGGAAGCAGATCAAGCAGATTCCCAGAGATAGAAAAATACTAATGAAGAAAAGGACGTACTTGAGAGCCAAGCAAAGGAAGACCAGCTATGCGCACAATATCACCAAACTACAAGAAGAGCTCGATGAAGTTGAACGTAAACTCATCCAGTCACACCAAGAGCAAAGAACACGCGAAGAACTCCAAGCAGTTGCAAACATACGAGTAAATAGCAAATTCTTCTATGCATACGCAAAAAGGAGACTCGGGAACACCTCAACAATAGGACCACTTGCAAAACCTACGGGCGAACTTGAGAGTGACCCAACCGAAATGGCCAAGATACTCAAACAGCAGTACGAAAGTGTCTTCAGCCCGCCAAATGAAGACAAGAAAATCGAGAATGCAACGACTTTCTTTGGCAACGCTCCAGGGACACCACATCAACTCTCCTCGGTAACAGTATCAACAGAGGACATAATAGCAGCCATCGACAAGATTGGACCAAACTCTGCGGCAGGACCAGACGGCTTTCATGCCCAACTGCTAAAAAACTGCAAACATCAGCTAGCCTTGCCTCTAAAACTGCTGTGGAGCAAGTCCCTCCAAACTGGATATGTACCACAATCCCTAAAAGAAGGTAATGTCACACCAATACACAAAGGGGGTAGTAAAGGCATAGCCAAAAATTACAGACCAGTGGTGCTGACATCACATCTTATTAAAATCATAGAAAGAACAATACGAGCTACGATGGTCAGCTTCCTGGAAGATAACGAGGCATTCAACGAGGGGCAACATGGCTTTAGACAAGGCCGCTCCTGCCTCTCACAACTACTATCACACTACGACAAAATCCTACAGGATATTCAAGACGGAGAAAATGTAGACGTCATATATCTAGATTTCGCCAAAGCTTTTGACAAGGTGGACCATGGGATCCTTCTACATAAACTCAAATCACTGGGAATAGGGGGAGACCTTGGAAGATGGCTCCACAGCTTCATCACTAACAGAAAACAAAGAGTCACGGTTCAAGGAAGCCTATCAGAAGCAGGTTGGGGTCATCAGCGGAGTACCACAAGGATCAGTACTGGGACCTTTCCTATTCCTCATCATGATAGGAGACTTCGACAGGGACCTGGAACACTCAACAGCAACATCGTTTGCAGACGACACCAGACTCATGAAGAAAATCACCTCACAACATGATGCTCAGCTACTACAACAAGACTTGGACAAAATCCTGAAGTGGGCAGAAGAAAACAACATGGCCCTAAACGGAGACAAGTTCGAGCTTCTAAGGTACGGGAACAAGAGAGCCCTACAAAACGACACCAACTACAAAAGTGGACAGCAAGAAATTACCGCCAAGGACACAGTGAAGGACTTGGGAGTAAATATGAGCAGTGACGCCACTTTTTCCCAGCATATTACCAAAGCCACAACAACAGCAAAACAAATAGCAGGCTGGATCCTGAGAACCTTCCACACAAGAAATGAGAGGTGTATGCTAACACTGTGGAAGTCACTGGTCCTACCACGACTGGAGTACTGCTCTCAGCTCTGGTCTCCCCAAAAAGTAGGAGAAATAACAGAAATTGAAGCCACCCAGAGGACATTCACCAGTAAAATCCATGGGTTTCAACACTTTAACTACTGGGAGAGACTTAAGGAGCTGCAGCTGTACTCACTTCAAAGACGTAGGGAGAGATACATCATCATCTACGTCTGGAAGATTTTGGAAAAAAAGGTACCAAATCCAAACATCCAAGAGACTCAGCACCAAAGGCGAGGGAGGCTGTGCTATGTGAGGACTACGCCGGGATCAACAAAACAAATCAAATCCCTGATCCATCACAGCTTTACATACAATGGAACCAGACTGTTCAACTGTATACCAGCCCCTCTCAGGAACATGACCGGGGTGTCTCCAGACACCTTCAAGAAACACTTGGACATGTGGCTGGCCAAAATACCGGACCGGCCACCAACACCAGGATACCCCAGCACCAACTCCAACCGACTTCTGGAATGGAGAGTGGAAGAAAGGGAGCTGCCTGGTCGCAGTGGAGCCCCAGCTCAACTGTGTCACTAACGGACGGAATACAACTATGTGTAAGTGTAAGTGTAAGGCAACTATTAACTTCACAATAATTAAAAGATCAAAATACCCATGTCCCTACTATTCCGAAATGAATCAATCAAGAAGTAAATTATCCTCTGAATATTACCTGACCGAAATATATGATCGGTAGGTAAACTCAGGGCAATACAATTCACTAGCTTTAATGCGATCGATCTGATGAATATACACCTAGGCTTACAGGGAGCAGGGCAGGGTGCTAGAGGAACTAGAAGTGACATTTTCTAGTTGTGTGTGAGAGCGGCAGTTCCCTTTGGTGTCAAACCGAAAGAAGAACTAAGAGTCTAGCGTCGACCAGATCCTCTCTCATGGACCTAACTTCTCCTCATCACCTCTTCACATAAGTGCCTCTTTGTTACTTGAGTTTTAATTATTATTGTGAAGGTATATAAGATATGTTAGTGTTCAATATAACGTTATCCTAGAGGCCTATCCTGGGCTCTCCTCACACTATTTTCTCTCTCGCATTGTTAGAACAAACCACACGTGTGTCAGTTAATTATATATATAATGTCCTGGGTTTAACTGATTTATATTCCATACTAAATGTAATGTATAATTTTTAACTACAATATATACCCAACCCGACACGTAACAATTTGTGAACACTTGCAGATCTTATTCTTTTGTTTCATTATTTATTGAGTGTCCAAGTTCGTAGTGAAGTGTACGAAGAGAGAAATAATTAATCTTTTATAATCAATCAGTGTTCTATCTAATTTTCATAGTAATCCATTCTTAATATAATTCTCTCCATGTTCAAAGTAAAATCCCGTTCCGTCGAGTTATTTTCATTAATTATTATCTATAATAGTTCTTGTGAATAATTTGATCCACCACGTTACATGATCAAAATCCTATATTATTATCAGTAGAGGAATTCATATCGTACCTCGCCGTGTATCATCAGCCTTAAATTCCGGCTGTTATAAGCCACTAAGTCGTTCTGTGTCTTTGAGTTAATTTATATTCCATCTACCTCTATTTGGGGTGATTATAATTCACTATGTATTACGCATAGTTGCTTTCAAGTTATAATTCATCGGCCTGCTTTTGGCTACAATCAGTCACTACTTCGTTCTGTGCAATTATTTTATCTTCGGTGGTTTATCAAGATATATATATATAAATCCGCTGTTTAATTAGCTACTATTCCAGCTATATTTATTCACTACGTGTTTTGTGAATCTGAATTCTTCCTTAACGGTGATTTTAGCTCATTTACGACTATAATTATTTTTCATAGATCGTGTAATTGATTATTCCCCAGTATTTTATTATAGTTAAATTACAATTTAAATTGTCTTATCACCAGTGTTATTTATAACTTTCTATCTTATTCGCCTGATTTAACGTTGCACTAAGTCATATGTTTATTTAAGGTGACCGCAGTAAACTTGACCTTACCTTCGTGCGGCACCCCTTTGATAGCTGACCTGGTCAGACGACCTTCTCTTTCCCCCAACCATGCTTACCCCTATACCACCAGTCTATTACCTCGTATATATTTGTTCATCATTATTCCTCTCTACGTACATTAACATATATATATATCTATATATATATTGTCATCATATTTTATGTTCTATTTATGTGTTGTATATGTTTCCTGTTTGATGTTTGTAAGTGACAACATATTTCATGATCGAGTAAAACTTATTTAACTCTTTCCCCATCACCTTTAAATTTCCATTGGACTTATACTTAATAGTTAAGATCTGTATGCGCCCAATTAATGTATTTAGTACTTAAGAAATAAAAAGTTATTTGTATTTACTTTGTGTGTTTATTGTGTTTGGGGAGTGATTGAGTAAAATAGAAACTTTATTAGTAATGCTAGATGTGTTCCTGTCGAGCAGGATTATATTCTAAGTTATCCTAAACAAGGAGCTTATGAAAATAAATATTATTGCAAGTTGGTTTACAACGTGGCATAACAATATATATATATATATATATATATATAAATATATATATATATATATATATATATATATATATATATATATATATATATATATATATATATATATATGATGCTGGTCAAATTGAAAACAAATGTATGCAGTATCACTATATAAATTCTCTTCTGTGGACTGCTGTTACAGGAGAGTAAATTTACTTTTAACTTATCTCTCTTGCACCTTCTACCTGGGGTATTCTTTTTTCTGTCATTCCTCTTCTATTGATTTATTTTCAATTTATTTTTAATTTTAAATCACTATCGCGTGCTCTCTCTCTTTCTCTCTCTCTCTCTCTATATATATATATATATATATAGTATATATATACAGTATATATATATATATATATATATATAGCATTAGTTTTTCTCCTCGATTTTTCTTTAACATTATATTTCCACGCTTTGCCTTTGTCTATTTTAGCGTTAATTATTTCTGGTCTCTAAATGAATTTCTTCCTCGCTCAATACTGTTATTACTTTTATGTTTAGTTTAGTCAGTTACTTAACCACTGATTTAGCCTGCCAAAGCTTTCTTCTTATTTTTCTTCAGATAAATTCCGTTCTGCTCGTTTCTACAATAATTTCAACATTCTATTGCTTCGTGGCGGGCAGGTCCTGTCACTTTGCGGGTTGTACGGTTGCGGTCATGATCGTTTTCTATAAATGTTGGACTCTATCTCGGCCCGAATTGAATCTCCATATATAACTCTACCTGATATTTGGAATTTCGGAGGTTTGTTTAATCAGTTCGAGGGCTGAGAATGTGTAAGACTTTATGACAGCCACTGTACAATCGCCCTCATAATTTAACCCCTTTAGGATTATGATGCATTTTGACTGTATATTCTGGCCATTACTAGACGATTTTATTAAGGGGGCCCACCTCGCTTTTTTTTCTTTCTCTCCCTCTCTCTTTGCCTTTTATCCATTCGTCCCCATTTAGCCTACTATATTAAGACGTTTACCCCATCCAGGCGTCAATATTTTCCTGGCGAGCGGCAGCGAGCCAGCATATATATATTTTTGTTTTGACAGCAAGCTAAATTTGTAAATTTTTCGATAGAAAAATGTGTCTCCGGCGAAGCCGGATTTTTCCATGCAATGCTGGCTCGCTATCGCTCGCCAGGAAGAAATCAACACCTGGATGGGGGTAAACGTCTTAATCACATGCTGCAATCACAACAACAGACCCTACTCCTTCACGTAAACAACAAGCAAACACTCTCATCAATCACTTCTCTCATGTCAGTCACCTAAAACCCCACAAAGATGACCGACGTGTCATCCGACGAAAAAGACAATTCCCCACAGACCCTGACTATACACCCTTCACCAACAACCAGACAAAGCATATCATCAACAATCTCAAGCTCTCACCCGCCTGTGGCCTAGACAACATAAGCAACATTCACCTCAGACACCTGGGACCACAAGGCATACAATCACTCCCTAACATATCAAACTACAGGTACTCACACAACACAATACCAGACATCTGGAAGCATGGTATCATCATCACATTCCCCAAACCTAACAAAGACCCTACGCTACCCTCCTCACACCGCCCTATCACACTCCTTTGCACCCCCTCCAAAGTCATAGAGTGCCTTGTACTACAACTGATGACACCTGACTTACCCCTTTCTCCAACACAACACGGCTTCAGGCCACTGCACTCCACAAACACTCTTCTTACAGACCTTACACAAAGAGCTTTTGACAGCATCAACTCAGCTAGACCACCACACAGATCAGTACTTGCCACACTTGACATTAGTAAAGCCTTCGATGCCATCCCCCGCCACAACCTAACAAACAAAATCTACAACACAAACATGCACAACAACACAAAAAGATGGCTGGCCAACTTCTTAGCAGGCAGATGTGCACAGTATCTTTTGCTGGTCAGTCATCTAGCATTAGAAATTTCCCAAACGGAGTCCCGCAAGGATCTGTCCTGTCGCCCGCACTCTTCAATCTGTACATGCATGATATAAATACACCAAATTCACCCCAAATTACCATAGCCTCCTATGCAGACGACATAACACTCACAAGCATGCACCAAAATCCAGAAACAGCAACAAGACTCCTTCAAGACTATCTCGTGTTACGACCGGGACTACGAATAAAACAAGGGCACTCAATGATTGGACTAGTAATAGGGCACTATGCAACAACGGTACGCTAGATCCAAACCCTCGAACTTATATGCCGGCGAACAAAACACCTATACCCTCCAGGGTTAATCTGCGATAGTGGGGTATCCTTAACTGGGCATAAATGTACTTTACTTCAGGCTAACCTGCACTGGTATAGCCTGATAACAAACAAGATGTAAGTTACGTTAAAATGCATAAAAAGGAATCTATGGAAAGATCAATTAAATCACTGCAAGATTTAACCCTCCTCTAGCGGGTGCTCTGTGGCCGTTTTGGGCCTTTCCGGGCCGTTCTGACTGCTATATCAACCATCAGTATGAAAGGAACTGTATTGCGCCGAAAACTAGGTGGAAATCGCTACACAATGACGCCACATACAGCTACGTAGCACTCGTGGAGCACTGACAGTGTTACCTCGAAGATGGAAGTTTAGCTGATTTTGCAACCTTGCTCACTTTTAGCGAACTATTGGTTACACTGTCATCCTCACGCGCGGTGGGGGAACTGGAGTTAGTGTGGGCCGGGAGGCCACAGATGTCGGACGTATGGATCATTACTATCCCACCCATTTTCACTCGATTTCCACCCTTTTTTCACCCGTTTTTTGCCAGTTTTTTCAACTCGACTTATGTGGTGTGCCGCTTTTTAAGGGTTAATACAATAAAAAGATGCTTCAATACAGTTACTCTAAACAACAATACACTCTTCACTCCTATCTGAAAGAAAGTGAAGTATAGTCCTACAGCATAGACCTGGAAACTTCTGAAGAAAGTCTGATGCTCATAAGATGCTCGTACTGATTTAGAACTATATAAAGGCAGGAGGCAGGACACCACACGTGTAAATCGGATACACTAAAAGATAGGACATATAATGTTAACTGACACGAGAATACTATAAATGCGCAACGGTAGCAATGCTCGACACTAAAAGAAGTACTTCCTCATCAACGAAACAGTCTGCTATGGTTGTGCGGCTCAGCAACAACCTAGACTAATAAATGCTGTGAATAATAATGCGCACATATCAAAGAGCTTATATTAAATACTAACAAGTGTCTACTCGATTAATAATGTCTAGCTGGGATACTCTAGGTAAGGAACTGGGGTTGAGCAAGACAGGCTCGTAGCCTAGCGATGTCCTTAAGACTGCATCCTTTAAGTTACGTTAATTGACTAGGGGCTCTCTCGATAGATCCAGATCACAAGTATCTGGTTCTATCCTGGCGACCCTCTAAAGACAAGCAAAGAGGCAGCAAAGTGTGGAACTGGTACAGGCCAAAACCCTGAGTCAACACAATGCTGCACTCGCAAAGGACGCAACCGAAAAGACAACCCAGGCTACCACAGGACCGGTCGAAGTCGTGTAGGTATAAGCAAACCGTACACACATCGGAGACAACGACTACAGTTACCTTATCCCAGTCTAGCATTATATAAAAGAGCAGAAACACTAAATCAATAATGGAGACACACAAAGTTCTTAACCTATACTAACTAAGAACCCTCAAACCTATACTAAGTACATGTAAATATCTCTGAGGACGGCGCATGCAATACAATGGGCTGGCTATGAAAACCGTATGCAGAACCCAAGGGGAGTGTTGTGCAGTTAATAAAGGTTAGAGTATGGAAAGAGAGAATCGAGTGAGAGAAACAGTGATAAAGGTGGTGATCGGGAGAGTATGCAAAGGGATGTTAGAAGCACGCGCGCCAAGCCTGTCCTGACGAGGACAGCTCCTGGGGACACTCATGGAGGAGGTAAGTTACACAGGAGACCGCAAAGGCGCGATGGTCGGCCAATCACGGGCCGAGACGTCACAAGACAGCAGGCGTCATAGAACACAGCCAGACACGCCGTCCAATGGCGAGCGAGTGGCAGGAATGCACCCGTACATACAGACACTTACTACCTCCTCGTTCTGAAAGTCTTTCTCATTCACACGCTGGTACTATTATCACTACTGTTGATATAAAATGTAACCCGTTGTCACAGACGAAAACAAAGACCACCACTGGACTGTCTGTGACAATGCGATTACTAGGAAAGAAAGAACAACATTCTCTGATAACTGTAGCCCATTTCGATGTCCCTGGCGAGCGCTAGTGGCCAACGAGAGGCGATTCTGCCAACGCTGGTAGACGTCACACCCCGCCCAAGATATGGGACGCTCAACATTAGGCGAGCACCATATCTGACAAGGCAGAATGCCGACAAGACCCGCCACACCTAGCCACTCCACCAGAAATGAAATGCAAAGTTCAATCTTAAATAAAACAACATATTAGCATAAAGAAAATCTTACAACCCCTCCCAAACACAATAGTATAATTTAGCCTGCTATGCTCCCTGAGCGAGCTTCACAGAGCCCAGCCTACTAAATGAAAGGCAGGTTCAACTTAGGACTTTAGCTATAACATTGGCAACTTACAATTAACTATCAAAAAGAAAGAGTTTTTATGTGATTTTTGATTTAATTTTAATGTTGTTTTTGACGGCTGCTCTACAGGGGCAAGCTTGGTTTTTCTCCACTCAAACCCACACACCTGTGGTGATCTACGCCGGATCCTCCACCCTCGACAAACAGTCTGCAATCACATTCTCACAAACGGCAATATGGCGAATGTCTAGATTGTATTCTTGCAACATGAGTGACCAACGTGTCAGCCTCATATTCCGGTTGTGGAATTGGTTCAGAAATTTAAGAGGGTGGTGGTCGGTGTAAATCACCACGACTGGCCCGTAGGCAGGAACATATACTTCAAAGTGCCTGAGCGCCAACACTATTGCCAGCAGTTCTTTCTCCACCACAGAGTAGTTTTTCTGAGCGGAATTAAACTTCTTTGAAAAGAAACTAACTGGATGCTCCAAACCTTCCTCGTCTGTTTGCATTAAGACGGCACCAGCCCCTACACCGCTGGCATCTGTTGCCAGCTGGAACGGTCTTTCAAAGTCAGGGGCCCTGAGGATTGGGTGAGTGTATAGTAGGTGCTTGACCAGCGAAAAAGCCCTTTCACACTCAGGTGCCCACTTGAACTTTTTCTCTTTTGCTAGCAAATCTGTCAGGGGAGCTAACACAGTAGAATAACCCCGAATGAAGCGGCGATAGTAACCGATCATGCCCAAAAATCTCATGATCTGCCGCTTGGTGGACGGCCTGGGGAACTGGTTAATAGCCTGTATCTTGTTTTTTTTTTGGGGGGGGGCACACCTGGCCTAACCCGACCACAAACCCAAGATACTGCACAGTTGCCCGGACAAAGTCGCACTTGCCCAGATTGACCACCAAGCTGGCCTCACTGAGCTTCCGAAACAAGGCTTCTATGGGCTCACAGTGACTCTCAAAGTTGTCATCGTAGATTATAACGTCATCTAGGTAGACAGTGCAGTTAGGGATGTCAGCTACTAACTCATTCATAAGACTCTGGAAGGTTGCTGGGGCATTTTTAAGGCCATACGGCATCACATTGCAACGGTAGGTGTTCCCATCAACCACAAACCCGCACACCCCCTTCGCCCGCTCAGACAAGGGCACCTGCCAGTAGCCTTTCACTAGGTCTACCTTAGTTAGAAACTGTGCCTTACCAATCTTGTCTACACTATCGTCAACATGGGAAAGGGATAAGCATTGGTGGGAGTCAACCCGTTCAATCTCCGAAAGTCAATGCAGAAGCGAACCTTCCCGTCAGGCTTGGGCTGCAGAGTGACAGGAGATGTCCACCTAACTGCCCCCTTCTCAATCAGCCCCCGTTCCAACATATACTCTAACTCCGCTCTGAGGGCTGGGAGTTTAATGGGTGGAATTCTGTAGGGTACTGATTTAAAGGGGGGGTGATCTCCCACGTCCACGTCGTGCACCACTCGAGTTGTGAGGCCTGGATGCTCTGCAAGCACAGTGGGTTATGAAGCAAACAGGCGCTGCACGGCTGCACGCTGTTGCTCAGGCAGGTGCACTAGAGCATCGTCAGCCACCTGTCTGGAGTTCCCCGCCCACTGGTCAGCAGAGACATGGCACTCCCAGTTATCCTCCACCTGGGCTTCACTGTCCCTCACTCCTTCTCCTCCATGACCGCTGCAGGTCAACACAGGGACAGCGAGAGGCTCAGGGGGGCGCCTCACAAACTCTTTCACCAGATTCACATGGCACAGCTGATTCTTTTTACGCCTATCTGGAGTAGCCACAAGATAGTCTAGGTCAGATATTTTTTTTACCACCTTATAAGGACCAGCGTACTTGGCAGACAATGGATGACCTGGCAGAGGTGACAGAATCAACACCTCCTGCCCCACCTTAAACTCCCGGAGTTTTGTCTTCTCATCGTACCTGTCCTTCATAAGTGCTTGCGACCCTACCAAATTCCTACCTGCCAACTCTAGGCTTCTCAGCATTCTCTCTCTACTCTCGAGGACATACTTTTACATGGAACATGGTTTTGCTGTGCCCTCCCAGATTTCTCTAACCATGTTGAGGGGGCCTCTGACCTGATGTCCGAGAACTAACTCATTGGGACTGAACCCTAGGCTTTCACCAGGTACCTCCCGAGCAGCGAATAATACATAGGGCAACCCAAGATCCCAATCCTTGCCATTCTCAACACAGTAACAACGCAGCATGCTTTTCAGAGTCGAGTGCCACCTCTCCAACACCCCTTGACTCTCTGGGTGATAGGTTGAAGAGACAACTGTACTGATACCGTGCTGCTGCATCGTCTGTTTGAAAAGGTTAGAAGTAAAGTTGGACCCTTGGTCTGACTGCAATTCCTGCGGGTACCCGTACCTCGAACAGTACAATAGCAAGTTACGAACAACAGTCTTAGCAGTACCATTTCGCATGGGGTATGCATCCGGATAACGAGTGGCAACATCCATGATTGTGAGGAGGAACTTGTTGCCTGCACTAGTAGGGGGTAGAGGGCCAACCATGTCGATTATAACCTTATTGAATGTTGGCCCGATTACAGGAATAGGGTGTAACGGAGCCTTGGGAATACACTGATTTGGTTTACCTACTGTCTGGCAGGTACTGCACATTGCCACCCATGATGCCACATGTGCCTTCATACCTGGCCACCAAAACAATTTCGCCAATGCTGCTACCGTCTTACGTACACCCAAATGCCCTGCCAACGGTACATCATGCGCCAACCTCAGTAGGCTATCACGGCACACACTAGGCACTACCAACTGGTCAACCACTCTCGACCCACCCTCCCAACTCCGTCTGGGATCTAGAAAACGCCTGTACAATATGCCCTCCACACGAAAGAAGTCCCCCGGCTTCGCATCCCCGTCCTCATCAAGTTCAATCGCACCGTTACTACACTTCTGAAGCTCAGGATCATCTATCTGCAGCCGACAGATATCCGAAGGAGCCAATCTATCTAAGTACTCCCGGAGCAACTTATGGCCTCCCCCGATACTGGACTGTTCGATCCTATCTTGCTTAAGTGTGTAACGTTGCTGTCTCGGAGTTTTCTCACGCCCTACCTCCTCACCAAGTGTGACAGGTTCTGGGGCCACTCCGGACCTAAACATTGGTGCTAATACTGAGTCGCCAAGAAGAGCCGCTGGATCAAAACTCACAAAACTTCTCCCAACTTTAGCTTTCTCCTTCCGACCGTTCCTCCGCTGGTCTAGAGACTGAGGAATAGGCTGTGACACCTTAGATGCACGAGATCGGGTGACAACACACGCCATCTGCTGTAATTGACACCTCTCAACCAACTCCTGCCCCTCCCTACTCACGTCGGCCGCCCTCTCGGCAACGACTAAGGGTGGAACCTCAGAAGTAGGCACCGCAAAGTCGTTGCCGAGAAGAAGGTCGACGCCCTCTACTGGCAGTTTCTCTAAGATTCCAACATCTATCTCTCGTGTCACACCATCAACCTCCAGCTCCACTCGAACCAACGGGTATGACCGTGTAGCATTAATACCCTGCACCACAACTACCCGTGCCGCGTTTATAGGTTGGCCTGTAAAGTTTTTCATCAGAGTCTGGGATGCACCTGTATCACCCAACAACTCCAACCCATGCATGCAACCAGCCCAACTCACGCAGCCACGCCCTCTATGGTCGCAAAAAGCATCGCGGACAGGTTTCGAGCCTTCCGGACACTCCTTCACTGGCTGTGCTCCCGCATCTGACATATCACCCCGGGTAAACGCAGAAGACCTCAGAGACACCCCAATGTTGCTAGCCAAGGACACGATTGCTGCAGGTTGGTTACTAGGGCAGGAACGTGCAAAATGCCCCTTTTTATGACACTTAAAACACTCTACTTCACCCTTGGACTTCCCCTGAGGTGTGGAAGGGCCATGACCTTTCTTAAACGGGACGGTTTTTGGTTTGTGATCAAAATTAGTATCATTGCTCTTACTTTTGTTATTAAATGTTGCATCACTGACTCGGGGGGATGGAGTGTTGCGCCTCTTGTTAACTGCATCGGTCCGTTGTGCAGACCCGCAACCACGAATCAGCGATAATCTCAGGTCAGCCAACTCAGCTGCCTCTTGTAGAGTTTTAGGATGTTTCTCTTTGAGGTTCAAAGTCAGGTCGCCGCCTGTGCATTTAAAAAATTGCTCTAGAAGGAATAACTGCTCAAGCTCTTTGAACGTCGTCACCTTGTCTGACCTCAGCCAATTTCTCAAAGCATTAGACAGTTCCCGGGCATGTTCTAGAAAAGTGCACTCACGACCCTTCGTAACACCCCGAAACTTCAACCTATATGTCTCTGGTTGTAACTCGTACGCCCGCAGAACAGCTTCCTTCAATACCTCATAATCGATGCAAGACTCCAAGGGCAACGCATCATATGCCTTGAGTCCTTTGCCAACCAACCTAGAGGAAACAAGGGCTGCCCACTTAACCTCGGGCCATTGGTGCTCCCGGCACTTCTTCTCAAAACGCAGGAAAAACTCGGTGACACCCGACTCGTCAAATGCAGGGACTAACTTAAGAAGGTGCGATAAAGACTGATCAAAACCTCGATTCCCAGAACCGAGACGCTGCCCTGTCGACTCCACCCGAGACTTCTCAAGCTCCATGTCTGCACAGTACTTCGTAGCCTCAACCTGAAGCTCAGCCTCACGTATGGCCTTTCTCTCCTCAGCCTGAATCCTAAGCTCAGATTCCCGCTGCTGCTGCTGAATCTTAGCCATCTCAAGCTCAGATTCCCGCTGCTGCTTAGCCATCTCAAGCTGGAAGAGCATTAATCTGGAGTTAAACCTTGAGGAGGAGGAGATGCAACAATTGGAGACCCACCCAGTGATCCACCCAGGGTACCAAACCACGCTGCCAGTGACTATCGGCCTGCGGGAACGTCCTCGGATCCGGTGTTCTAGAGAGCATGATGGGAGTAGAGTGGAGGGGGGGCTTGGCCGAAGGTGCCAAAGCACCCGCTCCACTCTGTGCACCACGCACTCCGCCCAGCACACATGCCACCAGGCCACTTCTCGTCATGCTGCTAGTGCCAACATGCCCCATGACCGTGGCCAAACACTGGAGACCATACCGATCAATCCCCGACACCCGGTCAACAGTAATAGTCATCTCCAGAAACTTCCTTGCATCCTCCTCACTAGTTACTACTCTAATGCCATCTAACAAACCCAGCTTCTGCACCTCAGAGCCTGCTTCCCGTACTGTGTCCTCACTGTGCATTGATCCGTCGTTCGACATAGTGTCTACCGGAAATCCTCAACGTTTATAAAAAAAAAAAAGTACCTAAACTCTCATGTAGCACTATTCACTCAAAAAATGCTTGAAGACAACTCAAGTGCTATACTACGTTGCCAAAAAATTCCAACGTGTCCAAAATATTCCTCAAAAACAAATGTCCACTGCCAAACTGTGAGAAATAACAATCGACCCCCAAACGGTGATTACAAAAAAAAATCTCCACAAAAAAATCCTGCAATTATTTCTTAGTTCACTAAATCCTAGACTAAGGTCGCCATTTGTTATGACGATTAAGATAAGATACTAGGCAAGGTCGCCATTTGTTACGACCGGGACTACGAATAAAACAAGGGCACTCAATGATTAGACTAGTAATAGGGCACTATACAACAACGGTACGCTAGATCCAAACCCTCAAACTTATATGCCGGCGAACAAAACACCTATACCCTCCAGGGTTAATCTGCGATAGCGGGGTATCCTTAACTGGGCATAAATGTACTTTACTTCAGGCTAACCTGCACTGGTATAGCCTGATAACAAACAAGATGTAAGTTACGTTAAAATGCATAAAAAGGAATCTATGGAAAGATCAATTAAATCACTGCAAGATTTAATACAATAAAAAGATGCTTCAATACAGTTACTCTAAACAACAATAAACTCTTCACTCCTATCTGAAAGAAAGTGAAGTATAGTCCTACAGCATAGACCTGGAAACTTCTGAAGAAAGTCTGATGCTCATAAGATGCTCGTACTGATTTAGAACTATATAAAGGCAGGAGGCAGGACACCACACGTGTAAATCGAATTCACTAAAATATAGGACATATAATGTTAACTGACACGAGAATACTATAAATGCGCAACGGTAGCAATGCTCGACACTAAAAGAAGTACTTCCTCATCAACGAAACAGTCTGCTATGGTTGTGCGGCTCAGCAACAACCTAGCCTAATAAATGCTGTGAATAATAATGCGCACATATCAAAGAGCTTATATTAAATACTAACAAGTGTCTACTCGATTAATAATGTCTAGCTGGGATACTCTAGGTAAGGAACTGGGGTTGAGCAAGACAGGCTTGTAGCCTAGCGATGTCCTTAAGACTGCATCCTTTAAGTTACGTTAATTGGCTCTCTCGATAGATCCAGATCACAAGTATCTGGTTCTATCCTGGCGACCCTCTAAAGACAAGCAAAGAGGCAGCAAAGTGTGGAACTGGTACAGGCCAAAACCCTCAGTCAACACAATACTGTACTCGCAAAGGACGCAACCGAAAAGACAACCCAGGCTACCACAGGACCGGTCGAAGTCGTGTAGGTATAAGCAAACCGTACACACATCGGAGACAACGGCTACAGTTACCTTATCCCAGTATAGCATTAAATAAAAGAGCAGAAACACTAAATCAATAATGGAGACACACAAAGTTCTTAACCTATACTAACTAAGAACCCTCAAACCTATTCTAAGTACATGTAAATATCTCTGAGGACGGCGCATGCAATACAATGGGCCGGCTATGAAAACCGTATGCAGAACCCAAGGGGAGTGTTGTGCAGTTAATAAAGGTTAGAGTATGGAAAGAGAGAATCGAGTGAGAGAAACGGTGATAAAAGTGGTGATTGGTAGAGAGTATGCAAAGGGATGTTAGAAGCACGCGCGCCAAGCCTGTCCTGACGAGGACAGCTCCTGGGGACCCTCATGGAGGAGGTAAGTTACACAGGAGACCGCAAAGGCGCGATGGTCGGCCAATCACGGGCCGAGACGTCACAAGACAGCAGGCGTCATAGAACACAGCCAGACACGCTGTCCAATGGCGAGCGAGAGGCAGGAATGCACCCGTACATACAGACACTTACTACATCCTCGCTCTGAAAGTCTTTCTCATTCACACGCTGGTACTATTATCACTACTGTTGATATAAAATATAACCCGTTGTCACAGACGAAAACAAAGATCACCACTGGACTGTCTGTGACAATGCGATTACTAGGAAAGAAAGAACAACATTCTCTGATAACTGTAGCCCATTTCGATGTCCCTGGCGAGCGCTAGTGGCCAACGAGAGGCAATTCTGCCAACGCTGGTAGACGTCACACTCGACACATTACATGAATGGTGCACTACAAACAGACTCAATTTAGCCCCAGCTAAATCCACTGCAACCCTCCTCACAAGCTGGACAGGAGAGCACGATTACGTCCCGGGACTCAACATAAACAACACACCCCTAACACACACACACACACCCAAAATCCTAGGAGTAACATAAGACACCCAAATGACATTCAAACAGCACACCACACACACGAAAAAGAAACTGACACCCAGACTTAACGCCCTCAGATCACTTGCCCACACGAAATTTGGACACAACAAAGAAACCACCACCACAGTCAAAGGAGTACAAAGGAGTACAAAGGAAATCAAGCAACAACAGATCTAGTGACCCTTCTAGGTTGCTTGTCCTCCAAAACACTGAGGATCAAGTGTCCAAACAGTGGTTTAGAGTGGGTAAGGGAACATTGGAAAGGGAACTACTGCCCTGCCACTAACGTGGCAGGACTAGGAAGTTAGTAGGGGACATATGGGTTAGTAACTGAGGGGAGGATAAAGTTATTCATTCAGTCTACAAACAATACATAAGATCAGTTATGGAATACGCAAGCCCGGCCTGGGCTTCTAACCTAGCTGAAACACATCATAAGACCTTACAGACTATTCAAAATAAAGCCCTGAAAATCATCACAGGATGCACAGCTACTACACCCACAGATCACCTACATCAAGAAACCAAAGTCCTCAAAGTCAAAGATCATCTAGACATGAGAGGCACTCAATTCCTGGCAGCAGCCTCAACGAATCAACACCACCCACTACACTACATGGCAACACACCCACAGACACCAAGAAATATCAAAACACACCCAGCACACGCTATCACACACAAATACTGTCTTCTCTCCCTCCCTGCCCACCCCAAACCAACTTCCGGAAGCACATCCATACTCATATCACTCGCCGTTCCATCCACTCACTCATAGACAACACGCAGCTGCAAGCACGACCTCCTGAAATCCATCCTTCTGAATCCTCCCTTCCTCGCGAGGACAGAATCCACCTGGCCAGGCTGAGATGCGGACACCATCCAGCTCTTCTGAGCTATCAGAAGAGACTGGATGACTCCGTCGTCGACACCTGCCCGGGTTGTAACACAGCACCCCATACCATTAAACACATCATAGAAGACTGCATTTCACACAACCACTTACGCCAACAACACAATTTACACTCTTTGAGAGCTCTGTGGGAAAGCCCGACCGTGGCCATGGCCTTCCTTAAGGACTTGGGGCTGTTCGGCCAGGCAACTTAGGGAACAACAACAACAACAACGGTGGTGATGATATTGGCACTTTCGACTCTCTCAAAATTATCGAAATCAAATCGTGGGTGGTATCGGCCCTTTGCTCACACGATATTAATTACCCAAGACCAATAGGATTAAACATGGATAAGGGTTCAATCTGATTAAGGAGGGTGACCTGTTTTTGTTCTGTCCTTTTCTATCTTTCTCTGGCTTGTATCCATTTGGCCCCATTCAGCCTACTGTTTTAAGACGTTTATCCCCATCCAGGTGTCAATTTTTTACTGGTGAGCTGTAGCGAGCCAGCATATTTTTTATTTTTGTTTGACAGCAGGCTAAATTTGTACATTTTTCGATAGAAAAATTTCTCCGGCGTAGCCGGATTTCTTCATATAATGCTGGCTCGCTATCGCTCGCCAGGAAGAAATCGACACCTAGATGGGGATAAACGTCTTAAAATATGTAGTTGGCTGAATGGGGCCGAATGGATACAAGCCAGAGAAAGAGAGAAAAGGACAGAAATAACAAAAAGCAGGTCACCCCTTTAACCTTTATCATACGTATTTCTGATTATTACATTTATTTTATTGTCCATCTTTCATTATCAACCTGTCAAGATGCACTATCTTTAATTTATGATTGTCTATAAAGTATTTCGGTTATGTTATTGTATTTTATGATTGAATATAAAGTATTTCGGTTATGTTATTGTATGTTATGATTGTCTATAAAGTATTTCGGTTATGTTATTGTATTATATGATTGTCTATAAAGTATTTCGGTTATGTTATTGTATGTTATGATTGTCTATAAAGTATTTCGGTTATGTTATTGTATTTTATGATTGTCTATAAAGTATTTCGGTTATGTTATTGTATGTTATGATTGTCTATAAAGTATTTCGGTTATGTTATTGTATTATATGATTGACTATAAAGTATTTCGGTTATGTTATTGTATGTTATGATTGTCTATAAAGTATTTCGGTTATGTTATTGTATTTTATGATTGTCTATAAAGTATTTCGGTTATGTTATTGTATTTTATGATTGTCTATAAAGTATTTCGGTTATGTTATTGTATTTTATGATTGTCTATAAAGTATTTCGGTTATGTTATTGTATGTTATGATTGTCTATAAAGTATTTCGGTTATGTTATTGTATTATATGATTGTCTATAAAGTATTTCGGTTATGTTATTGTATGTTATGATTGTCTATAAAGTATTTCGGTTATGTTATTGTATTTTATGATTGTCTATAAAGTATTTCGGTTATGTTATTGTATTTTATGATTGTCTATAAAGTATTTCGGTTATGTTATTGTATTTTATGATTGTCTATAAAGTATTTCGGTTATGTTATTGTATGTTATGATTGTCTATAAAGTATTTCGGTTATGTTATTGTATTTTATGATTGTCTATAAAGTATTTCGGTTATGTTATTGTATTTTTGTTTTGTATTATTTGGTATGTGTCATTTCTGCCTTCCCATTCATATCTTTCACTTGCAGCTATTCTCCTGCAATTTCATATTATAATTCTATACATTCTATAAATCCATATATGTTTTTGTTAATTCGCTTAATAAAGGAATGTTGTATTTTTAGATCAGCTATCCTATCCTAGATTGGATATAAGATTACATACATTGTAATGGTTGAAAATCTTTTTGGAAAGGATTCTTGGATAACTTCTACAAACAAATTGATTATGGTGGTTTTAGCTCAAGTTGGGAGGGATTGTAGGTTAGGAAATATTAGGTCATGTAAGATCTTGTGACTCTCGTTCAAGGTGAAGGTATTCTAGGTTAGCTATAAGATCAGGTAATGTAGCTGTCATGTATTGAGCAGTATAACGCCTCCTACTGATTCACAAATACTTATGTCATTATGTTCTAATATTGACCACTTACAAGTTTCGGTTATAAGGAAGAACAAACGGTAAACATCGATATTTTACATAATCCAAAAATACGTGAGTTTGTAATAGATGGGGAGTTATGCTTATTTATATGGAATGTATCAATGATTGTGCTGCCCTCGTGATATATCTTCTATTTCGTCTAAATAACAATATCTAAGCCTTAACCCTTTGAGTACCAGCGACGTATGTTATATTTTATTCTAGCTATATTTAGACGGTATGATGCAGCTTAGGAAGGATCTGTGGTAGTTAAAAGGGTTGGTTGAGATAGTTTGAAGCCCTATTATTACTAGAGGTCCTTCCCAAGCTGAATAAAGTCCTCTAATAGTTGCCAGAATATGATGAAAATGACGTCCCTGGTACTGAACGGGTTAAGATTCCTTGACACTATCTGGTGCGACGTCGTGGGGGTTATTAGGATAGTTTGTTTAGTAATTCTATGGTTATTGATTGTGTTTGCCATTTTTGAGCAATCTGTTTTCAGTTTGCTCCCTTGACCAAGAAAAATGCATGTCCAGACCCTCTTCAAACTACTCCCCTCCCTTACAAGCTAAATAGTATATACTGTATACAGTATATACTGTATACAGTATATACTGTATACAGTATATACTGTATACAGTATATATATTTTGTTTTGGTATACATGTCCCGGTCGATGGCTGGTTTCTTCTAAATTGCAGGTTAGATATCGCTCGCCCAGAAACATATAACACCTGAATGAGGTGAAGTATCATATAATCGCCAAACTAAGCGGGTGAAACGTCTTAGAATCTCCAAACTAATGGAGTGAAACAGGAAGGTTACCAAAATGGCCCGCTTCGCGCCAGATAGGGTTAAAGCCTGAAACTCGCCAGTGGTCAATTCTTTCTCCCCGTATCGTCGGTCATTTAAAACTTTCTTTTCCTATATTTGTCTTCAAGCTTGTGTTTAGGTCTTATTTTCTTTCCTTGATCTCCACCTCAAATTCTTTAAATGTCTTTGCGTTCCAATTGTGTGTTTCTTTTCCCTATATGTAGACTGTAATTATCAAAGTACAGTATATATATTCTAACTCTTAGTCAGAGTGCATATACTTTGGTAATTCTTGCTTCTTTGTTTTTTGCTACACTCAAATTATTTCGAATATTGGCTTCTACTCCTTATAACCATTTCCACTTAAATCTCTCTCTCTCTCCCCTCGCTGATCCGTGGTAATAACGTTCTTGACATTGTACTTGCAACAAAAGAAGAATTAATAGAGAATTTTAATGTTGGTGATGAATTCAGTAACAGCGACCATCGTACGATAACTTTCACTTTAAAGTTTACTGGTAACAAACCAAATAGTAGCATCGAAAAAGTCCCTAATTTCAAGAAAGCAAACTTTCATAAACTTAGAGCTATGTTTAAAGAAACTGACTGGAGCTTTTTAATTAACAATAACGACATAAATACATCTTGGAAGTTATTCGAAACCACTTACCTAAAAGCAGTGCAAGACTGCATACCATCGAAAATACGGCGTCCAGGCCATAATAATAAGCCCAAATGGTGGAATAAAGATATTTCAAACTGTCTGCTTGCTAAAAAATTTGCTAATGATAGATTAAAATCCTCACACAATGACGAAGAACGGGTGAAATTTGTAGAGCTACGAAGCAAAGCCAAAAAGTTAATTAAGCAAAGTAAAAAGACCCTAGAGTTACATATTGCGAATCAAAGTAAAACAAACCCGAAAGAATTCTATAGTTATATCAGAAAGAAAAAAGTAGTTACTTCAACTGTTGGATCGTTAGTCGATGAAAATGGAGAATACACCAAAGACGAAGTACAAATGAGTAATGCCCTCAATTCCTTCTTTGCATCAGTTTTTACAACGGAAGACCTCAGTGATATCCCTACACCATCGCCGATTCAGATTGATAATTCAGATGTTCTAAGCAATATCACCGTTACAGAGAGAGAAGTATTGAATTGTTTAGATAAACTCAAGGTAAATAAAACGCCTGGACCTGATACAATCTCGCCTAGAGTTCTAAAGGAAGCTAAGGATGAGCTCTCCAAACCACTGACATTACTATTCAATATATCCTTGCAGTCTGGAACTATGCCTGATCAGTGGAAGCTAGCCAACGTAACACCGATATTAAAAAAAAGGTAGCAAATCTCTACCCAGTAACTATCGTCCAATTATCTTAACCTCAGTTGTATGTAAAATGCTAGAAACGGTCATAAGAGACAGACTCGTAAATCACTTAGAGGAAAATAACATACTTAATGATACTCAACACGGCTTTCGTAAAAAACGCTCCTGTTTAACAAACCTCTTAGACTTCTTCCACGATATCCTCAACCTCTATGATGAGAGTAAAGCTGTAGATATTATATACCTTGATTTTCAAAAAGCCTTTGACAAAATTCCCCACAAACGTTTACTGCTAAAACTAAAAGCGCATGGAATTCAAGACGGTGTGTTGAAATGGATAGAAAATTGGCTCAGCGACAGAAAGCAAAGAGTAGTCATAAACGGTAAGGCATCTAAATGGACCAATGTAAGTAGCGAGGTACCCCAGGGATCGGTACTAGGACCAATTCTCTTTCTAATTTACATCAACGACATAGATGAGGGTCTCACCTGTACAATCTCAAAATTTGCTGACGATACAAAAATTGCAAATAGCGTACTCTCAAAAGAACAAGTTGACGATATGCAACACATTCTAGATAAATTGTCATGTTGGGCCCAAATTTGGCAAATGAGTTTCAATGCGGATAAATGTAAAGTACTACATATCGGATACCTAAATGAGAAATCAAACTATTCGATGAATGGCACTCAGCTTAAGAATGTAAACAGAGAAACCGATCTGGGAGTAACAATATCGAGTAACCTAAAACCGAGTCAACAATGTTCAGAAGTTGTTAAGAAGGCAAACAAAATAATTGGCTTTATAGGCAGGTCATTTGAGCATAAATCCAAAGAAGTTATCCTAACCCTTTACAATTCCTTAGTCCGCCCTCTTCTGGAATACTGCGTTCAATCCTGGTGCCCTTATTACCAAAAAGATATAGACAAGCTAGAACTAGTTCAATGTAGAGTTACCAAAATGATACCTAGCCTAAAGAACAAACCATACGAAGAGCGTCTTAGAGAATTAAATCTATTTCCTTTAACCCAGCGCAGATTAAGAGGTGACTTAATTCAAGTGTTCAAAATCATCAAAGGCATCGACAATATGAACTGTAGTAAGTACTTCACTATCGACCAATCTAATTACACGCGGGGAAACGGTTGCAAAATTATTGGTAAATCTTTTAACTCCCACGAATCTAAGAATTTCTTCTTCAATCGAGTTGTCAACTTGTGGAATGGGCTTCCCCGAGAGTTATAGACTGCAGCACCGTGGATTCATTTAAACTTCACTTAGACAAATATCTCGCATCAAACTCGCTACTGACTGCGTTTGTAAATGAATAACTTTATTTTATCCTCCCCTCAGTTACTAACCCATCTGTCCCCTACTAACTTCCTAATCCTGCCACGGACATTAGTTCCCTTTCCAATGTTCCCTTACCCACTCTAAACCACTGTTTGGACACTTGATCTTCAGTGTTTTGGAGGAAAAGCAACCTAGAAGGGTCACTAGACCTGTTGTTGCTTGATTTCCTTTATACTCCTTTGTACTCTCTCTCTCTCTCTGTCCACATAATAATCCATTGGTAATGCCTGGACTTCACCAATTCCCTCCCTGTTTGCTCAATCGTTCACGCGAGGAAGACACTATTGAACATTGACTTTAGCCTCTCTCACCACGTCACTAGTATGTTAATCAAGTCCTAAATTCAGCGAAGTGATAATTATATGTTTACTGATAGCCTCAAAGTATTATATTCCAAGCATTACAGTGAAGTGATAGAGTATGTAGACAGAAACTTTAGCTTACTTCAATAATGGAATCGTGTATCTGAAATATAATGGAACTTTCAATTCTCAGCAGACGTTACTATTTAATTTTAAAACAATCGACAAATTGGTGTTACATTCCAGTCTTTAAAATACGTATAAGAGATCATAATTATACATATTAGTCATTGCATACTTTACTGCAATGTTTCATAAAGCTTATATGTTCTTGAGGTATATCATTCTCCTAACAATATATTTCCTTTTTTTCCAACATTATTGCTTATCTAGGTGTTTAATAATAATAATAATAATAATGATACAACTACTACTACTACTACTACTAATAATAATAATAATAATAATAATAATAATAATGATAATAAATATTATATCAATATCAATAACTGCAATAGCAATATAAATTATTGTTAATGCTAAAATAATAAGTAGATTATACGTACTACTAGATATTGATAATAATGTGAAGTCAAATTGACTGTTAATGAATAATCTGTGAAAATGGTTGTAGCATGTTGGGTTGCAAGACTACCAAAGGAGAATTATATATGACTATATGTATTTATATTCTATAGTTATGGGACCTACGCTACGATGTAAATCTACTACTTCTCCTTGTATAATTATGTATATATTCATTCTCTTAGCTTTTCTTAATTTATATTTGTGCAGGTGATATAAACTGGAGTTGGATATACTTCAGCTGAGGGTAAACTGATTACCTTAGACACTGATTTATCGATAATTAAATGACAACTAATAAACTGCATCACATTTTTGCCAAGTGTTCATAATTTACACCATATTTTGCTATTAGACTTATTAATCGCTTAGTAATAAAGATCGGAACATAACAATTGTAAAAAACAAACATTAGAGGGTTCATTTTCAAGTTATTCATCATATCTTCTTGCTCCTTATGTATTTCTTCTTCTTAGGTTCTTGGGTCTTCTTGCTTCCAATTTAGTTGAATGTTAAAGTGTAATAGATCCGCTTTATGATAATTGGAATTCCAGGTTAGATAATTATGATCGGGTAGGGTCTAACATCTTAGATTTGCGATAGTTAAGATTTCGAGTTACTGTAGCTTATACTATTTAGTATCGATAATTTACTGATCTCAACATTTGAAGCCACTTGGCGCCGCCAGTTTTGTGTGTGTGTGTGTGTGTGTTTAGTCATCCTTTGCTCCCCCCCCCCTTCCTCCTCCCCCGTAAGTTCTTCCGAATCTAAATATAAATTGTATTTTGATAGCCAAAATGAATGATCAACGTCCTTGTTCTGCAAAGATTAATAAAAAGCAAATATCTAGGTTCAATTAACCCCTTGAGGATTATGACTGTTTTTGACAGTCTATCGTGGCTATTATTAGACGAGTTTAATAAGTTGGGACAAATTGTGGGAGCTAAAGAGTTAATTGATATAGTTTTGACCTCATTCACCCCTAGAGATCTTTCATATTGGATAAATTCGCTTAATGATAACTAGAATTGTAAAAATGTGTCTTGAAATACAGAACATAGTTATATTATGCGAGGGAGTCTCGCAAGTACCTTTCTACACTTACACACCAGACCTGTGCTTTATCTGACAGACATTACTACAGTTCAAAGGTAGAAAACCTCATGAAAGTGCTTGTACACACATACTCATGCACATACTCTCTCTCTTTCTCGTAGGAGAGACGGGGTTAGCCAGTCTTTTAGGGAGTAGCGTCCATGCGAATCAGAGCTACATCTACTCCAACTTTTCCTATTGGTGTTATAAGGCTTCTTCTCTATTCTTTACATTCACACATAATTAACTTACGGTATTATTAAGGACCCTAGTGCTACCTCATGCGTGGTAAGAGAGGCTTTGGACGCCTCTATAAATAACACCATTTAACGGTTACAGGTTATGAGAGACTGGAATTGGAGGAAATTCCAGGCGGTGGGGACCGATCAATGGAGTGTGGCTGCAGTGCCTCGATAAACCCACTCCTTACGTGTAATGCTTGACCAGTCCCTGTGACCGTTCTATGGTGCATCTGGCTGGGCTACTCTTAGGTGAGAGAGCTTTACTGCCATGTTGGTTGCCAGGCTAACTAAAATACCCGGGTTTGTCTACTGGAATAAGTGTAATATCCCTTGATCACTTAATTCTAGAGTCTCACCGTTTGAAGGTGGACAGTAGTACTTAGTAAGGATTCAGGTTATTGCTGTCACTCCTTTTGGAAAATCAGTGTCTTTAGGACACAAGTGGTGCTCAGTTGGGAGCTGTGGCACGTTGGGACTGTCTGACCTCGGGGAGACCTTTGGTTTGGTGTGACAGACATAACAAAGTTAGAATCTAGAACAGAACGAACACCATTGAAGAATAGTCGGATGCGGATGATGCGGGAATAATTCTCCACCAACCCCCTTTTTATAGAATTGTATTGGTCATTAGTTTCCTTGAAGTTAGAAGCTTTTACAAAGTATTTGAACTGCTAGAACAAATCTAAAACCATGTCCGCTACTAGTACTACAAAACTCAAAGCAACTTGCACTAAGTGCAAGAAGCTAAAGTGGTGCATCAACTTCAAAGAAGGTGCATATGCTAGCATCCACCATGATAGTCTCTGTCTCTTTTGTGAGATAGAAGGCAAACTCATGAAGGAGGTAGCTGGGATTAACGCCTTACGAGCGGGCCCGTCAGTAACTTCTACTACCCGCCAAGCGGGTGGTTTTACCCTAAACGACCATGTTTCCGTGCTCTTTTTCATGCATAAACAAGAGCCAGAGCGTAATACAATTATGTATACCTGAAAGGGCGATAATTGAGCTTTCCAATGACACCAGAACCATCTTTCTACGACCACGCGTTCTCTTGCAACGATCGTGCAAGACGAAGGAAAAATCCCTAAAATACGGTAATTTCCTTACATAATTCCCTGTGTAGCGAAGCAGTGAGTGTGGGTGTGTGTGGAGGTGGGCCCAGTGCTGGCGTGGGAGCCGTGCCGAACGGTCAGAGCTGACCTACGCTCCTCCCACCGCTCGTCTCTCTCTCAGAGCCAAATATTGCTCAAAATTGCACACCGCCTTAAGTCGGTCCCCGCCACATAGTCCTTTCTTCTCTAGACCGACTTAAGTCCGGCGCCGCCAGACAAGGGTTAAGGAACAATTAAAGCAAAGAGACACAGAAAATACAATTCTAAAGAACAAAGTTTCTGAAGGAATAAAAGAAATAGAAGAGTTGAAAAAGGTAATAGATAGCTTTACAACTGAAGCTATTGAGAGCGTCAGCCATTCCTTCAAACACCAGCACAAGTTATGCAGGTGCAATTAAGCAAAATAAGAATGTAGAATAAGAATGACTGGAAGACTGGTATAATAGTCCCCCTATATAAGGGCAAAGGGGAAAGAGGAGTGTGTGGTAACCACCGAGGAATATGTCTTCTAAGCGTAGTAGGGAAGGTATACAGTAGGGTAGTGATTGAGAGAGTGAGAGTGAGAACGGAGAAATGGATAGGCGACGAGCAGGGAGGTTTTAGGAAGGGAAGAGGATGTGTAGATCAGATTTTTACCCTGAATTGTGTTGTGGAGAAGTATCTGGAGAAGAAACAAAAGGTGTATGTTGCCTTTATGGACTTGGAGAAGGCCTATGACAGAGTGGATAGAGAAGGTTTGTGGAAAGTACTTAGAATATACGGAGTAGAGGGCAAGTTGCTGAAAGCAGTGAAGAGTATGTATGAGGGTGCAAAGGCGGCAGTACGTGTGGAGAGTGAGCAGAGCGAGTTCTTTGACCTGAATGTTGGTTTGAAACAGGGGTGTGTGATGTCCCCGTGGTTGTTTACTGTATATATGGAGTTATGAAAGAAATACTATCAAGAGCAGTGGATGTTGGTGTATCGGTGAAAAGGGAGGGAATTGAGTGGAAGCTACCTATACTGCTGTTTGCGGATGATACAGTTCTGATGAGTGATAATGAATGGGAGTTGCAGGGTCTGGTAAATGAGTTTGGAACAGTGTGCGAAAAACGGAATTTGAAGGTAAATACGGGGAAGAGCAAGGTTATGGTCTTCGAAAGGGGTGAAGTCACAGAGTGTGAGGTGAAGCTGAACGGTCAGGCTATGGAGATCGTCAACTCTTTTAAGTATCTGGGCAGTGTGTTGAGTAAAGATGGGACTATGGATGAAGAGGTGCGGGAGAGGGTACAACAGGGGAAGAGGGTTGTAGGAACGCTAAAAGCAGTAACAAGAAATAGGGTGGTCAGTATGGAAGTGAAGAAGTCCTTGCATGACAGTGTGGTAATCCTGACACTGACTTACGGAAGCGAAGCATGGACGTTAGTTGAGAGACTCAGACCAAGAGTGAGAGCAGTGGAAATGAATTACTTAAGGAGTGCGTGCGGAGTTACATGGAGGGATAGACAGACTAATGAGGAAGTAAGAAGGAGGTGTGGTGTGGAGGTAGATGTGCTGGAAAGTGTGAAAAGGAACAACTTGAGATGGTTCGGCCATATGGAACGTATGGAAAGCGAGAGAATGACTAAGAGGGTGTACGAGAGCGAGGTGGAGGGACAGAGGGGGAGAGGTAGACCGAATATGAGGTGGAAGGATGGAGTGAGGAACTACATGAACGAGGGCGGTGCTGGTTGGGGGGAGGGGGCGTCGACTGACTGGGGACAGAGGTGCATGGGGGCGGTTCGTTCGTGGCCACCCCTTCGGGGATCACGGCGTCAGGCAATAGATATATAGAAGAATGTAGTGCCATTCAAGGAGGCAACAATTGAAGCAGCAACTACAGAAGAGGTTGCGATTCCTGCTACAGCTAGTGCTAGTGACCCTCGATCGTATGATTGGAGAGAGGCCACACACAAAAAGAAAAAAAAGACCAGACAGGAATATGAGGTTAACACCTCAAATAGATTCAGTCTTCTCGACCATGCCAAAAGTCAGTATGACTTCCCTAAGTCCTCACAGAACAGAGGAAAAAAGGATCGTCAAGTGCAGAATGGGCAGCAAAATGTTAAGCCTACTATGAATCATTCAAACCATAAAGGGACCAAACTTAACATGTCAAGCAGGTTTGGTCTCGTTAGTGACAAAGAGACGAAAACAATTTTGATTGGGGATTTTCAGGTCAAAGACCAAGAGTCTCACTTTGTTAAGTTTCGCCGAGATGTGAGAAAGGTGAAGAGCCTCGCAAGTGCAAGGACTTCCCAGATCACAAAGGAAGTGGAAAAAGTCTGGTCCAAGACTAAGGGGACGACAATAATAGCCCAGGTCAGTGTAATGACCTGTTTCTCAAAAGAAATAAAGTCGGTGCCACAGAATCAATAATAGGAGAGGTCATGACTCTGGCTGATGAGCTCCGGCTCAAGACAGACAGAGGCATGATACTTGGTATTTTGCCCAGGATGTGTGGAGGGGATTGTGCTACCAGCAAAGCAATAGGCTTAATGGTAGGTTAGCTGACCTGTGTACCCAGAAATGGGTGAGAGTTTTGGACCCATTTGATGAGTTCTATGGGAAGCGCAACCTCTACCTCCGTGATGGTGTGCACTTAAGCACTAGCGGTAAAATCAAGCTTGGTGATTTCCTAAATCACCATCTTTACAGCTTGCTGAGGGCAAGCAAAAATGTAGAAAGCATCCCTGAGCATGAAAAGAGCAAATCCTCACCAGCAGTTCATCTCAAACTTCCAAAAAGAGGTCCCACAAAAGAAGGAGTTCGTCCCTCTGAGAGCAAGAATACCTCTCAACAAATGGCAGAGTTCCCCAATAGATTGAGAGATGCCTCGCAATTCCTTCTAGACTCTACACCTCAGTTGCCAATTTCTGAACCACTAGATAGTGGTTCTTCTACCTCAGGTGAGGAATAACCAAACATAGGAAATTGCAACACCTCTGATAGTACAAAGGAGTACAAAGGAAATCAAGCAACAACAGGTCTAGTGACCCTTCTAGGCTGCTTGTCCTCCAAAACACTGAGGATCAAGTGTCCAAACAGTGGATTAGAGTGGGTAAGGGAACATTGGAAAGGGAACTACTGCCCTAGAACTAATGTCCGTGGCAGGATTAGGAAGTTAGTAGGGGACAGATGGGTTAGTAACTGAAGGGGGGATAAAATAAAGTTATTCATTTACAAACGCAGTCAGTCGCGGGTTTGATGCGAGATATTTGTCTAAGCGGAGTTTAAATGAATCAACGGTGCTGCAGTCTATAACGTCTCGGGGAAGCCCATTCCACAAGTTGACAACTCGATTGAAGAAGAAATTTTTAGATTCGTGCGAGTTAAAAGATTTACCAATAATTTTGCAACCGTTTCCCCGCGTGTAATTAGATTGGTCGATAGTGAAGTACTTACTACAGTTCATATTGTCGATGCCTTTGATGATTTTGAACACTTGAATTAAGTCCCCTCTTAATCTGCGCTGGGTTAAAGGAAATAGATTTAATTCTCGAAGACGCTCTTCGTATGGTTTGTTCTTTAGGCTAGGTATCATTTTGGTAACTCTACGTTGAACTCGTTCTAGCTTGTTTATATCTTTTTGGTAATAAGGGCACCAGGATTGAACGCAGTATTCCAGAAGAGGGCGGACTAAGGAATTGTAAAGGGTTAGGATAACTTCTTTGGATTTATGCTCAAATGACCTGCCTATAAAGCCAATTATTTTGTTTGCCTTCTTAACAACTTCTGAACATTGTTGACTCGGTTTTAGGTTACTCGATATTGTTACTCCCAGATCGGTTTCTCTGTTTACATTCTTAAGCTGAGTGCCATTCATCGAATAGTTTGCTTTCTCATTTAGGTATCCGATATGTAGTACTTTACATTTATCCGCATTGAAACTCATTTGCCAAATTTGGGCCCAACATGACAATTTATCTAGATTGTGTTGCATATTGTCAACTTGTTCTTTTGAGAGTACGCTATTTGCAATTTTTGTATCTTCAGCAAATTTTGAGATTGTACAGGTGAGACCCTCATCTATGTCGTTGATGTAAATTAGAAAGATAATTGGTCCTAGTACCGATCCCTGGGGTACCCCGCTACTTACATTGGTCCATTTAGATGCCTTACCGTTTATGATTACTCTTTGCTTTCTGTCGCTGAGCCAATTTTCTATCCATTTCAACACACCGTCTTGTATTCCATGCGCTTTTAGTTTTAGCAGTAAACGTTTGTTGGGAACTTTTTTCAAAGGCCTTTTGAAAATCAAGGTATATAATATCTACAGCTTTACTCTCATCGTAGAGGTTAAGGATATCGTGGAAGAAGTCTAAGAGGTTTGTTAAACAGGAACGTTTTTTACGAAAGCCGTGTTGAGTATCTTTAAGTAAGTTATTTGCCTCTAAGTGATTTACGAGTCTGTCTCTTATGACCGTTTCTAACATTTTACATACAATTGAGGTTAAGCTAATTGGACGATAGTTACTGGGTAGGGATTTGCTGCCTTTTTTTAATATCGGTGTTACGTTGGCTAGCTTCCACTGATCAGGCATAGTCCCAGACTGCAAGGATTCATTGAATAGCAATGTAAGTGGTTTGGAGAGCTCATCCTTAGCTTCCTTTAGAACTCTAGGCGAGATTGTATCATGTCCAGGCGTTTTATTTACCTTGAGTTTATCTAAACAATTCAATACTTCTCTCTCTGTAACGGTGATATTGCTTAGAACATCTGAATGATCAATCTGAATCGGCGATGGTATAGGGATATCACTGAGGTCTTCGGTTGTAAAAACTGATGCAAAGAAGGTATTGAGGGCATTACTCATTTGTACTTCGTCTTTGGTGTATTCTCCATTTTCATCGACTAACTGTCCAACAGTTGAAGTAACTACTTTTTCTTTCTGATATAACTATAGAATTCTTTCGGGTTTGTTTTACTTTGATTCGCAACATGTAACTCCAGGGTCTTTTTACTTTGCTTAATTAACTGTTTGGCTTTGCGTCGTAGCTCTACAAATTTCACCCGTTCTTCGTCATTTTGTGAGGATTTTAATCTATCATTAGCAAATTTTTTAGCAAGCAGACAGTCTGAAATATCTTTATTCCACCATTTGGGCTTATCATTATGGCCTGGATGCCGTATTTTCGATGGTATGCAGTCTTGCACTGCCTTAAGGTAAGTGGTTGTGAAACACTCCCAAGATGTATTTATGTCGTTATTGTTAGTCAGAAAGCTCCAGTCAGTTTCTTTAAGCTTTGATTTAAGTTTATGAAAATTTGCTTTCTTGAAATTAGGGACTTTCTCAATGCTGCTATTTGATTTGTTACTAGTAAACTTTAAAGTGAAAGTTATCGTACGATGGTCGCTGTTACTGAATTCATCACCAACATTCAAATTCTCCATTAATTCTTCTTTTGTTGCGAGTACAAGGTCAAGCACATTATTACCACGGGTCGGAGATTGTACAAATTGAAAAAGTGAACTCTCTTGCAAGTTAGCATAGAGGTCGTGTCCAGAGTGTGAAGTAAGAATATCGGCCCATTTAGTCACGGGTAAGTTGAAATCGCCAAGAATTACGGTATCTTGTATGTTGGTTATTTCTGCAATTTGTTCATAAATTTCACTGTCAGTTTGCACTGATTGAGATGGGGGTCTGTATAATAAAGCTAGTGTTATTTTAGTTCCTCGTTTATTATTTAATAGTACGTAAGATATGTCTATATTCGCAATTTGAGGTTTTGACATTAAGACAGGATTAAGACTTTCCTTTATAAAAAACAGAACTCCTCCTCCATTTCTATTGATCCGACTTTTCTCAAACATTGTATAACCAGGAAGCGTATATTCGGCTAAAAAGTCTCTGTCTTCCGTATTTAACCAAGATTCTGTAATGCCGATTATATCATAATGTTCTGTAAACACGATTTCCTCTAGATCTGAAAATTTACTGCGTATGCTACGAGCATTTACATAAAACACCTCAAGAGTATTAGAGTTGGATGTTACCGATTGTGCATTGTCTGAATTTTCAGTTCGTATTTGACTTACACTACCCTGTCTGGGGTCTGGTTGACCCCGTTTTTTGAACGGAAATCCTTGACTGCATCGTTCAGCAGACGACCAAGACGTGCAGCTCCTACTTCAATGAGATGTACACCATCTCCTGAAAACAAAGATTTATCATAGTAAAAATGATCCCACGTGTCGACAAAGCCGATGTCCTCCTCCCTGCAGAGTTTGGCTAGTCGGCGATTTGTACTGGTAGCTATGTTGTAGAATCGGTTTTCTACATCAATCCGGGGAACAATTCCTGAAATTAAGATTCTATTAGATTTTTCCTTGAAGGACCTGATCAGCCGCCGGTACTGCAAAGTAGTTCCTCTGACCGCGTCCGTTGGACATCGTTAGATCCAACGTGGATGACGTACGTAGTGCTTGCTGGGCCGAGCCTGGAAACCTCTTCCACAGCCGCAACAATGTCGTCCACGCCGCCACCTGGCATACAGAATCGCTTTCTGGTCCTGGGTGCCCTGGCGCAGAACTCGGTTAGTTGGCCACGGACCATGGAGTCGCCCACAAGCCGAACTTCCTCCGTTTCCTCTTCCTCGTCAATAGCCAGAATTTTGAAGCGGTTTTGGCATGTTGTCGGGATGACCTTCCTGGTACTGGTACTGGGATGCACATTGTTTCTCACTAACTGAAAATTGTCCTGGGGGGGAGTGAGAGTAGAGTTATTATTATTTTCTGCAACATCTAAGGTAGCTGCTGGTGTGGGTACCGGTACCGGTACTGTATGCACTGGAATGGCGGTTGACATCATAGTGGTTTCTTGGGCCGAGGGGACTACTACGTTGAGTGTGGCAAATTCTTAAAGGGATTCAAGCTTCGTAGTCAGGGCATCGATCTTGCGGTGAGCTGCATTCAATTCATCCGCAATCTTCTCTCGGAGCTGGCAAAATCTACAAATTTGGACATCAGTATCAACAAACATGGTAGGGCCAAATTTACCGGAACAACTCGTGCAGGTTCGTTGCGGCGCCATGACGATATAATCACAATATGCCTGAAAATCACACAAATTTATGGTAGCAAAATGGTACAATTAAAGCCTGAAAATCACAAAAAATGTATGTTAGCAAAATGGTACAATTAATATGCCTGTAAATCACAAACAATATGTTAGCAATAGAACACAATTTATGCCTGAAAATAAAACAAAAATTGATGTTAGCAGTATGACACAGTTAAAGCCTGAAAATCACAAATGGACTAGAAATTTGTTACAAAATTTACTGGAAAAAAAGTGGGAGGGTTAATGTAGCCTAGTGAGAAAACTGGAAAACAGTATACAGTACAGTAACAAAAAATATTTGTTAGCAATATGGTACAATTAATGCTTGTACATCACAAAAAGAATATGTTAATCACAAGAACACATTTTATGCCTGAAAATATAACAAAAATTTATGTTAACAGTATGACACAGTTAAAGCCTGAAAATTGTAAATGGACTAGTGATTTGTTACAAAATTTACTGGGAAAAAAAAGGTGGGAGAAGGTTAATTTAGCCTAGTGAGAAAACTGGAAAGCAGTATACAGTACAGTAACAAAAAATATTGGTTAGCAATATGGTACAATTAATGCCTGTAAATCACAAAAAGAATATGTTGATCACAAAAAGAATATGTTAGCACTAGAACACAATTTTATGCCTGAAAATAAAAATAAAATTATGTTAGCAGTATGACACAGTGTATAGACATAGTGACATAGTGTACAGAGAAATAGTGTGCAAGAAAATACACTACCCCCAGAGACCCCTTTCTCTTCAGGAAACTGGGTAAGCTAGGGGGTGCTAAGAAAAACGAGAATCCTCTTAAGGTAGTATCATTTAATGCCAGGTCAATTCTCCCTACCAACAATTCCTTGAGACCTCTGGTGGACGCTTCTGAACTAGCGCCAGAGCTACGACCGTAGACATCACTATACCTAGCACCTAGGATATTATGCACAGTTTTTCTCAATTTTTGTGTGATTCTACACGTTTTTATTATACAGTATAAGACTACACTAAGTGCTTATATAGTATAGTAATAAAGGGAAAGTCCATATGCAGCTGATAATGACTACAAACATAATTATAAGCTGATTAATTATCGTAACAAAATTGGCAGGAAAATACCTGCTGACTTTTTATTGTAAATATACGTTATTTATGAATATGGGTGATTTTAAAATATATAAATCAAAAGTATGCATAGACCAAAGTATGTGTCGGCTACAGAAATTTCGACTAACTGCATATATTATAGAATTGTTGAAGTAGAGGGAGGGTGGATAGCTCCGCGATATCGCCCATTTCCCACAATGCACCGCGGTAAACCTTGCGTTCAGCGCCTCTATCGGCCACTGTAGGCATTTACTGGTAGGGAGAATTAGGAATAAATTCTCCGAACTTCGGGCATTGTTGTCTACACTACAGAATGCTTCGATGTAGTGGCTATCACTGAATCCTGGATTCACAGTGATACCAAAGATTATGTTGGGGAATTTGAAATACCTGGATATACAATGTTCCACAAAGACCGAACCATGCAGGAAGGGGGCAGAATTCTTTTGTATATCAGAGATTTCTAAACCCAATTGACTGCAAGATTAGGTCAGAACATGAACTGCTTAGAGTAGACCTCAATCTAGGTAACTCTATCTATAGGATTGTTCTGGTGTACAGAACATCAAAATGTCGAACAGGATGAACTTCTGTACACAAGACTGAGTGCTGTTATCGAGGGTAAGACCAGTGTGATCTTAGGTGACTTCAATTGCCTAGTAAACTGGGAAGCAAGAACTGCCGATGCTGAAGGTATGTGTCTTGTAGACTTTACTCACGATAACTTTTTGACCCAGTAGGTGAACGAGCCAACTAGAGGGAACAATATACTATATCTTGTGTTCACCACTGAAGATGAAAGTGTGACCAGCTTATCTGTTGGGGAATCACTTGGAGGTAGTGACCACAATCTAGTTAAGTTCTCTCTTCGCACCTTTAGCAGCAGATCCACCAATCCTCAGAGTGCAAAACTAGATTTCTGTTGTGCAAATTTGGAAGGCCTTCGGGGAAGCTTATCCCAGATCAGACTTGAGGGTGAGAATGTTAATGCGATTTGGTGCTCATTCAAACAGTAATTTATGGATCGACAAACTGCATTCGTTCCTACTAAACTTACCATATCAGGCTCAACCCAACCAAAATGGTTCACAAGATACATAGCTTCAGCAATTAGAAATAGAAAGGTTGCATACAGAAAGGCCAAAAGAAATCAAGACCAAAGTGATTTAGATTCCTTCAAAAATATGTGTAGAAGAGTGAAATATCTTCTAAAGGAAGCAAAGAAGAATGAAAAACTAAGGGTTGTAGCCCTCTGCAAAGAGAGTCCTAAAGAGTTCTTCAGCTAATTGACCAGCAGGAAGCCATTCAAAAGTAGCATTGGACCTCTAAAGGATCCAACAGGCCAACTTCAAACTTCTGAGACTGATATAGCTAATCCCTAAGGCCTAAGTGAATATTCTGCCTCAGTATTCACAAGGGAAACTACCAGTGACATTCCAAGTCCAGGACTAGTGCATGAGGGTGAAGTTCTTAGCAAAATCAGATGTACCCCAGAGGATGTAGCAAAAAAAATACAGTAAATAAGCTAAATGGGTTCAAGTCATCCGGCCCAGATGGCTTTATTCCTCGAGTTGTACTAGAAGTGCGAGATGAAATCGCACCTTTCTTAGCAGACATCTTCAATAAATCACTAGAAAATGGAGAAGTCCCTGAAGACTGGAAACTGGCCAATGTGACCCCAATCTTTAAGAAAGGGGATCATGAGTGTCCCAAGAATTATCGGCCAATTAGCTAGACTTCTATGATCATAGTAAAACTCTTAGAAGGGATACTAGTAGACAAGATAGTTAACTACCTAGAAACCCACAATTTAATTACAGATTCCCAACATGGATTCAGGCGACACCGATCATGTCTTGCCAATTTGCTGGAATTTTTCCATGAAATGCTGAGTGAGTATGACAAAAGTAGAGCCATAGACATCCTTTACTTAGATTTTCAAAAAGCTTTTGACAGAGTGCCTCATTGCAGGCTAATGTCAAAAGTGAGTGTGCTAGGTATCAATACAGAGGTCACAAATTGGATAGAAAGTTGGCTAACAGGTAGACAACAACGAGTGGTAATCAATGGTGTTTCTTCTGAGTGGACTTCAGTCACTTCTGGAGTTCCACAGGGATCTATCCTTGGCCCACTTCTGTTTATCATAAATGTTAATGATATCGATATTGATCTGTTGAGTGTGATCTCCAAGTTTGTAGATGACATAAAGCTTGGAATGAATGTGAAAGACCCCAAAGGGGTTGAACAGCTCAGGATGGACCTCAACAGACTGGGTGAATGGTAGGAGACATGGCAGATGCCTCTAAACTTGGAAAAGTGCAAGGTGATGCATATCGGCCAAGCAAACTCCAATTCAGGCTATTCACTATTGGGAATGCCTCTGGAAGTAACTGACTTGGAAAAGGATTTGGGTGTTCTGATTAGCAGTGACCTAAAGTTTTCCAAGCAGTGCGTTGAAGTAGAGAAGAAAGCTCAGAAATTATTGGGCTATATTAAGAGGCAATTTAAGTATAGAAATAAGGAAATAGTCCTTTCACTTTACAACACTGTGATACGGCTTCTCCTGGAGTATGCTGTTCAATTCTGGTCTCCAACACTCAGGAAAGATATAGAGCGACTGGAAAGAGTACAAGCTAGGGCTACAAAGCTTATTCCATCGCTTATAAGAATGAGCTATTAGGACCGGTTGACGGCTCTTGATCTCTTCCCGTTGGAGACCCGCAGACTACGAGGTCAGCTCATTGAAGTTTTTAAAATACTTAATGGGTTTGACATGTGTATTATAGCAAAATGTTTAGCCTCAATATGAATACAACGCGCAACCATGGCTGGAAATTTTAATGGAAAAGGTTCAGCACTAGTATCTGTGGAAACTTTTTCACATATAAGATCTGTTCTACCTGGAACATTATTCCCTCCGAGGTTGTAAATAGTTTTTCAGTAGAGCAGTTCAAGAAGAGAGTAGATAGTATTTTGCACACTCTGTAAAGAGTGTAGTGCACTAAATAGTATTTTTCCTTCCACTTCGAGTATCTCCTTAGAATGGACCGCAAGGTCTCCGAGATACTAACTATTCCTTGTAACTCCTTGTAAATCTCTCTCTCTCTCTCTCTCTCTCTCTCGCTCTCTCTCTCTCATACTATAAATATACAATGCGAGAATGGAACATGTAAGATGTGCTTTATTGTTTATATGCACTAGTTTTGTAACGCATTATATCAATAATAATTGTTCTCCAGTTATGTGTCAATTCTTATTATGAACTGACAATACACACTCACACACACTCTTTATCTCTCTCTCACACGCACACCTCTCAAACACATGCAAGCACACACACACACTTCCCGATTACACCCGCTCTCTCACAAACACACACACATACACATTCACCTCCCAATCACACACACACACACTACTCTCCCAACACACATATATACACATGCACCTCCCAGGCTCCCACTCACACACCCCCACCTCTCCCAAACATACACATACACCTCCCAATTGCACACACTCTCACACACACATACATCTTCCAAACACAGAGACACACACCTATCAATCACACACACACACACACACTCTCTCTCTCACACTGCTCTCCCAAACACACCCATATACACATACACCTCACAATCACATATACACTTGCACCTTCCATCACACACGCACACTACTCCCAAACACACACACACCTCCCAATCACACACACACACTCACACCTCTCCCAAACACATATATACTTGCACCTTCCAATCACACACACACACACACACCACTCCCAAACACACACACACCTCCCAATCACATACATTCTCTCAAACACACACCTCCCAGTCACACTCATTCTCTGTCACACACACCTCCCAATCACATACATTCTCTCACACACACCTCTCTCAATAACACATGCCCCCCCACCCCAACCACCACCACCACACACAAACACTCAAATTGCACACACACCAACCCACCAATTTTCTCCAGCTTAGAATGTTCAGTCGGTCTCCTCCTTTCCCCGATCCTCCCCGCCCCCTCAATGGAGACGGATGGACCCACTCGGTAAACTGCGGGAAGACAGAGTTCTTCTTGTCTGGGGGGGCCTTGGAAACCCACTATTCCAGACTGCGACTTATTGGGGCTTGAAAGACTGTTGTTATTATTTGCCTGTTCTGTAGGTTATAACTTATGGCTTTCTCTTTTGTATTGTTAAGATTGTTCTATGTTTATGCCATTTTATATATAAAGTATATATATATATATATATATACTGTATATATATATATATATATAAAATATATATATATATATATATATATACAGTATATAGATATAGATATATATATATATATATCTATTGCCTGACGCCGTGATCCCCGAAGGGGTGACCACGAACGAACCGCCCCCATGCACCTCCGTCCCCAGTCAGTCGACGCCCCTCCTCCCAACCAGCACCGCCTTCATCCATATACTTCCTCACTTCATCCTTCCACCTCTCTTTCGGTCTACGTCCTCTCCCTATCTGTCCTTCCACCTTGCTCTCGTACACCTTCTTAGTCATTCTCTCGCTTCCCATACGTACCATATGGCCGAACCATCTCAAGGTGTTCCTTTTCACACTTCCAGCACATCTACCTCCACACCACACCTCCTTCTTACTTACTAATTTGTCTGTCTATCCCTCCATGTAACTCCGCATGCACTTCTCAAGTAACTCATTTCCACCCCTCTCCCTCATGATCTGAGTCTCTTCTCAAACGTCCATGCTTCGCTTCCGTAAGTCAGTGTCGGGATTACCAGACTGTCATGCAAGGACTTCTTCATTTCCATGCTGACCACCCTATTTCTTCTTATTGCTTTCAGCGTTCCTACAACCCTCTTCCCCTGTTGCACCCTCTCCCGCACTTCTTCATCCATAGTCCCATCTTTACTCAACACACTGCCCAGATACTTAAATGAGCTGACAATCTCCATAGCCTGACCGTTCAACTTCACCTCACACTCTGTGGCTTCACCCCTTTCGAATACCATAACCTTGCTCTTCCCCGCATTTACCTTCAGATTCCGTTTTTCCGCACACTGTTCCAAACACATTTACCAGACCCTGCAACTCCCATTCATTATCGCTCATCAGAACTGTATCATATATATATACAGTATATTATATATATATATATATTCTCTCTCTCTCTCTCTCTCTCTCTCTCTCTCTCTCTCTCTCTCTCTCTCTCTCTCTCACTCTGAGTAATGTAAAAAGATACACGTGAATTATCAGAAAAAGGATCTTGTATGAAACCAAACCAAGATGTATCGAGAGGTCGGACATCTTACAGATACACCGATTGGCTCATGAGTACCGCTATTAACCAGATGCCGACACTTTCCCACCTCACGCCTGCATGGCCATAAAACTCCAACCTTCCCATTGATTGTCCGCTCTCACACACTCTCACACACGCACGCAGCCAATCCCATCATCATTAGAGAGTATATTGGATGAGCACTTGCGAATTTGCGACAGGTCTCCAATATTTCAGTACGCTTATATTTCTGGTTATCATACATACACTCGACCAAAAAACAATCTTTACACTGGTGAGCTGTAAATAATCTAGTGTGAACGGAATGAATTGGGTGAAAGATACGTCTGTGAGGTATTATCATAAGATTTCGACCCACTTCCAGAATATTTAGAGCGTTAGTGTAAATATTGTTTTTTGGTCGAGTGTACATACATACACACATACATACATACATACATAAAATGTACTAAAACACATTATTAGCTCTGTCAATTGTAGCATAATCCCAGCCATAATTAATTGTAGCATAATCCCAGCCATAATTAATTGTAGCATAATCCCAGCCATAATTAATTGTAGCATAATCCCAGCCATAATTAATTGTAGCATATTCCCAGCCATAATTAATTGTAGCATAATCCCAGCCATAATTAATTGTAGCATAATCCCAGCCATAATTAATTGTAGCATAATCCCAGCCATAATTAATTTCCGAGGCAAGAGACTACCTCTGTTGTTAACCCCTTATGTACTGGCGACGTCTTTATAACTTTATTCTGGCTACTATTCGACGATTTTATATAATTTAAAATGGTCTTCCAGCAAATAACAGGCTTCAAACTATCTCATTTAACCGTTTTTGCCACCATATAGATCCTTCTTAAACTGCACAAAATCGTCTAAATGTAGCTGAAATCCAATACACAATACAACGCCGGTACAGAAGGGGTTAACCACACGAGGGACACACTGTAGCAGAGGAGAGGCTCAATATCCCCAAGAAAGATAATTAATTTAAGGGGGTAGTACTCGCATTTTCTGGACCCCCTTCTCCCTCATGTTTAGCATATTAGTTTTGAGGTTTTAAGACGTTCGTTCAGTTAGTTTGACGAATTTGAGACCTTTCGCCTCATTATTTTGTAAATGTTTAGACCTTTCGTGCCCTTTAGGTGGCGAGCGATAGCGATCCTCTAATTTTAGAAGTAACCGGCCTTCGGCCGGAACATTTTTCTACCGAAAAATGTACAACTTTATCTTGAAAGGGGGTCTAGGGGTGTTTTTCTACGCTTGATGGAGGTCTAGCGAGGAAACTTAAATATAATAATAAATATATATCTAGGCACAAAACCAAGCACTACCCCCTTAAAGGCTTAGCTACCTGGTACATGCATCAACGAGTAAGTCTGAGTCACCTTAAGTTGGCACTCTTCGTAGACGATTATAATGAATTTATCCCACATAGTACGATTATATGCACCCTGTATAGAAATGTGGGAAGCTACGAGAAGGGAATTTAAAGTGTCGTTAATAATATACCGTGATTAAAGATTATTGATATTATAATCCGGGTTAATCACTAATAATATCACAATCAATTGTTTTGCTTTTTAAAACCTTTGGTTATTTACAGTGTAGTATTTTTGATAGCAAGAGAGGGGTGTTGCCTTTACCATTTCCTAGATCATTAGGGACTGGAATGTTCACGAAAAATTTCAACTTTTTTTATGAATTCAAACACTATTTTTTGTTTAATATTTTAAACGAGGGGAGGGTTTTCACCGTGGTAAAATTTCTGATTATCACCCACCAACTCCCTCAATTTTCAAGATGAAGAGCCCATGCTTGGCATGCATACCAAGGGGGTATTAAGGGATTTTTTTTTTTTTTTTTTTGTTTGGTACCTCACCCACCGGGGGGAGAGGCATGGAGCACTCTCTCTCTCTCTCTCTCTCTCTCCCCCCCCCCCCCCCAAGATAGACAGCCCATACTTTGATTTTCCCCCGGGCAGCTCCGGGTATCTCAGCTAGTTTATATATAACAACACACGCATATACACACACGCACGCACTCACTCACTCTCTCCCAAGTCTTCCATCATACCTATTATGCAAATTTTGATTTAAATTAATCCCCGGCCTCCTGCGTTCGCTGCGACGTAGGTGTAAAACATATATATTATGAATTATTGTATGTTTCACCTCTCTCTCTCTCTCTCTCTCTCTCTCTCTCGTTTTGTAGTAAGTCTATTTTCGTTTATCTTGATCTCTGACAGTCTATTTATCCCTCTTATTTATGACTCAACCTATCTAGCTATCCACACACTGTATACTGTATATATATATATATATATATATATATATATATATATATATATATATATATATACTCAATTTGACTCTCCGACAGGGAATCGTAGGCGTACAAAGAAGAGTAACACCAAACCGTAAAGGAACATAATTTTTCTTAAAACACGTGTGACGTTTCGACACCACCTTGAATCATTATCAAACCTAAAGAAGCTTAAGTAAAACGTGTACTTTACAGTATATTAACAATAAAAAAGTAAAAGAGTATAGGTTAAATTAGTATAATGAACCAAGAAGTAAAAGAGTATAGGTTAAATTAGTATAATGAACCAAGAGGGAGAGGGGACGAGCGCAACTGGAGCGAAGGAAAGGTAGAATACTTGGACAAATAATGTAATTTAAGACCATGAACAAAACGTGATAGATAAGTTAATTGTCAGTGTATTATAATAATTTAACCTACTCATTTACGTGTTTATATTTACTGTATAGTAAACTATATAATTAAGGTACTTTGCGTCTTTTTAGGCTTGATATTAACACAAGGTGGTGTCGAACACGTCGCACATGTATTAAGAACAAAGATATTCCTGTACGGTTTGGTGTTGCTCTTCCTTATATACATATATCCTTAACCTACTTTACCTTGTTGTTTCATAGCATTTTTATCTGACTATATACTGTATGTCTTTATCAGTTTGTTTATAACGTACTTGGATGTCTATCTATATATCTGGCTTCCACTCTGTTTATCTATCTGTATATGTCTCTTGTCCTATCTATTATATTAGTTTATTTTGTTATTTTACAATCCCTCCGAGCATTTACAGCTAATTAATGTGCTAATTTAGATTCCCAGTCAAGTTTATTCTAGGCACCCCATGATGTTTTGGTGGCGCCACTGTAGCCTCTAATACTGCCTGTCAGGGGAATCCGGTTAACCTCTTGTGCTTGCAGTATTTAACACACATTTCCCTTCGCAGCGCCTGATACCGATCGAATATTGTATGGATGAGTGCATTTAAGGGGAGACTGGCCGTTTGTTTGGTCTATTAATTCATTTATTCGTATATTTTTTTAGTTTCCTCCCTAGACCTCCATCAATCTTAGAAAAACACCCCCTAGACCCCCCTTCAAGATAAAATTGTACATTTTTCGGTAGAAAAATGTCCCGGCCAAAGGCCGGTTCCTCTTAAAATTACAGGCTCGCTTTTGCTCGGCAGGAAATAATCGACACCTAAATGGCACGAAAGGTCTTAACATTGACAACGAAATGTGGCGAAAGGTGTTCAAATCGTCAAACTAATGGGCCGAACGTCTTATAATCTCAAAACTAGTGGGGCTAAACATTAGGGAGAAGGGTGTCCAGAAAAACGGTCAGCTTCCCCTTAACAGAGAATAAACTGGTTAGCATTTCCAGGTAAAGTTAAAGTAATTTTTCAACTTACTTCGTCCTTTTACGGGTGGTAAGATTACAAATATGACTGTTAATATCTTTAATACTTTGACGTGAGAGAAATATAAGACGTGTCGATTGAATGGCTAATACCTTTGCACTAGCAACACGTACAGTACTGCACTTGTAATTGTGAAAATAGGTCATGTTAAATCTCTAATGGCTTAATTTTGCTATAGTCACAAGTCATTGGTAATTGCGTGCATACATAATAAGACTCATGACTGTCCATACAAGCATACAATATATATATTATGATAAACATGCATATCAAGCCCCCCCCACCCACCCCTCTCTCTCAATCACTCTCTCACACACACACACACACACACACACACACACACACACACACACACACACACACACTTTTTTCTCTCTATCTCTCTCTCTCTTTCTCTCTCGCTGACCCTCTCTCTCTCTCTCTCTCGCTGGCTCGCTCGCCCCCCCCCCCTCTCTCTCTCTCTCTCTCTTGTTGGCTGACCAAGATGGAGGCTGAATGTAAATAAACTAGGCTTCACCCTCACCACCTCAGGCCGCCTCCATGTCACTCCACCCAGTTGAACAGCCTCACATTAGCTCATCATATCAACCCACTTATATTTTCCTTTAAGGCTGGAGTTGCAAGAGGTCCTCTTAAAATTTTCACCTAGTAGTTTTATAATTTTTATGTTCGTCCATTCATCCCCATATGTAAAACCAAGTACATTAATATTGTCATAATTTCGGAGGATTCTTTTTGTATCGGTGAAAGCAACTATAGCCTTTATATTTTAATCGGATGTGATATTTAATATGATTTCTCGATACTCAATGGAAAACTGTGGAACTACTGTCTCTCCATCATATTAGGGTCAAGTTTTCAAAGTAACAACATACATTGCTACATAATCTTCATAATAATAATAATAATAATAATAATATTTATTCAGATAGCAATTTTTTGGTACCACATAGTATGTTACAAATATGACATGTACCAGCTTTGCATAATTCCAACTAAGGATAGCCCAATAAGGCCGTTAGGCGTATTTCCATTGGGGTCCTTGTGGGATTAGGTTAGCTGGGGAAAAGGGGAGGATAAAAGAAATAGATACTTGAGAAAGTATTTCTAGGGGGTTATTTTAAGATACCTTACATCCTATGGTAAATATCAGTAATCCGTAATCAGTAATAATTTCAGTTTGGTTTGCCTATCTCTTATGTCGTATTTAGTAGTAGACATAAACTTGGTGCTCCCTTCTCGCAGCTGTCTGGTTCAGGTTTTCCTTCAGGCTACGTCTGAAGGAGTACAGTGTTCTCTTTTCACGGACTGACTGTAATAGAGATTAGGACATAGATCTCAAACGTTAGCTGAGAAAAACCAAACAAAGCAGAGTATGATATGCTTAGGATTGATTATTTCAAGGGGCTGAATATATATAAAGTTTTGATTTATAAGTTGCCAGACGAGAATTGCCGACGGATATTAATAGCCAGGTGAACTACTCGTGTTACTTCACTCAAAGCCTGCAGAGAAATCTGAAAGTATCATGAATTGTACACAGAATCATAATATTCTGATTGAGTTGTTGTTGTTATTGTTGGGTTGTTGTTGTTATTGTTGGTGTTGGGTTGTTGTTGTTGTTATTGTTGGTGTTGGGTTGTTGTTGTTATTGTTGGTGTTGGGTTGTTGTTGTTATTGTTGGTGTTGGGTTGTTGTTGTTGTTATTGTTGGTGTTGGGTTGTTGTTGTTATTGTTGGTGTTAGGTTGTTGTTGTTATTGTTATTGTTGGTGTTGGGTTGTTGTTATTGTTATTGTTATTGTTGGTGTTGGGTTGTTGTTATTGTTGGTGTTGGGTTGTTGTTGTTATTGTTGGTGTTGGGTTGTTGTTGTTATTGTTGGTGTTGGGTTGTTGTTGTTATTGTTGGTGTTGGGTTGTTGTTGTTGTTATTGTTGGTGTTGGGTTGTTGTTGTTATTGTTGGTGTTGGGTTGTTGTTGTTATTGTTGGTGTTAGGTTGTTGTTGTTATTGTTATTGTTGGTGTTGGGTTGTTGTTGTTGTTATTGTTGGTGTTGGGTTGTTGTTATTGTTGGTGTTGGGTTGTTGTTGTTATTGTTGGTGTTGGGTTGTTGTTGTTGTTATTGTTGGTGTTGGGTTGTTGTTGTTGTTATTGTTGGTGTTGGGTTGTTGTTATTGTTGGTGTTGGGTTGTTGTTGTTATTGTTGGTGTTGGGTTGTTATTGTTGGTGTTGGGTTGTTGTTGTTATTGTTGGGTTGTTGTTGTTGTTATTGTTGGTGTTGGGTTGTTGTTGTTGTTATTGTTGTTGTTTGGGTTGTTGTTGTTATTGTTGTTTGGGTTGTTGTTGTTATTGTTGGTGTTAGGTTGTTGTTATTGTTATTGTTATTGTTGGTGTTGGGTTGTTGTTGTTGTTATTGTTGGTGTTGGGTTATTGTTGTTGTTATTTTCGGTGTTCTTGTTTAAGGGGACACTGACTGCTTTTTTGGCCTATACATTAATTCATTCATAAATTCTTAGTTTCCTCGCTAGACATTCCTCAAACTTAGAAAAACATCTCATAGACCCCCTTAAGATAAATTTGTACATTTTTCAGTAGAAAAATGTCCTGGCCGAAGGCCGGTTCCTTTTACAATTACAGGTTCGCTATCGCTCGCCAGGAAAAAATCGACACCTAAATGGCACGATAGGTCTTAAGATGTATTTACAAAATGGGACGAAAGGTCTTAAAATCGCCAAACAAATGGACCAAACGTCTACAAATCTCAAAACTAATGGGACTAAACATTACGGGACAAGGGGACCAGAAAAACGACCGTCTCCCCTTAAGTGACTGATGGTGGGCCTGTTGTTGTTATCTTCGTTGATGCTTGGCCTTTATTGTTGTTATATTGCCATCGTTCCTATATTTTATTTATCGAAATTGTAAATATTTTTGTTGTAGTTCTTGTTTTTGTTTGTTGCCAACTGGTATTGTTTATGTTTCGTTTATTTCCTGACACCGCAAGTTTTTATTATTAATTTTGTTTTAAATGTGTTTTAAATTTGTCTCAGTGTTTTAATTTGTCTCAGTGTTTTAATTTTAGTATTGTCTTTGCAATTTTGTTCTGGCATAATTATACTGTACATAATGTTTTCCTTTAATATTTCATGAATAATTTCTTCAAAATAATATGGGCTTCTATCCACTGATACTTTTGTTGACGCCCTTCATTAACTCCTCCACAATGCAAAACTTCGGTATTATATAATTAATGTGTGTACCTCAACCACTTATTTAGGAATTCACTTTCTCGAAATAATTCTCTACTAACCTTTCAGCAATAATTCAAATCTAAGTGTTGAAAAAAAAAAAAAAACATGCAAAAGATACATTAGGTGTTTGAATATTGTTTTCATTGATTATAGTTTTCCTTCCTTCGTGATTTTATCTTGAAATTATGTATTAATGTATTTGATATTAATATCTTTAATATAATGAACTCCTGTATATTATATAGTAAGCCCACCTACCTTACTTTATTTGAACACATTTTAACACACACATATATGTAACTCCTGTACCTACAGCATAACTAGCTGTGGATATCTTTGAGGAACAAACACACACACACATACACATACACACACACACTCACACTCACACACTCACACACCATAACTCTCCCCCTGGTTAATTCTGAGGTAGCTAGATAGAGGCGGGCCGAGGGTAGACTTACGACCACCACCTTAGGATTGGTTGGCCTTACTGGGATACAGCACCTGGAGAGAGAGAGAGAGAGAGAGAGAGAGAGAGAGAGAGAGAGAGAGAGAGAGAGAGAGAGAGAGAGAGATTGAGTGAGTGAGAGAGTGGGAGGAACAAATATATTTATAGCAAGTTATACTGATGCAGTAAGTGAAATAAAGAAATAGAGTGATGAGCTAAACTGGCTGCATAATCTACATATCTGGCCACCTCGCTCTGCACTTTATTAAGTGTTTTGCGCTCAGGTAAATTTGTGTATAGTCACTTCGCTGGCATGGAGAGTCACTTGGCTCACTGCAAGGTGTGTACGCAAATGGTAGATACGTATATATGTAATGTTCGGTTCAAATTGTTACGTATAAACGATTAACACACTCTCTCTTGTAGTCCACAAGATCCCTTGTATATAAATGATAATTCAAACTGGAGTAGAAACACCGCACCAGATAATAGATGCATGAGATTTATAATTTCAAACATTGGTGAGCAGTTTGAAACATCCCTTCTGTTCTTCCTCCTCCTCCTTCTTTTTCTTTTTCTTTCTTCTTCTTCTTCTGTTTTCTTCTTTATTATAATCGTATTCATCCATTTATATTCTTTTCTCGTATATGGTCGTAACTTTTTCTTTCTGTGGTTGATCTTTTTTTCTTTGTAATTGTATTTTTTATTAAATATTGTTATTTATTTATTATAATGTTATTATTAATATCGATATTAATGGATTATAATGGATAGGCGATGAGCAGGGAGGTTTTAGGAAGGGAAGAGGATGTGTAGATCAGATTTTTACCCTGAATTGTGTTGTGGAGAAGTATCTGGAGAAGAAACAAAAGGTGTATGTTGCCTTTATGGACTTGGAGAAGGCCTATGACAGAGTGGATAGAGAAGGTTTGTGGAAAGCACTAAGAATATACGGAGTAGAGGGCAAGTTGCTGAAAGCAGTGAAGAGCATGTATGAGGGTGCAAAGGCGGCAGTACGTGTGGAGAGTGAGCAGAGCGAGTTCTTTGACCTGAATGTTGGTTTGAAACAGGAGTGTGTGATGTCCCCGTGGTTGTTTACTGTATATATGGATGGAGTCATGAAAGAAATACTATCAAGAGCAGTGGATGTTGGTGTATCGCTGAAAAGGGAGGGAATTGAGTGGAAGCTACCTATACTCTGCTGTTTGCGGATGATACAGTTCTGATGCGTGATAATGAATGGGAGTTGCAGGGTCTGGTAAATGAGTTTGGAACAGTGTGCGAAAAACGGAATTTGAAGGTAAATACGGGGAAGAGCAAGGTTATGGTCTTCGAAAGGGGTGAAGTCACAGAGTGTGAGGTGAAGCTGAACAGTCAGGCTATGGAGATCGTCAACTCTTTTAAGTATCTGGGCAGTGTGTTGAGTAAAGATGGGACTATGGATGAAGAAGTGCGGGAGAGGGTACAACAGGGGAAGAGGGTTGTAGGAACGCTAAAAGCAGTAACAAGAAATAGGGTGGTCAGTATGGAAGTGAAGAAGTCCTTGCATGACAGTGTGGTAATCCCGACACTGACTTACGGAAGCGAAGCATGGACGTTGGTTGACAGACTCAGACCAAGAGTGAGAGCAGTGGAAATGAATTACTTAAGGAGTGCGTGCAGAGTTACATGGAGGGATAGACAGACTAATGAGGAAGTAAGAAGGAGGTGTGGTGTGGAGGTAGATGTGCTGGAAAGTGTGAAAAGGAACAACTTGAGATGGTTCGGCCATATGGAACGTATGGAAAGCGAGAGAATGACTAAAAGGGTGTACGAGAGCGAGGTGGAGGGACCGAGAGGGAGAGGTAGACCGAATATGAGGTGGAAGGATGGAGTGAGGAAGTACATTAACGAGGGCGGTGCTGGTTGGGGGGTGGGGCGTCGACTGACTGGGGACAGAGGTGCATGGGGGCGGTTCGTTCGTGGCCACCCCTTCGGGGATCCTGGCGTCAGGCAATAGATAGATAGATAGATTATTATTATTATTATTATTATTATTAGTGTTATTAATATTGTAGTGTACTGTATATGTGTCTGTATATATATATATATATATATCGGTATATATATATATATATATATATATATATATATATACTGTATATACTGTATATATATATACATTTTAGGTGGAAAAAAGACAGCCAATCGTAAACAAAACACTTTATTCACAATTTGTTCCCGCACAAATTTACATTTTCTTTATTTTAACTGATATATTAATATATCTAGCCTCACGCGGTATTAGAATTGGACAACTCCTCCACCCAAATGAAATAGGCTAAGCAAATATGAATAATTTCCTGTAGATAGTGTACAGTAGTATTCTACTTAGGATGTTACTGCCTAACTCAAGGTTATTAACAAATATAGGTAAAGATTGCAGTCCAATCCTACCAATCTTGTGTCAAGCTCAATTAAGCAAGTATTAATTCATACAATGCATTCCAACATCGACAATGTTGGTAATATAACCTACTGAAGCATAATAACTCCCACAAAAATACTCTAGCTGAAGCGCACAAGAAAACAAAAATATATATAACACTTTTTATGCGTCTCTTGTAGTCTGTGACATTATACCTTAATATTGCCTGGTCTAAGTATAACATATCCCAATGAAAGCCCGTCACTACAATCTCATATCATCTATACAACCACTATGCATATGTTTTTAAAGCTTGTCAGAACCAATGCAACCAGAATGCTAACTACATGCATATGCACTTACCAGTATACCCAACGATATCATTAAATGCTACTATTCTCGCATTTAGCATTCACGCATCACTTGCATTACAGTGCTGCCTAGGGAGCTGGTTACAACCTAATAATATTCAGGTTACTTATATAGCGCTATTTCTCTCTAGCCTTCGCTCCGAGATTCAATAGCGCTCTACCAAAGTTTATTACCAGACAGTATTACCCATTTCCTTGCTCAAGGGAAATTGTACCGGCTACCAGTGTATGCGAAAAACCTTCATGCCCGAGTGTGGGATTGAACTCGGGCCACCCTAGGTGGGAGTCCGAGACGTTCTCCACTACACTACCGAGCCTATGCAACTCAAAGCATCAAATTAAAGTACATGTCGCTATAAGATTAAGCTGGATACAATTCCTGCTATCACAATACTTAATAAACACACATACACCTACTAACACATCTAATTGCTCAGTGAATGCTCGATTTTCACATCTAACATTTATGCAGCAAATGCATCATATTACTACATTATGAAGCTGGTTACGAAATACCTTCAAATTTCACTTTAGCCTTGAGTATGGCTAGATTAGAATATTCAATTAGGCTTTAGGCACCTTGATTTATTCCTAACACACTATTACTAAAAATATAGCTCAATAACACATTAATATTCTCTTCTTTAGTCAAATAAGGCTATCACGCCTTGTGAAGTTATGTCTAATTTTCTCTTTCTTAATAAGGGTGGTCAAGCTCACCTCGGTTTAGCTAAAAGGTTGTCTAATTTATTTTTCCTTTCTTAATAGTTTTTTTTTATCATAGGCTCCTTAAGAAAACAATACTGCAACCGGTTGTAGTCACCACCTCTGCATTCAACTTTTCATCTTTAATCCGGCTGCGGCTCTCTAGGTCTATCACCCTCACTTCTTCTTCCTTTGGCTAGGCAGCTTATTGTCATGGGAATGTAGTAATCGGCTCCCCCTTGGTGTATTCTGTAGTATCTCCACCATTCTCCTTGTACAATGCCGTTGGAAAAGCATGCACAGCTGACAGCTATTCGTAGGCCTTGTAATACTTGGCAGCAAGCTCGGGGTCAGGCTCGGCTCCCCTGGTTGTGTTGCCATCTCGTCCAGATTTTACTGTATCGTAGTATTGGATTCGAGGAAAGGTTAACAGGTTGTTTTCTAGAGTTGTTCTCGCATCTAGCCCTGTTGGCCGAGTGTCTTCTGGCTTTATGATGATGATGATATGCAGCCACCTGGGCTGCACGGGCCTTTTGCCCTTGCCGAGACCGCCAGTGTTGTGGGGTCTTCTTATCCATGGATGTCCTCCAAAGTATCTTTCGCCCGGACGAGATCGGTTATGATCTCGTCCTTCTTCTTGGCGTCTTCTGAAGTGGTTTGGCATGCCCAGCTGCCGCCCTCACCCCTTTGTTGCAGGAAGCAGTGGCAGCCATACTTTCTCCAACCTTTGCACCGAGTCATGTATGAGTATAACATATAACATGCTCGGTACAAGGTTTTTGTATCTTATGCTGATGGTTAGGGTTTTTTTTGCCAGCTTAACCCCTCCTTCGCAGATGTTTGCGACGAATTAGTCAGTGTAGGCTCCAAGAAGTCCTCTCTCGTCTCTCCTCGACTCTTATGTTGGCAGTGCTGCTGTGCTGCTTCTTCATTCCCCGCAGCTGCCTCCTCACTGGGTGATGTGGGAGGGCTGGGGTTTTCATCCTATTCAGTGGTGGTCGGTGGTTCTGGGGTAGCGTCTTGCTCCATCTCCTCTACCTCCCTGTCTGGGAAGGCAGGATAGCTTGGGCTTTCTTCAGGTGTTGGCTGTGTGGTCATCACTTTAGGCTGCCTCTGTACATTACTTCTATTTAAAAGTTTGAGCAAGTTGAGGCTCTTTGATGGTGTTGTTCTTGGCCTCAGCTCTTGCGTTGGAATAATCTCTAAGGGCCAGGTTGATTTGGATGATCCAGGCCTGGGCAAGGCGATGATGATGAGGTAATTGGCCTCCAGGAGGTCTTTGAGGCAATCTCTAAATGGATTGTGATCCCCACCAGCGAAAGCCATGGCAATTGAGACAACGATCTGAATGATATTAGATCGGTCACAGGATGGCTGGCCACAGCCTGCTGATGGGTAGTCATACTTTTTCGATTTTAGCCTTCTTCTTTTTCCCCCATTCGTGTTTGAAGCCTTTCAGGATTCCTCCTTCAGGCCCACTAACACCGGTGGCTTCGTCACCCTTCTTAGTCTTCCGTAAGGTGAAACATACCCTCTCGTTGAACTTGTTGTAAGAGTGGCGAGGGTTTGGCTTAGATATTCCTGTACTATGTACAAAAATATCCCCCCTGTCATCTCTGGTGATGGAAGCAAAGCCATTTAGTATGGCCTGTGAAAGTCTTGTAGCTGGAAGAAGACATGGTGGTCAGCTGGTGACAGAAGCATAGACCTTCTCTCGATGGGAGCTTAGAGAGCACTGTATTCTGGCTTGTCGGCATGAGGTTTTATGCCCGGCACCCTCCGTGTCAATGCACCGTGATTGGCTGGTGGCTCCCATTGTTTGTGAGGATGGCAGTTTAGCTATTAATTTTCATTTTCCACAATGTTGATTGTGCTTACACTATTTTCTCTGTAATAACATCTGGACAGACCAGCTTTTTGTGAAGTTTCATAATGGGGAATCTACCCATTGTTGAACTATATTGTGTTGAAGCTTCCTGAGCAACGATTAGGCAGCAGGTGCAGAATTCAGGGTTGGTTGAGAGGGTTAGCAGGATAGTGAGCATCTGGCCAATCATCGTGTAACAGAGGTACACTCACAGCTGTCTGGGAGAGGCTGGTACCTTTACGTCCGCACCGGATATCACGATTTGCAACTTCTAAGCCAGCTGATTGGTCCAATTTGGTGGAACTCGTGGTGCCCATATTTCTACCTTTTATACTCCCACAATCATTATTATTATTATTATTATTATTAAGGTGAAAAGGCCGCCAGCCAATCAACGCGCTCCCTTTAGCCTTCCCTTTAAACCAGCTTAGTTTGACACTCCGGGCTCGGGAAGTAAACATGCCACGCCTTTCCGGCCGACCAATCAGAAGCCTCCGTTTTCGGAGCTGACAGCTACGTGTACCGCTTCACATTTAAACTCGCTCTCGCTCTCTTCACAGGCCGTTTCCCCTGGTTGCAATGGGTCTAATGCTTTAGTGCCAGCCCTATACTCCCGTAAGCCACTAAAAGACATTCGCAACCAGCTTCCAGGAACTTATTATGGAGAGAGAAGAGTTGAAGCGAAGGAAAGAAGTATTCAAGTCGCACGGCCAAAACGTCGACTGGCCGAGCGGGCGGCTCAGCCAATCACAACGCAGGAAAGCGGGAGGCGGGACTATATCAAGGGGGTGGGGGAGGCTGCAGGGGTCATTCACCTCTCAGACTCCACTGGGCTAACTTCTTGCAACCCACATTCTCTCGCTTGGGGGGCACCCAGGGAAACTCGGATCCATTTGTTCCAGCCTCGCAGCCCTCACCACTTGTTCCAGTAAAGTCCACCTCGGGCCTAGCATCGCTCTCCCCTACTAGGCAGATACACCTTCAGTATCCGGCCGCCTGTCATCACATCGCTGGCTTGCATACCTACAGCCAAGTGATTCAAGAGGGACGACAGATAGTAGATGGGAGCGAAGATTTCCAGTTGAGCTATTGGCCGGCTCTGAGGTGGTGAAGATACCCCAGTAGATACCTAAGAAGATTCATATTTTTTAAAGGACTCATATTGCGCATATAAAGGTACCATATTGGGCTGTCCACGGGTGGATGGGACTCGTTAGCCTTGGTCGGCAACTCATCTAGGGGAGACAACCTTATACAAATCCGGGTGGATGGGACTCGTCAGCCTTGGTTGGCAACCTGTCTAGGGGAGTAAACCTGATAAAAATCCGTACTGCTTACCTAAGGGTAAGGCAGGTTAGTGGATGGACTAGCCGAACACCACTGTAGAAAAATAGTGCTAACAAGATACACAGAGGGCCTCGGAGTCGGACGGATCCTAATTTGAGTGGTCAATCCTGTAAGTCCTTCACTAAACTGGCTTGGGTTTTCCCTCTCACAGGGAATAGGTCTGCTTGGGGACATTCTGTGTATGGCCACCCTCGTAAGGGGAGTAAGGCGTCCGGCAATAGATAGATAGATAGATATTGGGCCCGAACCAGATTTCGATAAAGAGAGAAAATGCTTGACAAACCAGTGGTTCCAACCAATAATAATTGATGTGTTCTTATAGGAAAAACTAAAGAGAAAGATGCTAGACTTATGTACATAAATAAAATGATGATGTGTTAATAGGATAATAGTTATTCTTGATAGAGAAGGCTCCATGCCGATTAGCTATCAATAGTATAGGATCTGGTAGGACAGCAAATAGATATTAAAGTTAAAGTAAGAGGGGATAATTCTTAAGTAGATAAGCAACTATAAGGCTCAGGGGAATAAAGAATAGTTCCAATTATATCAGCTTTAGTTTGAGAAATAGGTAGGGAGGACACTAGTCCGCATGATCTACGAAATCTTTTGTTATAAAGGAAACATTATCAATTATATTGTTTGAAGGAATATTAGGTCAGTTCCGTGGTAAGCGTTACGAGTATTAAGTCCAGGATAATAATGTAATCATAGAATCGATGTAGAGGATTAAAACGGTGAATCTTGTTCTTGTAGGGGTTTTGAGGTACTGATCATATTAAGCCATTTGCTGAGTTTTATTAATGAATAGATGGTATATGTGACATATGACTTATTGGTAACAGGGTTAAGATAATATATAATCTAAGAGTGCTCTACAGTAGATAGGGCAATCGAGGTCAAGTGTAGTAACGCCCTGGTCTTGTGGGTAAATATATTGTATAGGGTTAAGAGAACATAATATCTAAGAGTGTTATAGATAGGGCGATCGAGGTCAAGTGTAGTAACGCCCTGGTCTTGTGAGTAAATATATTGTATAGGGTTAAGAGAACATATAATCTAAGAGTGCTCTAGATAGGGCGATCGAGGTCAAGTGTAGTAACGCCCTGGTCTTTTGAGTAAATATATTGTATAGGGTTAAGAGAATATATAATCTAAAAGTGTCAGAGTTAGTAACGCCCTGGTCTCTGAGTAGACACGGTATGGCCCGGTAAAGTTATCTTATTTTGGAGTTTAGTTAAGACTAAATGTCTTGTTCTAGATAGGGAAATAAAGGTCAGATTTATTAATGCCCTGGTCTCTGGAGTAGACACAGCAGGGCTATATTATTTTAGAGACTAGTAACGTGACTTTGGATCGAAGTCGAAGTGAGTCAATACAAAGGAGTACAAAGGAGTACAAAGGAAATCAAGCAACAACAGATCTAGTGACCCTTCTAGGTTGCTTGTCCTCCAAAACACTGAGGATCAAGTGTCCAAACAGTGGTTTAGAGTGGGTAAGGGAACATTGGAAAGGGAACTACTGCCCTGCCACTAACGTGGCAGGACTAGGAAGTTAGTAGGGGACATATGGGTTAGTAACTGAGGGGAGGATAACGTTATTCATTTACAAACGCAGTCAGTCGCGGGTTTGATGCGAGATATTTGTCTAGGCGGAATTTAAATGAATCAACGGTGCTGCAGTCTATAACGTCTCGGGGAAGCCCATTCCACAAGTTGACAACTCGATTGAAGAAGAAATTCTTAGATTCGTGCGAGTTAAAAGATTTACCAATAATTTTGCAACCGTTTCCCCGCGTGTAATTAGATTGGTCGATAGTGAAGTACTTACTACAGTTCATATTGTCGATGCCTTTGATGATTTTGAACACTTGAATTAAGTCGCCTCTTAATCTGCGCTGGGTTAAAGGAAATAGATTTAATTCTCTAAGACGCTCTTCGTATGGTTTGTTCTTTAGGCTAGGTATCATTTTGGTAACTCTACGTTGAACTCGTTCTAGCTTGTTTATATCTTTTTGGTAATAAGGGCACCAGGATTGAACGCAGTATTCCAGAAGAGGGCGGACTAAGGAATTGTAAAGGGTTAGGATAACTTCTTTGGATTTATGCTCAAATGACCTGCCTATAAAGCCAATTATTTTGTTTGCCTTCTTAACAACTTCTGAACATTGTTGACTCGGTTTTAGGTTACTCGATATTGTTACTCCCAGATCAGTTTCTCTGTTTACATTCTTAAGCTGAGTGCCATTCATCGAATAGTTTGCTTTCTCATTTAGGTATCCGACATGTAGTACTTTACATTTATCCGCATTGAAACTCATTTGCCAAATTTGGGCCCAACATGACAATTTATCTAGATTGTGTTGCATATCGTCAACTTGTTCTTTTGAGAGTACGCTATTCGCAATTTTTGTATCGTCAGCAAATTTTGAGATTGTGCAGGTGAGACCCTCATCTATGTCGTTGATGTAAATTAGAAAGAGAATTGGTCCTAGTACCGATCCCTGGGGTACCCCGCTACTTACATTGGTCCATTTAGATGCCTTACCGTTTATGACTACCCTTTGCTTTCTGTTGCTGAGCCAATTTTCTATCCATTTCAACACACCGTCTTGTATTCCATGCGCTTTTAGTTTTAGCAGTAAACGTTTGTGGGGAACTTTGTCAAAGGCCTTTTGAAAATCAAGGTATATAATATCTACAGCTTTACTCTCATCGTAGAGGTTGAGGATATCGTGGAAGAAGTCTAAGAGGTTTGTTAAACAGGAACGTTTTTAACGAAAGCCGTGTTGAGTATCTTTAAGTATGTTATTTTCCTCCAAGTGATTTACGAGTCTGTCTCGTATGACCGTTTCTAGCATTTTACATACAACTGAGGTTAAGCTAATTGGACGATAGTTACTGGGTAGGGATTTGCTGCCTTTTTTGAATATCGGTGTTACGTTGGCTAGCTTCCACTGATCAGGCATAGTTCCAGACTGCAAGGATTTATTGAATAGTAATGTCAGTGGTTTGGAGAGCTCATTCTTAGCTTCCTTTAGAACTCTAGGCGAGATTGTATCAGGTCCTGGCGTTTTATTTACCTTGAGTTTATCTAAACAATTCAATACTTCTCTCTCTGTAACGGTGATATTGCTTAGAACATCTGAATTATCAATCTGAATCGGCGATGGTGTAGGGATATCACTGAGGTCTTCTGTTGTAAAAACTGATGCAAAGAAGGTATTGAGGGCATTACTCATTTGTACTTCGTCTTTGGTGTATTCTTCTTTTTCATCGACTAACGGTCCAACAGTTGAAGTAACTACTTTTTTTCTTTCTGATATAACTATAGAATTCTTTCGGGTTTGTTTTACTTTGATTCGCATATGTAACTCTAAGGTCTTTTTACTTTGCTTAATTAACTTTTTGGCTTTGCGTCGTAGCTCTACAAATTTCACCCGTTCTTCGTCATTTTGTGAGGATTTTAATCTATCATTAGCACATTTTTTAGCAAGCAGGCAGTTTGAAATATCTTTATTCCACCATTTGGGCTTATTATTATGGCCTGGACGCCGTATTTTCGATGGTATGCAGTCTTGCACTGCTTTAGGTAAGTGGTTTCGAATAACTTCCAAGATGTATTTATGTCGTTATTGTTAATTAAAAAGCTCCAGTCAGTTTCTTTAAACATAGCTCTAAGTTTATGGAAGTTTGCTTTCTTGAAATTAGGGACTTTTTCGATGCTACTATTTGGTTCGTTACTAGTAAACTTTAAAGTGAAAGTTATCGTACGATGGTCGCTGTTACTGAATTCATCACCAACATTCAAATTCTCTATCAATTCTTCTTTTGTTGCAAGTACAATGTCAAGAACGTTATTACCACGGGTCGGCATTCGAACAAATTGATAAAGCGAACTCTCTTGCAAGTTCGTATACAAGTCGTGTCCGGAGTGTGAAGTAAGAGTATCGCCCCACTTGGTCACAGGTAAATTAAAGTCGCCAAAAATTACGGTATCTTGTGAGTTACTTACATCTGCAATTTGTTCGTAAATTTCTCGGTCAGTTTGCACTGATTGAGCTGGAGGTCTGTATATTAACGCAAGTATTATTTTTGTACCTTTATTATTCTTTATTAGCACAAAAGATGTGTCGACGTTCACAATTTGAGGTTTTGACACGAGGGTCGGGTTAAGACTTTCTTTGATATAAAATAAAACGCCACCTCCATTTTTATTTATTCGGCTGTTCTCAAACATTACATAACCGGGAAGTGAATACTCTGCTAAAAAGTCTCTATCTTGTGTATTGAGCCAAGATTCTGTTATGCCAATCACATCATAATTTTCTGTAAACACTAGTTCCTCTAAATCTGAAAATTTATTGCGTATGCTACGAGCGTTTGCATAGAAAACCTTTAAAGTTGCGGTTTTAGAACTCGCAGATCGTTCTTTCATCGAATTTTTGGTTCTGGTCGGATCTACATTTACATTCATGGCTGTCCTCGGTCCTCGGTCGTTATCCCTGACGGTTTTGAATTTGGGTCGTGTTGGTGGAGCTTTATCCAAATTCGCGGTTCTTGACGGATTAGTATTTAATTCCTTTGTAGATTGCCGTCCTCGCTGTCTTCGGTCCTCCTTCCTGGTTGTCCTGTGCTGAGTCGATTTCTTCTCCGAAAATCCTTCACCGCATCGTTGAGAAGACGCCCAAAACGCGCTGCTCCCACCTGGTTCAGATGAACTCCATCATCCGAAAACAAATAGTCATCGTAGTAGAAATTGTCCCAGGTGTCGACGAATCCCACGTTCTCCTTCCTGCAGAGGTTTGCTAGACAACGATTTGTGCTGGTGGCTATGTTGTAAAATCGGCTCTCTACACCGAGCCGGGGGACGATTCCTGAGACGATGATCCTTGATGACTTCTCCTTAAACGACTTGATCAGCTGCTGGTACTTTAAAAGCAAATCTTCCGACCGGGTTCGCTGTATATCGTTGGATCCAACGTGGATGACGTACATTGTATTTGCAGGGGCCAGCTTTGATACTTCGTCAACTGCTGCAACTACGTCATCCACACCACCACCAGGGATACAAAAACGCTTCCTGGTCTTAGGTGCCCTGGCGCAAAACTCTGTGAGCTGACCACGTATCATCGAGTCTCCCACGAGCCGGACTTCTTCTATTTCCTCTTCGTCATCTGAGTCTGCGAATATCTGGAAACGGTTTTGACACTCGGTAATCGGTATGTGTTTCCTGGTCTTGGGGCAAACCTGAATAGTGGGAATCCAAATAGGTGGTAACGGGAGCTCTAGAGTTCCAATGTACAACCTATGGTGGGTCGACGAAATATTCAATCTGTGTCTTGAACTCATTTCGGCCCGACATAGTTATTAGGTTAGTAGTAAGTTTTGTTAAATAAAGTATACGAACTTCTAAATGACTGTCGAATTATTCCCCACCTTAGTAGTATATTTTGGAATAAGAAAATAAGTACTACAATTATTATTATTATTATTATTATTAGCCTCCATGTCCTTGTTCTCCTTCTTCGTCTACTTCATAATCGTATTTTTTTACCCACGTGTTTAAAATTCAATAACTCCTGCCATTTACATACCCCGAAGAGGCCATAAAGTGTGTGAGCCTATCTCTATTCATGCACATCTTAATCCAGACCTGATCGTGTTTACATACAGATGTGTTTTGAATACTTAGTAGCCGATACCAATCACTCTGTAGCGGTTCCTCTTTTATGGGAGTCTTTGAGTTTTTTTCTTCTTCTCATAGGCATTATTGTAAGTGTGTGTGTATGTATATATGTACAGTATGTGTGTTTGTTTTTATGCATGGACTTGTACGTGTGTATCTATGAATTAATGTATGTGCTCTACAGTATGTATGTATGCATGGATTGGTGGATTTATGTGTGTATACAGTATATGTATGCATGGATGTATGTAATGGATGGATGGATCATATACAGTATATTATATATACCTGTAAATTTGATTATGTGTATGAAGGAAACAAAAGGCAAAGCTGGCTGTAAAAAGTGTCCCCCTCAAAGTTGAAAGAGTGATAGAAAGCCAAATTAAAGGTACGTTGGAGTCAAAATGTTTGGACACATGGAGCTTGAAGCAGTCTAAGTCATAGGATGAGGGAAAGACAGATTGAAGGAGAAAGCTCCAGAGTTTACTTGTTACGTGCAAGAAAGACTGGGAAGATTGGTTCACTCTTGGATTAGAGAGTTGGACAGGAAAGGGATGAAAATGTGTTGAAAGGCAGGTGCCACCCATTCTCCGCAAGGGAGGGGGTTTACACTGAGAAAGCTCTGAAGACACTGATTATTGTAATAGAGGTAGAAGATTGAGAGAGATGCACCCTTGCGGTGTGTATACAGAGAGATTATAGAGAATTAGTAAGAGGTGAGTTGATGAGACGAAATACTTTTAAACTTTACCCTTTCGAGAAGTGCGGTATGGGTGAAACCACCCTACATACACGAACAGTATGTGGTACATGGGCGCACTGTGCAGCCCCTATTCAGAGCAAGCAGCTGTGCGAGGGTGAAGAACCCAGAGAGACGGTTGAGTACACATAACTCAGGGAAGCTGTTTTTAGCAAGAGTGGTAATATGATATTTCCAAGAAAGGTCAGAAGCAAAAGAAACACTGAGAATATTGAGAGAAAATGAAAGGCTGATTGTGTATTGTTGAAGAGTAAGGGATAGTCTTTTGGAAGACTGTGACAGGTAAATATATGGAAACATTGGGTTTTGAAGCAATGAAAACAACAAGAATTTTTCTCTGCCCCAATCGGAAGAAAAGAATATCAGGTTTGTCAGAGGAGAGATGATGTTCCACATAGTGAAAGTGTGGATGGATGTATGTATGCACATTATTGTGATTATATTGTGTTTGCATCATTACACATATGTGTAGATACGGAACGTGTACAAGTACACTAAAATATGAAACAATAATTACAAATTATCAAGTGTACTGTAAGTGTATATATAGGCTTACTTATATTGAAATCCAAATTTTCCACGAATAAAACGAATGATAATAGATGCTGAAATAGTTTACGAAACATAAACACACACACACACACACACACACACACACACACACACACACACACACATATTATATATATACTGTATATTATGAGAGAGAGATCGAGATCATAGTTTCCACATTCCTACAGTATATCAACCAACCCCACCTACTTACCATTCCAGCTGTCCCCTCCCTCTTATCTCAACTATCCCAAACTTCCACTCCTCTCCTTTCTTCTGTATAAAAACAAAATATTCGCTTATAGACAATCCCTTAATGCTTCCGATATGTTCATCAGCCCATCAAAATCATAGACTCACTCCAAACAGGATTTATGTATTTTTGTTTTTTATTATTTGTGTGTTTTTTTTACTGTTTTTTTTCGTCTTATTATTATTATTATTATTATTATTATTATTTGTTTTTGTTTTTATTAGTGGTGAATTAATTTGGCATCAGAAGAGTGATAGGCTTGAATATTGATGAAGGATAATGGATCGCTAACCCCACTGTTAATAATAGCTGATCAATAATAGCACTTAGTTTGCATATTTGTCTTAGCCAGATTACGTGCGCTCTACTAAAAACAAAAATATTACTCTCTCTCTCCCTCTTGCTCTCGCTCTCTCTCTCTCTCTGTGATCACTAGCTGTGGTGATGGGGATGGATGGAGACGGGGGTAGATGAACTCAGCTGATAGATAGAATGGGGAATACGGGAAGAGATTGGCTGGTGAGTGTGTGTGTGTTTGTGTGTGTGTTTGGGAGAGTGATAAGGAGTTACAAGGAGTTACAAGGAACAGTTAGTATCTCAGACACCTTGCGGTACATTCCGAGGATATACTCGAAGTGGAAGGAGAGAAACTGTTTAGTGCACTACATTCATTACAGAGTTTACAAAATACTATCTACTCTCTTCTTGAACTGCTCTACTGAAGAGCTGGTTACAACTGCCGAGGTAGAACAGATCTTATATGTGAAAACGATTCCAAAAATACTAGTGCTGAACCTTTTCAATTCTAATTTCCAGACAAGTTTGCATGTTGTATACATATTGAGGCTAAACGTTTAAGTATTTTAAAAACTTCAATGAGCTGACCTCGCAGTCTGCATGTCTCCAACGGAAAGAGATCAAAGGCTCTCAATCGGTTCTTATAGCTCAGTCTTCTAAGCGATGAAATAAGCTTTGTAGCTCTAGCTTGTACTCTTTCCAGTCGCTCTATATCTTTCCTGAGTGGTGGAGAACAGAATTGAACAGCATACTCCAGGAGAAGCCGTATCAGAGCGTTGTAAACTGTGAGAACTATTTCTTTATTTTTATTCTTAAATTGCCTCTTAATATAGCCCAATAATATCTGAGCGTTCTTCTCTACTTCAATGCACTGCTTGGAAAATTTAGGTTACTGCTAATCAGAACACCCAAATCCTTTTCCAATTCAGTCACTTCCAGAGGTATTCCCAATAGTGAAAAGCCTGACTTGGGGTTTGTTTGGCCGATAAAAGTAAAGTAACTAAATTATGTCTATGGCACTACATTTGTCATACTCAATCAGCATTTCATGGAAAAATCATTGATATGCATCACCTTGCACTTTTCCAATTTTAGAGGCATCTGCTATGTCTCCAACCATTCACTCAGTCTGTTGAGGTCCATCCTGAGCTGTTCAACCCCTTTGGGGTCTTTCATATTCATTCCAAGTTTTATGTCATCTGCAAACTTGGAGATCACACTCAACAGAACAGTATCGATGTCATTGACATATATGATAAATAGAAGTAGGCCAAGGAGAGATCCCTGTGGAACTCCAGAAGTAACTGCAGTCTAATCGGAGGAAACACCATTGATTACCACTTGTTGTCTACCTGTTAGCTAACTTTCCATCCAATTTGTGACCCCTGTATTGATACCTAGCGCACTCACTTTTGAAATTAGCCACTTTGTCAAAAGCTTTTTGAAAATTTAAGTAAAGGATGTCTATGGTTCTACATTTGTCATACTCACTCAGCATTTCATGGAAACATTTCAGCAAATTGATAAGACATGATCGGTGTCGCCTGCATCCATTTAAGAGAGAGAGAGAGAGAGAGAGAGAGAGAGAGAGAGAGAGAGAGAGAGAGAGAGAGAGAGTGGGGTGGGGTGGGGCGGGGTGGGGTGGGTGGGTAGGTGTTATACTACCAATATACCTTAATAGGGGTATGGTATTATTATGCACAATTTAACTACCCTGTTCATACCTACTATAGTTTAACGATGCACTGTACCCTTGAACTCAGTAGTCTGTACACAAACGGTATGGCGTACACTAGTGAAAGTACAGGTAGAGGCAGTAGAGTTAAGCACCAGGTTAACTACTGTAGATCCCACTACTTTTACACAGGGGAAATGAATATCATTATAGGTTGGGAGAGAGGTATCCTGACTTATACTTTGTCTGGTAATACCTGTCTATCGAGCTGGCAGATATGATAAATATCTAGTTATCCTTCTATGTATGTATGTATGTATTTATGTATCTCTCTCTCTCTCTCTATATATATATATATATATATATATATATATATATATATATGTGTTTCTAATCTCTCAGTGGGGTTCGAACCGCCAACCGTCAGGACGATAGCCGACGCTTTAATCAACTACACCATGGCACGTGGTGTAGTTGATTAAAGCATCGGCACCACTGCCGTGGTGTAGTTCAGGGTCCAGAGAATGAACCAAAGTGAATGAACTGACCGACCTCCCACTGACCCCTAGCCTCTGTCCCCACTGTAGGGAGAATGACGTCATGCGCGAAAGACAGCGCGTTTTCTTTGAGCGGTGGGTTGACCCTATATTATCTGGCCCCTGGTGTAGTTGATTAAAGCATCGGCTATCGTCCTGACGGTCGGCGGTTCGAACCCCACTGAGAGATTAGACACATTTAGTGGCTCACGTGTATTTGTGATATATACTCAATATATATATATGTATATATATGTGTGTATATATATATATATATTATATATACAGTATATATACTGTATATATATATATATATGATTTATTATTATGTGTAACTATGATGGTGCTTGAATAAAATGTCTGGTGATGGTAATTATAACAAAACAAAAATAGTTAATGTTATCACTACTTCATAGAGAAAGAACCAATTTAGTAAAGAATTAATTAGAATGGCTACTAATTATGGAAGTGCACTATAGAATAATACGTTAGTATATTATGTTATTAACCATCCACTAAATTATATTATTATCATGAGGATATTGTAGCCAGGATATACATATATGAATAATGCAAAAATATGATGATCACTTATAGTCTTAGTGTGTGTGTGTGTGTGTGTGTGTGTGTGTGTGTGTGTGTGTGTGTGTGTGTGTGTGTGTGTGTGTGGTGTGGTGTGTGTGTGTGTGTGTGTGAATGGTGTGCATATGCGTGTGTGTATATGTGTGTGTGTGTGTGTGTGTGTGTGTGGGTGTGTGTGTGTGTGTGTGTGTGTGTGTGTGTGTGTGTGTGTGTGTGTGTGTGTGTGTGTGTGTGTGTGTGTGTGTGTGTGTGTGTGGTGTGTGTGTGTGTGTGTGTGTGTGTGTGTGTGTGTGTGTGTGTGTGTGTGTGTGTGTGTGTGTGTGTGTGTGTGTGTTTGTGTGTGTGTGTGTGTGTGTGTGTGTGTGTGTGTGTGTGTGTGTGTGTGTGTGTGTGTGTGTGTGTGTGTGTGAAAGACCGATCAGGCTTCCAGCAGGAAATTGTGAAGGTGAATTTATTTACTTATTTATAAAAAACAACATTTTTGGGGGTGGATGTCTTCTTATGTAAGCGGGTTAAGTTAATCCAAATAATGAGACGACTATACGGTCACTTGGAATGGTAGAATAGAGCTCTGGTTGTTAATTGTGAAGTATTTGAATAGACCCTACCAATATAATGACACAAGTGGCCGCTAAAGAAGATTGGGGCTGTTTTCCCGCCTTCGGGCCCTTTAAATGTCGACACTCTGGCTTTACCCAAGGTCCATAGAAACTATGTATCTATGGACCTTGGCTTTACCTACCACTGCGTAACCTTCCAAACAGAAAGAATATGCGGTATGATGACATATCTATGCCTACCATATATTCCATCCATTGAATGCAGTTCCATATTATTAATGGAAGTCATTGATAACCGTGGCCATTGTAGATAAGTAGTCTTTATGGGGCTATTATCGTCGGGAAGAGAAGGTTGGCCAAGTTACAATAATTGAGACTTAAAATGTAAAACTTGCAAACTAAACTAACCAAAACTGGGACAAAGACAATATAAAGTCAAAATAACTTATCAAAATCGCTATGTGGAAACAACGCTTACTACAATAAAATTTATGAAATAAAAGAACACACTTTTGAGAATGTTTAAACTCCGTATCTGCTTTATATGGGCATTTATTTGAATACCCAAACAATGTGGGTATTGATACAGGTACATATTATAATATGCACAACGCATGATTATAGACAACACTAACATATTTTAGACAACATATTATAGACAACACTAACATATTTTAGACAACATATTATAGACAACACTAACATATTTTAGACAACATATTATAGACAACACTAACAAATTTTAGACAACATATTATAGACAACACTAACATATTTTAGACAACATATTATAGACAACACTAACATATTTTAGACAACATATTATAGACAACACTAACATATTTTAGAGATGTAATTAGTATGGAAATGTATGCCTGATGATGTTAATCTCTGACCGTTTTGGTGGGGTCAGTACTCAAGGTATTAGTGAGTTGGGCCTATAATTGGGCCTAGTAATTGGGGTTGGGTGTGACAGGGATCTGCCTTGTATGGGCCGATCGGCTTTTTGCAGACTCCCACTTTCTTATGTTCTTATGTTAAGACCGATGTCGACTCTTGGTCGCTTACACCTACTTTACAACTCGAAATCACGGGATATGGCTGTATTGTTGTTCGCCTCAATTGATAAAGAGTAGTACAGTGCGGCGGTGTGGCCATGTACTAAGAATTTAATGAAAATAGAATGAAACGAAACTTATCTGGAATTCAAGTGCGAGGGGTATCTGAAAGTGCAGTATCACCAATGGTTAGAACCCCAAAATAGATAAACAAAGTAAATGAATACATAAATAAATAAATTAATAAAGATCAATAGTAATACATGGATAAAGTGAACCATTTTGACTTTGATGAACATTACCTTCTTTCTAAATACGAGGACGTATGTCTTCCTTTTATTCTGACTATTTATATACGAATATATATATTTTAGGAAGAAATTTGGGTGTTTGAGGGATATTTCAGATAGTTTTTAGCCATTTGTCACCGAGAGGTCCTTCCTAAACTGCAGACAATTGTCTAATGATAGCCAGAATAAAGTACAAGACCGTCCTAGAATACCGAAAAGGTTAGCAAATATTGCTGACCACAGTTCATTAAGGGGGGTCGCCGGCTTTTTTGTTTATATCTTTCTCTCCTTTTCTCTTTTTCTCTGGCTTGTATCCATTCGGCCCCATTCAGCCAACTGTTTTAAGACGTTTATCCCTATCTAGGTGTCGATTTCTTCCTGGCGAGCGATAGCGAGCCAGCATTGTATGGAGAAATCCGGCTTCGCCGGAGACATTTTTCTATCGAAAGATGTACAAATTTAGCTTGCTTTCAAAACAATAATATATATATGCTGGCTCGCTACCGCTCGCCAGGAAAATATTGACACCTGGATGAGGTAAACGTCTTAAAACAGTAGGCTAAATGGGGCCGAATGGATACAAGCCAGACAAAGAGAGAAAAGGAGATAAAAAAAGCAGGTCACCCTCCTTAAAGCTAGCAGTCAAATATCAGGTTTCCATGCTTGATTACTCTTTCTGCCGGCTACACAAAGGATACTACAGACACTCCCACCAGACAATTAACACTCCATATGCGCTTGCCATTGTACACGCAACCTTACCAATCCGGGATGAGTCCCTTTTAACCCGTTCAGTACCAGGGACGTACTTTTCATCATATTCTGGCAACTATTAGATGATTGTATTCAGCTTAGGAAGGACCTCTAGCAATTATAAGACTTCAAAAGATCTCAACCAACCCTTTTAACTACCACAGATCCTTCCTAAGCTGTAAAATATCGTGTAAATATAGCTACAATAAAATATATCACACGTCGCTGGGACTCAATGGGTTAACAAATGTACTGTCTTCGACCCCACATGGATAAGAAGTAATGAAGGCTAATAATTATGAGTCAATAGTTAACCCCTTCAGTACGATAACGCCATATTTACCTTTTATTGGGGCTAACATTAGACTATCTTATGCAACAATAACAACAACAACCTTAGAAGCTCTTATCTTATTTATATGGTTTATTGAGATATTATTTACCTCTTTGAGTCCTAGAGGTATATTATAAGCTAAACAAATCGTCTAAAGGTAACCAGAATAACACAAATATCCTCGTGCTGAAGGGGTTGAAGGACGATATTCTATTTTATATATACTGTACAATCCAGGCAAGATATGCTGTAGTCTATTCGCTGTAAGTAGGCGAAAAATCATAACCTCTAACCTCTGTAACTAAAAAACGACTAGAGTAATCGAGATATTTTAACTATTTGGGAAGAGTCCGTCAAGGAATAGATGTGGAAATGTACAGCCAATTTGCTCTAGCCCTTTTTGAGTTACAGATGATAGAGGTCATTATTTCTGGCCTACTTACTGCGAATAGATTATAACACAGTGTTATGGCCAAACCATATCACATCTGTGCTTACAGACTCTACTTTATATATGTTATAGTGTTATAGTATTATAGTGTTATAGTATTATAGTGTTATAGTATTATAGTATTATAGTGTTATAGTATTATAGTGTTATAGTATTATAGTGTTATAGTATTATAGTGTTAGTGTTATAGTGTTATAGTATTATAGTGTTATAGTGTTATAGTGTTATAGTATTATAGTGTTATAGTATTATAGTATTATAGTGTTATAGTATTATAGTATTATAGTGTTATAGTGTTATAGTGTTATAGTATTATAGTATTATAGTGTTATAGTGTTATAGTGTTATAGTATTATAGTGTTATAGTGTTATAGTGTTATAGTATTATAGTGTTATAGTATTATAGTGTTATAGTGTTAAGTGTTATAGTATTATAGTATTATAGTGTTATAGTGTTATAGTGTTATAGTATTATAGTATTATAGTATTATAGTGTTATAGTGTTATAGTGTTATAGTATTATAGTATTATAGTATTATAGTGTTATAGTGTTATTATAGTATTATAGTGTTATAGTGTTATAGTGTTATAGTGTTATAGTGTTATAGTATTATAGTGTTATAGTGTTATAGTGTTATAGTATTATAGTATTATAGTATTATAGTGTTATAGTGTTATAGTATTATAGTGTTATAGTATTATAGTATTATAGTGTTATAGTGTTATAGTGTTATAGTATTATAGTATTATAGTGTTATAGTATTATAGTATTATAGTATTATAGTGTTATAGTATTATAGTGTTATAGTGTTATTATAGTATTATAGTATTATAGTGTTATAGTGTTATAGTATTATAGTGTTATAGTATTATAGTGTTATAGTATTATAGTATTATAGTGTTATAGTGTTATAGTGTTATAGTGTTATAGTGTTATAGTGTTATAGTATTATAGTGTTATAGTATTATAGTGTTATAGTGTTATAGTGTTATAGTGTTATAGTATTATAGTGTTATAGTGTTATAGTATTATAGTGTTATAGTGTTATAGTGTTATAGTATTATAGTATTATAGTGTTATAGTGTTATAGTGTTATAGTATTATAGTGTTATAGTATTATAGTATTATAGTATTATAGTATTATAGTATTATAGTATTATAGTGTTATAGTGTTATAGTGGTATAGTATTATAGTGTTATAGTGTTATAGTGTTATAGTATTATAGTGTTATAGTATTATAGTGTTATAGTATTATAGTATTATAGTGTTATAGTGTTATAGTGTTATAGTGTTATAGTGTTATAGTGTTATAGTATTATAGTGTTATAGTATTATAGTGTTATAGTGTTATAGTGTTATAGTGTTATAGTATTATAGTGTTATAGTGTTATAGTATTATAGTGTTATAGTGTTATAGTATTATAGTGTTATAGTATTATAGTATTATAGTATTATAGTGTTATAGTGTTATAGTGTTATAGTATTATAGTGTTATAGTGTTATAGTGTTATAGTGTTATAGTGTTATAGTATTATAGTGTTATAGTGTTATAGTATTATAGTGTTATAGTGTTATAGTGTTATAGTATTATAGTGTTATAGTATTATAGTATTATAGTGTTATAGTGTTATAGTGTTATAGTGTTATAGTATTATAGTGTTATAGTGTTATAGTGTTATAGTATTATAGTATTATAGTGTTATAGTGTTATAGTGTTATAGTGTTATAGTGTTATAGTATTATAGTGTTATAGTGTTATAGTATTATAGTATTATAGTATTATAGTGTTATAGTGTTATAGTGTTATAGTTTTATAGTGTTATAGTATTATAGTATTATAGTATTATAGTGTTATAGTGTTATAGTGTTATAGTATTATAGTGTTATAGTATTATAGTATTATAGTATTATAGTGTTATAGTGTTATAGTATTATAGTATTATAGTGTTATAGTATTATAGTATTATAGTGTTATAGTATTATAGTATTATAGTGTTATAGTATTATAGTGTTATAGTGTTATAGTATTATAGTATTATAGTGTTATAGTGTTATAGTGTTATAGTATTATAGTATTATAGTATTATAGTGTTATAGTGTTATAGTATTATAGTGTTATAGTATTATAGTATTATAGTGTTATAGTATTATAGTATTATAGTGTTATAATATTATAGTATTATAGTATTATAGTGTTATAGTATTATAGTGTTATAGTGTTATAGTATTATAGTGTTATAGTGTTATAGTATTATAGTGTTAGTGTTATAGTGTTATAGTGTTATAGTATTATAGTGTTATAGTATTATAGTGTTATAGTATTTATAGTGTTATAGTATTATAGTGTTAGTGTTATAGTGTTATAGTATTATAGTGTTATAGTGTTATAGTGTTATTGTTATAGTGTTATAGTGTTAGTGTTATAGTGTTATAGTATTATAGTGTTATAGTGTTATAGTATTATAGTGTTATAGTATTTATAGTATTATAGTGTTAGTGTTATAGTGTTATAGTATTATAGTGTTATAGTATTATAGTGTTATAGTATTTATAGTATTATAGTGTTAGTGTTATAGTGTTATAGTATTATAGTGTTATAGTATTATAGTGTTATAGTATTTATAGTATTATAGTGTTAGTGTTATAGTGTTATAGTATTTATAGTATTATAGTGTTAGTGTTATAGTGTTATAGTATTATAGTGTTATAGTATTTATAGTATTATAGTGTTAGTGTTATAGTGTTATAGTATTTATAGTGTTAGTGTTATAGTGTTATAGTATTTATAGTATTATAGTGTTAGTGTTATAGTGTTATAGTATTATAGTGTTATAGTATTTATAGTATTATAGTGTTAGTGTTATAGTGTTATAGTATTATAGTGTTATAGTATTATAGTGTTATAGTATTTATAGTATTATAGTGTTAGTGTTATAGTGTTATAGTATTTATAGTGTTATAGTATTATAGTGTTAGTGTTATAGTATTTATAGTATTATAGTGTTAGTGTTATAGTGTTATAGTATTATAGTGTTATAGTATTATAGTGTTAGTGTTATAGTGTTATAGTATTTATAGTATTATAGTGTTATAGTATTTATAGTGTTATAGTATTATAGTGTTAGTGTTATAGTGTTATAGTGTTATAGTATTATAGTGTTAGTGTTATAGGTATAGTATTATTGTTAGTTATAGTGTTATAGTATTATAGTGTTATAGTATTTATAGTATTATAGTGTTAGTGTTATAGTGTTATAGTATTATAGTGTTATAGTATTATAGTGTTATAGTATTTATAGTATTATAGTGTTAGTGTTATAGTGTTATAGTATTATAGTGTTATAGTGTTGTTTATAGTGTATAGTATTATGTGTTATAGTATTATAGTGTTATAGTATTTATAGTATTATAGTGTTAGTGTTATAGTGTTATAGTGTTATAGTATTATAGTGTTATAGTATTATAGTGTTATAGTATTTATAGTATTATAGTGTTAGTGTTATAGTGTTATAGTATTTATAGTATTATAGTATTATAGTGTTATAGTATTTATAGTGTTATAGTATTATAGTGTTAGTGTTATAGTGTTATAGTATTATAGTGTTAGTGTTATAGTGTTATAGTATTATAGTGTTAGTGTTATAGTGTTATAGTATTATAGTGTTATAGTATTTATAGTATTATAGTGTGTTATAGTGTTATAGTGTTATAGTTTTAGTATTTATAGTATTTATAGTATTATAGTGTTAGTGTTATAGTGTTATAGTATTATAGTGTTATAGTATTATAGTGTTAGTGTTATAGTGTTATAGTATTTATAGTATTATAGTGTTATAGTGTTATAGTATTTATAGTATTATAGTGTTATAGTGTTATAGTATTTATAGTGTTATAGTATTATAGTGTTAGTGTTATAGTGTTATAGTATTTATAGTATTATAGTGTTAGTGTTATAGTGTTATAGTATTATAGTGTTATAGTGTTATAGTGTTATAGTGTTATAGTATTTATAGTATTATAGTGTTAGTGTTATAGTGTTATAGTGTTATAGTGTTATAGTGTTATAGTATTTATAGTATTATAGTGTTAGTGTTATAGTATTTATAGTATTATAGTGTTAGTGTTATAGTGTTATAGTATTTATAGTGTTATAGTGTTAGTGTTATAGTATTATAGTGTTAGTGTTATAGTGTTATAGTATTTATAGTGTTATAGTGTTAGTGTTATAGTGTTATAGTATTATAGTGTTAGTGTTATAGTGGTATAGTATTTATAGTGTTATAGTGTTATAGTGTTATAGTGTTATAGTATTTATAGTGTTATAGTGTTAGTGTTATAGTATTTATAGTATTATAGTGTTAGTGTTATAGTGTTATAGTATTTATAGTATTATAGTGTTAGTGTTATAGTATTTATAGTGTTATAGTGTTAGTGTTATAGTGTTATAGTGTTAGTGTTATAGTGTTATAGTATTACAGCTTGATACAATTTTGGCTATCATTCAACGATATTAGGCGGTTTGCCTTTTTTTTCTCTTTCTCTCCCTCTCTCTTTGGCTTGTATCCATGCGGCCCCATTTAGCCTACTGTTTTAAGATGTTTACCCCCATCCAGGTGTCAACATTTTCCTAGCGAGCGGTAGCGAGCCAGCATATATATATATATATATATATATATATATATATATATATATATATATATATATATATATATATCGTTTACAGCAAGCTAAATTTGTACTTTTTCGATAGAAAAATATCTCCGGCGAAGCCGAATTTCTCCATACAATGCTGGCTCGCTATCGCTCGCCAGGAAGAAATCGACAATTGGATGGGGATAAACGTCTTAAAACAGTTGTCTTCCTTGCATACTAAGTGTTTGGTTCATATTGTCATTATTATGTTAACCTTGGGCACTCATATAAACATGTATGACAAGTTCTCGCTAACTCTCACACACTCTCACACACTCTATCTCTCTCTCACTCACTCACTCACTCTCACTCTCTCTCTCTCTCTCTCTCTCTCTATCTTTCTCTCTGTCTCACTCTCACTCTCACACACACTCATGCATATACACACGAGCCCTGCCTGCATCATATATTTGGGCACATACAAATCCGATCAACAAGAATACTGCACTGGGATTCCGCAGGGGGAGAGAGAGAGAGAGAGAGACAGAGAGAGAGAGAGAGATGGCCGTGGACTCTCGTAAATATTGAAGTTAATGCACAAGGTTACGGACGAAGATATCATTATATGGTTCTACTTGTGATCTACTGGAGTGTGAGTGTACATCTTGTGATCTACTGGAGTGTGAGTGTACATCTTGTGATCTACTGGTGTGTGTGTGTGTGTTCGTGTGTGTGTGTGTGTGTGGTCATTCATTATTGCACACATTTCGAAGGCTCGACAAATTTAAAGGCACCTCCGAAATATAAATATCAGGTAAAGAACTAATAAGGAGTTTTACTTCAACCCAAAACTACTTCAAATATGTAAGTATCAGCATTAATCACAAGGTTTACACAAGGTTACAATTGACTGTTCAAGTGTTCACTGTATTTGTAAAGTTTTGTATTTATTTATTATTTTTATTTTGTTTTGCTTACGCAACTTTGTGGTGTGACTGTAAACCACTGTATTATATTACTCATTTGTACGTTCATTAATTGAGTACAGGAATGCCTGTGTGTGTGTGTGTGTGTGTGTGTGTGTGTGTGTGTGTGTGTGTGTGTGTGTGTGTGTGTGTGTGTGTGTGTGTGTGTGTGTGTGTGTGAGACTATGTGTGCGAGTGTTACTTTACTTTGTATTTTGTAGATGTTTAGGTGAAATCACCACGGTCGATCTGGGGATCCGACTGATTCGGCTGAATTGTAACTGTTACTGTTACTGTGTGTGCGCACGTCTGTGTGTGAGTTTGTGTGTGTGTGTGTGTGTGTGTGTACTAAGGTATGCATGTCGTCATTAGTATGCGGCTCACACACTCTAAAAACCCTTCTTATTTTCTCGTCCTTTCTCGCCAACAGTCTTGATTACTTTTACCGGCCCGTATTTTTATTATTATTTTTATTATTATTATTATTATCAGTATCATTATCATCATTATCATCGTCATCATCATCATCATCATTATTATTATTATTATTATTTTACCATATGTCTTTGTATATTGCTCAAAGTTCGTGTTCTCTCATAAGTTCATCTTTATAAGTCTCTCTAGTAAAAAAAAAAAAAAAAAAAAATGGAAAACAATCACCTATATATTTAGTTTTTGTTCACTATTTTCGAGTATGTTTCATAATATTATAAGAGGAATATATAGTGGAATGTGTGCTGGCGAGTGACGAGGGTTTAGTGGTAGTACACATAATTAAGGGGAGACAGACCGGTGTTTGTTTGTTTTTGGTCTATTAATTCATAATTATGTTCCTTAGTTTTCTCGCTAGACCTCCATCAAGCTTAGAAAAACACCCCCTAGAGTCCTAGACCCTCCTTCAAGATAAATTTGTACATTTTCCTCTTAAAATTTCAGGCTCGCTATCGCTCGCTAGGAAATAATCGACACCTAGTACAGTAAATGGTACGAAAGGTGTTAAAATTGTCAACGAAATGGGGCGAAAGGTGTTAAAATCGCCAAACTAATGGGCCGAACGTCTTATAATCTAAAAAAAATCGGGCTGAACATGAGGGAGGAGGTCCAGAAAAACGGTCTGCCTCCCCTTAATTGAGAGAGAAAAGGAAATAACGCTCACATTTTCCCCCTACATACCACCGGGGAACGACGATGGGTGAGTGAACAAAAGGATAAATGGACTGAATGAACTGTTGGCTGGAAGAATGACTGAATGAAGTGTTGAGAGAGAGAGAGAGAGAGAGAGAGAGAGAGAGAGAGAGAGAGAGAGAGAGAGAGAGAGAGAGAGAGAGAGAGAGAGAGAGAGAGAGAGAGAGAGAGAGAGAGAGAGAGAGAGAGAGAGAGAGAGATTGAATCATTGATTGATTTTCTTATTGCCAAATGTGTACATACTGTACATAATATACAATAGTACATAATAATACATTTATTTGAATGATAGGCAGACATAGCTAGCTAAGCAAAGCACTATGTAGTTAGCCTTATATACGTCAGTAAATATTTAATGCTAGGTTACACGGTTATAAAGATTATAATATGCACTAAATAATACAGTATATAACATGCGTTATCATGGAATCAGCATGAATCAACCTAGTTAATTAGTTCCATTATCCTTTAAGAATAGGTATGTCAGTAGTTTCATGAAAACTATCAATGGAGAAATGAAATAGACAGTAGTTTACATAAAATGAAATAGACAGTAGTTTACATAAAATGAAATAGACAGTAGTTTACATAAAATGAAATAGACAGTAGTTTACATAAAATCATCGCTATTTAGTATTAATCTAAATGGTGTTGCTTAATAGACTTTTTTAATACAAATATAGAAAGAGCATGTCTAAATGGTTCGTTTAAGGTGCTTCATAATTTAGCTCCCCTATATCTAAGGTGCATGTAATGTTCTGCAATATGTTAGTCGTAGTAACTCCTGGGCTCCTCTGGTAATAAAGTTATGGACCATAACACGACAATCGTCCTCCAAACACATATGACCATTTAAAGATTTATGCACAAAGTGTTCTGCCTGAGCAAACAAGATATCATCTAATTTATGTAGACAATGTTCTTTAAATATTGGACCCGTATGAGCATTATATGATTGGCATGACATTATGCGAAATATTTTATTTTGTGCTAAAAATAAAGAGTTCAGGTAAGTCTTGTTTGCTCCTCCCCAGATTGTAGAACACTATAATTATATGAGGGTAAGCTAAAGAAAGGTAAAGTAGCTTAAAGTTATCAATATTCAAGGAATCTCTGGTTTTGTAAAGAATGCCAGTAATCTTCGATAATTTTACGGTATTGTCATTAATATGAGGTTTCCATGTCATTCCACCATCTATCTTAACACCAAGAAATGTTACATAATTAACTTTGTTAATTACATGGTTATTAATTTTAATCTCAATAGAGGTGTGCGTGTATGTGTGTGTGTGTTTGTGTGTGTGTGTTTGTGTGTGTGTGTGCGTGTGTGCGTGCGCGCGCGCCCCAAACCACGAAACCGCAAGCCCCATATCGTTAAAATATCGGGTGCTAACTATTGTTTATGTGTAACAGAAAACAAACTGCGTACATATTGCAGTATATAATCACCATGTATCAGTAGAACAAATGGGAGTATGGATGTATTTGTACTATAGGCGGTATATTTGTACTATAGGCGGTATATTTGTACTATAGGCGGTATATTTCACCTGACGTTACATTAAAATACGATACTGATTTATCTATTCTTAATGATTTTTTTTTTTAAATTAACATACCCCTGCTTCATATTAGTGCCAGGTTTCACAATTAACATATTTCGCTACAACATCTTCATAATAGCTGTGTAATCAAACTGGATACATGACAAAAAAAAATAAAAAATAAAAAATAAATATATATAATTATATATATATATATATAATTATATATATATATATATATATATATATGTATACCGGTATATATATAAACTCACAAAAATCCTAATATAGGTTTATGTATTGGCAACTGTAATTATTTTGATTGTACATTCAGCCTCGGTTAAGAATACAAATGGCAACAATGCGGCCATGCCCCCAAACCACAAAACCGCAGCCCAATATCGTTAAAATACCAAGTGCTACTAATTATATCTCTGTACCAGGGACAAATACAAGTACATCTTTCATCGTACATTCACCATTGATCAAGAATACAAATGACAACAACACCGTCATTTAACCCTTTCAGTATGCAAGGGCGCGTTTATTTATTTATTTATTTATTATTTTTATTATTATTATTATTATTATTATTAATCGTATTGTTATTATTATTATTGTTATTATTAGGCTATTATTATTATTATTATTATTATTATTATTATTATTATTATTATTTTGTTTTTCTTCTTTTTTTACTCTGACAATCATTAAGAGTACCTCCTTCTCCCTCATGTTTAGGCCCATTTTTTTGGGCGATTTTATTAAGACCTCGTAATCAACGTTTCCCTCAATTAATATTCACTGATTCAAGTTAATCCTATAGTTGTGTACCAGTTACTTGTGCTGGCGACTATACCTTTACCATTTATCAGAAGCACATAATGGTAACACCGCCGCTATACCCAAACCACCAAACCGCAAGGCCGTTAAGTGGAGATTGTTCGTTTTTCTGGTCCCCCTTCTTCCTCATGTTCAGCCCCATTAGTGTGACGATTTTATGACTTTTCACGCCATTTCTTTTTCAATGACAGTTTTCGTGTCATTTAGGTATCAGTTTTTTTCCTGGCGAGCAAAAGCGACCCTATAATTTAAGAGGAACCAGCCTTTGACCGGTACATTTGTCTATCGAAAAATGTAAAAAAGAAAGCTTGAAGGAGGTTCTTGCGGTTTTTTTTTTAAGCTTGATGGAGGTCTAGGTAGGAAACTTAAAACAAAACAAAAATATATATATATATACTGTATATATATAATATATATGAGCTTATAAATACTTCCATTCCTCCTACAGGTTAAAATAGTTGGTGTTGTTAATTATAGCCATTATAGTAGTGGTCCTCTTATATATACCATCCTTACCTGACACCTACCATAACACACTACTACCCTCAGACATAGTAACTAACCCCCCCCCCCACCCCACCCCCCCTCGCTCTCTCTCTCTCTCTCTCTCTCTCTCTCTCTCTCTCTCTCTCTCTCTCTCTCTCTCTCTATCTCTCTCTCTCTCTGTCTCTCTGTCTGTCTGTCTCTCTCTCTCTCTCTCTCTCTCTCTCTCTCTCTGTTGATACAGTATATTAACCCCTTGTGTGCAGTTTATTTTTTATATAATCACTATTTGGTGAATTGTATATTTAGTTACATACCGTATTCTGTTATATATAATTATATATTTGTTTAAGGTTAGGTTATCACACCTGGTAGCCTATTTCTGCGTATTTCAATTTTATTATTTTCGGTTAGGCTATTCAACGCTGGTAGCCTATTGTTGTGTATTTCAATTTAAAAAAAACTTTTGGTTAGGCTATCGCCCCTGGAGGCCTAATTTTGCGTATCTCAAAATGTTTGTTTTCGGTTAGGCTATCACCCCTGATAACCTATTTCTGCGTATTTCAACATATTTGTTTTCGGTTGAAGTGATTGAAGTGTTTTTAAAGTGAGTGAAATGTTTTTTAAGTGAGTGAAGTGATCTGAAGAAAGTGACTGTCACCATGCCTCGCGCTTGTACGAACTGCGCCGGTAGGTTTGGGGAGTCCATGTTTGCTACTGTCGATCTTCAAGTCTGCCGGCTCTGCCAGCAACAAGAGAATTTGACAGTGAAATTTGATGAAGCCTACAACAAGATCAACGTCCTCACCATGAAGCTGGAATCACTCCAAGAGTTTGTAACACTCAACGTTGGAGTACCACAAACTTCAATTGTCACCGCAACTCCGGCAGCCACCAACGCCCCAACGTCAACTGCCAACAATTCAATGCCTGCAGTAGCTATTTCAGCTGATGGTTCCGATACTCAAGAAACAAATAGTGACTCTCTTCCCCCTCAAGACAACTTCTGTGTCGTGTCGTGAGGAACAACGTTTGCCCCAAGACCATGAAAACCATACAGATTACCGAGTGTCAAAACCATTTCCAGATACTCACAGACTCAGATGACGAAGAAGAAATAGAAGAAGTCCGGCTCGTGGGAGACTCGATGATATGTGGTCAGGTCACAGAGTTTTGCGCCAGGGCACCTAAGACCAGGAATCGTTTTTGTATCCCTGGTGGTGGCGTGGACAACGTAGTTGCTGCAGTTGACGAAGTATCAAAGCTGGCCCCTGCTAATACAATGTACGTCATCCACGTTGGATCCAACGATGTACAGCGAACCCGGTCGGAAAATTTGCTTTTAAAGTACCAGCAGCTGATCAAGTCTTTTAAGGAGAAGTCATCAAGGATCATCGTCTCAGGAATCGTCCCCAGGCTCGGTGTAGAGAGCCGATTTTACAACATAGCCACCAGCACAAATCGTTGTCTAGCAAACCTCTGCAGGAAGGAGAACGTGGGATTCGTCGACACCTGGACAATTTCTACTATGATGACTATTTGTTTTCGGACGATGGAGTACATCTGAACCAGGTGGGAGCAGCACGTTTTGGGCGTCTTCTCAACGATGCGGTGAAGGATTTTCGGAGAAGGAATCGACTCAGCACAGGACAACCAGGAAGGAGGACCGAAGACAGCGAGGACGGCAACCTGCGAAGGAATTAAATGCTAATCCGTCAAGAACCGCGAATTTGGATAAAGCTCCACCAACACGACCCAAGTTAAAAACCGCCAGGGATAACGACTGAGGACCGAGGACAGCAATGAATGTAAATGTAGATCCGACCAGAACCAAAAATTTGATTAAAGAACGTTTTGTGAGTTCTAAAACTGCAACTTTAAAGGTTTTCTATGCAAACGCTCGTAGCATACGCAATAAATTTTCAGATTTAGAGGAACTAGTGTTTACAGAAAATTATGATGTGATTGGCATAGGCCTAACAGAATCTTGGCTCAATACAGAAGATAGAGACTTTTTAGCAGAGTATTCACTTCCCGGTTATGTAATGTTTGAGAAAAGCCGAATAAATAAAAATGGAGGTGGCGTTTAATTTTATATCAAAGAAAGTCTTAACCCGACCCTCTTGTCAAAACCTCAAATTGTGAACGTCGACACATCTTTTGTGCTAATAAAGAATAATAAAGGTACAAAAATAATACTTGCATTAATATACAGACCTCCAGCTCAATCAGTGCAAACTGACCGAGAAATTTATGAACAAATTGCAGATGTAAGTAACTCACAAGATACCGTATTTTTTGGCGACTTTAATTTACCTATGACCAAGTGGGGCGATACTCTTACTTCACACTCCGGACATGACTTGTATGCGAACTTGCAAGAGAGTTCACTCTATCAATTTGTTCGATCGCCGACGACCCGTGGTAATAACGTTCTTGACCTTGTACTTGCAACAAAAGAAGAATTAATAGAGAATTTGAATGTTGGTGATGAATTCAGTAACAGCGACCGACCATCGTACAATAACTTTCACTTTAAAGTTTACTAGTAGCGAACGAAATAGCAGCATCGAAAAAGTCCCTAATTTCAAGAAAGCAAACTTTCATAAACTTAGAGCTATGTTTAAAGAAACTGACTGGAGCTTTTTAGTTAACAATAACGACATAAATACATCTTGGGAATTATTCGAAACCACTTACCTAAAAGCAGTGCAGTACTGCATACCATTGAAAATACGGTGTACAGGCCATAATAATAAGCCCAAATGGTGGAATAAAGATATTTCAAACTGTCTGCTTGCTAAAAAGTTTACTAATGATAGATTAAAATCCTTACAAAATGACGAAGAACAGGTGAAATTTGTAGAGCTACGACGCAAAGCCAAAAAGTTAATTAAGCAAAGTAAAAAGACCCTGGAGTTACATGTTGCGATTCAAAGTAAAACAAACCCGAAAGAATTCTATAGTTATATCAGAAAGAAAAAAGTAGTTACTTCAACTGTTGGACCGTTAGTCGATGAAAATGGAGAATACACCAAAGACGAAGTACAAATGAGTAATGCCCTCAATACCTTCTTTGCATCAGTTTTTACAACGGAAGACCTCAGTGATATCCCTACACCATCGCCGATTCAGATTGATAATTCAGATGTTCTAAGCAATATCACCGTTACAGAGAGAGAAGTATTGAATTGTTAGATAAACTCAAGGTAAATAAAACGCCTGGACCTGATACAATCTCACCTAGAGTCCTAAGGAAGCTAAGGTTGAGCTCTCCAAACCACTGACATTGCTATTCAATAAATCCTTGCAGTCTGGAACTATGCCTGATCAGTGGAAGCTAGCCAACGTAACACCGATATTCAAGAAAGGCAGCAAATCTCTACCCAGTAACTATCGTCCAATTAGCTTAACCTCAGTTGTATGTAATATTTTAGAAACACTCATAAGAGACAGACTCGTAAATCACTTCGAGGAAAATAACATACTTAAAGATACTCAACACGGCTTTCGTAAAAACTTTCCTGTTTAACAAACCTCTTAGACTCTTTCCACGATATCCTCAACCTCTACGATGAGAGTAAAGCTGTAGATATTATATACCTTGATTTTCAAAAGGCCTTTGACAAAGTTCCCCACAAACGTTTACTGCTAAAACTAAAAGTGCATGGAATACAAGATGGTGTGTTTAAATGGATAGAAAATTGGCTCAGCGACAGAAAGCAAAGAGTAGTCATAAACGGTAAGGCATCTAAATGGACCAATGTAAGTAGCGTGGTACCCCAGGGATCGGTACTAGGACCAAATCTCTTTCTAATTTACATCAACGACATTGATGAGGATCTCACCTATACAATCTCAAAATTTGCTGACGATACAAAAATTGCAAGTAGCGTACTCTCAAAAGAACAATTTGACGATATGCAATACAATCTAGATAAGTTTGTCATGTTGGGCCCAAATTTGGCAAATGAGTTTCAATGCTGATAAATGTAAAGTACTACATATCGGATACCAAAATGAGAAAGCAAACTATTTGATGAATGGCACTCAGCTTAAGAATGCAAACAGAGAAAACGATCTGGGAGTAACAATATCGAGTAACCTAAAACCGAGTCAACAATGTTCAGAAGTTGTTAAGAAGGCAAACAAAATAATTGGCTTATAGGCAGGTCATTTGAGCATAAATCCAAAGACATTATCCTAACCCTTTACAATTCCTTAGTCCGCCCTCTTCTGGAATACTGCGTTCAATCCTGGTGCCCTTATTACCAACAAGATATAGACAAGCTAGAACGAATTCAACATAGAGTTACCAAAATGATACCTAGCCTAAAGAACAAACCATACGAGGAGCGTCTTAGAGAATTAAATCTATTTCCTTTAACCAAGCGCAGATTAAAAGGTGACTTAATTCAAGTGTTCAAAATCATCAAAGGCATCGACAATATGAACTGTAGTAAGTACTTCACTTTTGACTAATCTAATTACACGCGGGGAAACTGTTGCAAAATTATTGGTAAATCTTTTAACTCACACGAAGCTAAGAATTTCTTATTCAATCGAGTTGTCAACTTATGGAATGGGCTTCCCCGAGATGTTATAGACTGCAGCACCGTTGATTCATTTAAACTTCGCTTAGACAAATATCTCTCATCAAACCCGCGACTGACTGCGTTTGTAAATCAATATCTTTATTTTATCCTCCCCTCAGTTACTAACCCATCTGTCCCCTACTAACTTCCCAATCCTGCCACGGACATTAGTTCCAGGGCAGTAGTTCCCTTTCCAATGTTCCCTTACCCACTCTAAACCACTGTTTGGACACTTGATCCTCAGTGTTTTGGAGGACAAGCAGCCTAGAAGGGTCACTAGATCTGTTGTTGCTTGATTTCCTTTGTACTCCTTTGTACTGTCTCTCTCATTCTCTCTCACTCACTCTCTCTTTCTCCCTCTCTCTCTCTCTCTCTCTTAATGATGTGTACAGTCACTCATAGAAGTTCGTGAACCTCCCCTATTTCTAATTATCTCTGGAAGAGGATTGGTGAATATGATTTTCTATACATCAACTGCAAAACTATATATAGTATTTATTGAAAAGAATATTCCATCTAAAATAATTCCAGATAGTTATTATTGCATAACAAACACACGTGGGGATCCACGAATTTATTTAAGTGACTACCTCAGCTCTCACGGCAGTTTTGTAGTGTGTCTGTCTGTCTGTTTGTTTGTCCACCCGTCCACCTTTCCCATCTACCCATTACTATCCTCCATCCCCCCACACTTTCCACTAACCCCAGCCCCACCTTTCCCCTGTTCCCACCTCTCTCCTCCCATCACACCTTCTTCTGTACTGTAGTCTTCCCATCCTCCCACCTTCGGGCGCGACCTTTATACCTGGTTGTCAGTAATTTCGCCAGCAACTTTTTTCACCCTAACACGAGTTGTTTCGCCCTCACTAACTCAGCCTGCACCTAGTCAACCTAGCTGGTAAAGCTACCCACAAGGATTGGGTTGGTAATTTTTGTAAAGGTAAGCTGTTGTATTCTGGATAATGTGTTTTAGGTCCTGTGTACAAGGCTGGATAACTAACTCACCACATGGCTACAGAGCAAAAACACGGAGTCGAATGCTGTCGCAGCTTCGCGTACGCCTTTTAGGTTTAGGTTAAAGTTAGGCTAGTGTTATTAATCAATCAATCAATCAATCACTGCGTCTACATCGTGACGACGAGTAGATACAGTCACAGTTCGACTTCAACCCTGGGAATTGCCACGGGCGACATTCGAGGCCGCAATTGTTCCATTACAAATATTGCTTGTCATGATCGTTCCAATTGTCTCAACTGTGAGTCAAGTGGTATTCCCCTTGGTCTCCTCTCCTCGGAGTTTATTACTCACCAAAAAAAAAAAAAAAAATGCATGAGCAGGGCCAACTTCAGGTAAACGATCCACCTGCCCAAAAAGCAAAAGCTTGCGTTCACGAATAACTGGAATCAGTTTCAGAGTGTAGACTTTGATTTAATATGTAATCATACCAACTGCATGACTTAAACTTAGGCTAGGTTTAGGCTATGTTCAAAACTTTAAGTATGAGTGAAACAACCTAAATGCGGGCAAATAAACTTGTCGACGAAAACACCTGTCAGTTAAATGCCTAATAGATGACATTTCATGCTTGTGTGAGTAAGGTAATGTTTCTTCTCGGACACAAACAATCTTACCAAGTCAGACTAAGCCACAGTGTTAAGGTACAGAGGCTGTCATCGTACCCTTGTGGATAGTCTTGGCCTGAGGTGAACCATTCATGGCTCATGATATTGTTGACACTGAATAGATTGTGGTAATAAAAGAAACATAGGTAGAAAGGAAGGAAAATCTCACTGGCGATATCATCGCAATAAGATGTAATACCCTCATTAGCATGCAATATGTTATCCCAAGCAGTTATGGTGACCACTGCCTCCTTCTTCCACTGGCATCGAAGTAGTTTGGAAATTGTATTATCGTATGTAGTGTAGGTTATAATATCTCCTATGGGTAGAAAGAGGTATAGGTGAAAATGCTTGCTAACGAAATTCCCTTACCTCCTTCCCACTACATTCTTGTACCACCATTTAGTTTAGTTACAGTTAGCATAGGTTAAATTAGGTTGTTGTTTGGGTGTAGACAGCTAGGATGGTGTGTAGGTAGGTAGGGCACAGAAAGAGTGTATCTTTTGGGTTATTGTTTGAGTGTTAGACAGCTATGAGTAGGCTTAGCTTAAGAGGCTTAGATAAATGTGGATTACTCGATTCTGAATACAAGCGAAGTAACCTGTGAACGAAGAGAACTAATTACCCCTTCTCCCACTACCACCTAACACCCCCGTTGCGTGCCCTGGTCCCCTTGTTCTGGTGGTGGTGGCGTGTTTTGTGGTTTGGTCCCGGCACGTGTGTTTAGAAACCACAGTCGTTAACCCAAAGTAAATGTTAGTTGTTGTGGAAGGTTATAAAGAGCGCCGACAGGAGGGGGCCAGTTACTTAAGGGGGTAGTGATTGGTTTTTGGCCTACTGTAGATATATATCTATTTATATATTTATTTTTTCGCTAGACCTCCATCAAGCTTAAAGCGATACCCTCTAGATTAATTTGTAAATTTTTCTGTAGAAAAATTTCTCGGCCGAAGGCCGATCCATTCTGAAATTACAGGCTCGCTATCGCTCGCCAGGAAAAAATCGACACCTAAATGGCACGAAACGTCTTAATATTGACAAAGAAATGAGGCGAAATGTCTCAAAATCGCCAAACTAACGGAACGAACGTCTTATAAAACCTCAACACTAATATGCTAAACATGAGGGAGAAGGGGATCCAGAAAAAGCGAGTACTACCCTCTTAACCCCTTCAGGATACAATGACCCGTTTCTTCATAATATTCACGTTATCGTTTTTTAAGTTTTGTGCAGTGTCTAGCTAACTCACAAACACCTCCTCCTCTTATTCATGTTACGACACTTAACAAGCACACCACACTTCTTTACAACACTTAACAAGCACACCACACTTCTTTACAACACTTAACTAGCACACCACACTTCTTTATAACAAACCCCTCCTCCTCTTATTCATGTTACTACACTTAACAAGCACACCACACTTCTTTACTACACTTAACTAGGTGATGGGCTGGTCTATCAGAGTGAGAGCTGAGCGTTCTCTGCCATACCCATAGCTTACTCTGACTGTTCCTTTTACTTATATATCTTCTAGATCTCAAGTGACGGCGTCTTTTCCGTGGATTGCCCTCCCTACTTGCCAACCTAGAAGTTGGCAGATTGGGAGCCAAAGCGTCACATTTTTCCCTTGCCCCTCAACTTTCCCTTCATAATTGCTGAGGGGCACAGGGCCTTGGGTGGGGTTTTGGTTTCCCAGGGCGTTTTCCGCACCCTCCTCGGCGGCCTGCCTTGGAGTGACTTCGGTCACCCGGGCTTTGTTAGTGGTAAGCAGGGAGAGTTTTTGTGGGGGCGCTCGTTTATGGCCTTGGCCTTGCTCGAGACCTTGGGGCTGTTCGGCCAGACAGCCTGGGAACAACAAGAACAACAACAACTACACTTAACAAGCACACCACACTTCTTTACTACACTTTAACAAGCACACCACACTTCTTTACAACACTTAACAAGCACACCACACTTCTTTACAACAAACGTAAACTACCTCTTCTGTATCTTGATTTTGGGTACCTATCACTTTTGCAGCTTTGCCTTTTGTCTCTTCCATGCATAACAAAAATAAGTTGGACGGATCTCTAGGAAATCAAAGGTGTATAAAGCTATCCTAATTAACCCTCTTACTTCCAAAACTCCTTCCTAAGCTGAATAAAAGCGTCTAATGGTAGCTAAAATAAAGGAAGAAGCGTCTCCTCGAATACTGAAAAGGGTTAAAGGGACAAATTCACGTAAGCGAATATGTTGGGGTTGTCTCCTTCATGTATAACAAAAATAGTTGGAAGGATCTCTAGGCATCAAAGGTGTATAAGCTATCCTAATTAACCCTCTTACTTTCCAAAATTCCTTCCTAAGCTGAATAAAATCGTCTAATGGTAGCTAAAATGAAAGAAAGAAACGCGTCCTCGCATACTGAAAAGGGATGAAGGGACGAATTCACGTAAGCGATATATTGGGAGGCAAATTGTAATGGCAACTGTTGTACGAATTTTTGTCACCTAATGTAATCTACACCTCAGTCTTGTTAATCCCTTCATTACGGTGACACCCTTTTAATATAATTCTGGTTAACATTGACGATTGTATGCAGTTTAAAAAGGCCTATGTTATTCAGAGGGTTTAATGAGATCGTTAGGCCTTTTGAGTCCTAAAGGTAGATTTAAAGCTAAAGAAAATCGTCTATTGGTAACTAGAATATGATGAAAATATAATCATCGTGCTGAAGGTGTTAACAATGTTACAGAGTGGAATTCTATTAGTGGACAAAAAAGCCCGATCATAAGTTTTTATTTTTTTTTCGTTTTTTTTTTAGTTTTTTTTTTCGTGGTTTTTTGTTTTTTTATGTTTGCTTACCTAGTGGAATGTTTAGTTCCTTAGCATTATGATCCATCTGTAAGTACGGGGAACTGATATTTCTCTGCGTCTGTATTTCTTGTCAAGTTTTCATCAGTAACAACCGTCCAATTAAGGTATTAAGTGTCACACGACCGCTTTTCTGGACCCCTAATGTTTTAGCCCCACTAGTTTTGAGATTATAAGACGTTCGGCCCATTAGTTTGGTGATTTTTAACACCTATTGCCCCATTTCGTTGTCAATTTTAAGAACTTTCGTGCCATTTAGGTGTCGATTATTTCCTGGCGAGCGAAAGCGAGCCTGCATTTTAAGAGGAACCGGCCTTCGGCCGGGAAATTTTTCTACCGAAAAATGTACAAATTTATCTTGAAGGGGGGTCTAGGGAGTGTTTTTCTAAGCTTGATGGAAGTCTAGGGAGGAAACTAAAAAAAATATATGAATACGTGATTAATAGACCAAACAAACGGTCAGACTCCCCCTTAAGGTGGTGTCAAACGAGCTCTTTTTCCAGCAATTGTTACGAGTAATTGTAGTCTGGCAGCATTAAAATCTCAGGTATGTATGATTTCAGCCACCTTATATAATTTACCTTTAATCTAGTTTCCGATTCCATTGCGAAAAGAGCCTCAAAATATTACGACAAAAAAATTGCCCATTGAAAATTGCCGGCAAACGCTATGACACTGGCTTTATGTTGGCATAACGCTGCCAATGGTGAAACTGTTCAGATTAGGGGATTATTTAACAGATTGTTGGTAATATATCGCTACAAAATCTTCGTAACAGCTGAGTAATCAAATTAAATACATGGCTGTTGATCACTTGCAATTTTTTGACTATAAGG
>CM064552.1:18156144-18157718 GCA_032716605.1 Paralithodes platypus | reverse complement strand
CTATTTCGTATTGCTAATCTGGCAACCTCTGCGTCATAAATGCGTGAAAGGGTTAAACTATGAGATTATATTGTTGTACCCTAATATTATGAGATACAAAACACAACCTTGGCAGTTACCTTAGATTTAACCCCTTCTGTACCAGGGACATCCTTTTCATCATATTCTGGCAACTATTAGACGATTGTATTCAGCTTAGGAAGGACCTATATTAATGGTAAGGCTTCAAACTATCTCAACCAATCCCTATGACTACCACAGATCCCTCGTAAGCTGCTCAATATCGTCCAAATATAGCTAGAATAGAATATATGACACGTCGGTGGTACTCAAAGGGTTAATGGCTCACTGTTACCAGGCGTACTAACTCGTCAATCCTGAAAGCACCAATATCACTGAATGACACTGGGACGTTTGCAATGGGTGGGAAATGATGTATACTGGACTACGAATATGCAGGGATATGAGTAGACTGAGATAGGAAATGAGTATATATTGGGATATGAGTATACCGGTACTGGGATATGAGTATATATTGGGATATGAGTATACTGGCATATGAGTATACTGGGATATGAGTATACTGGGATATGAGTATACTGGGATATGAGTATACTGGGACATGAGTATACTGGGATATGAGTATACTGGAATATGAGTATACTGGGATATGAGTATACTGGGATATGAGTATACTGGGATGAGTATACTGGAATATGAGTATACTGGGATATGAGTATACTGGGATATGAGTATACTGGCACATGAGTATACTGGGATATGAGTATACTGGGATATGAGTATACAAGGATATGAGTATACTGGGATATGAGTATACTGGGATGAGTATACTGGGATATGAGTATACTGGGATATGAGTATACTGGGATATGAGTGTACTGGAATATGAATATACTGGGATATGAGTATACTGGGATATGAGTATGCTGGGATATGAGTATACTGGGATATGAGTATACTGGAATATGAATATACTGGGATATGAGTATACTGGGATATGAGTATACTGGAATATGAATATACTGGGATATAAGTATACTGAGATATGAGTATACTGGGATATGAGTATACTGGGATATGAGTATACTGGGATATGAGTATGCTGGGATATAAGTATACTGAGATATGAGTATACTGGGATATGAGTATACTGGGATATGAGTATACTGGGATATGAGTATACTGGGATATGAGTATACTGGGATATGAGTATACTGGGATAGTAATATACTGAGATATGAATATACTGGGATATGAGTATACTGGGATATGAGTATACTGGAATATGAATATACTGGGATATGAGTATACTGGGATATGAGTATACTGGGATATGAGTATACTGGGATATGAATATACTGGGATATGAGTATACTGGGATATGAGTATACTGGGATATGAGTATACTGGGATATGAGTATACTGGGATATGAGTATACTGGGATATGAGTATACTGGGATATGAGTATACTGGGATATGAGTATACTGGGATATGAATATACTGGGATATGAGTATACTGGGATATGAGTATACTGGGATATGAGTATACTG
>CM064552.1:18083644-18148644 GCA_032716605.1 Paralithodes platypus | reverse complement strand
GTTGTATAGTTGTATAGTTGTATAGTATAGTTGTACAGTATAGTGGTTGTATAGTATAGTTGTATAGTTTTATAGTTGTATAGTATAGTTGTACAGTATAGTGGTTGTATAGTATAGTTGTACAGTATAGTGGTTGTATAGTATAGTTGTATAGTTGTATAGTTGTATAGTATAGTTGTACAGTATAGTGGTTGTATAGTATAGTTGTATAGTTGTATAGTTGTATAGTATAGTTGTACAGTATAGTGGTTGTATAGTATAGTTGTATAGTATAGTTGTACAGTATAGTGGTTGTATAGTATAGTTGTATAGTATAGTTGTACAGTATAGTGGTTGTATAGTATAGTTGTATAGTTGTATAGTTGTATAGTATAGTTGTACAGTATAGTGGTTGTATAGTATAGTTGTATAGTATAGTTGTACAGTATAGTGGTTGTATAGTATAGTTGTATAGTATAGTTGTACAGTATAGTGGTTGTATAGTATAGTTGTATAGTAGTATAGTTGTATAGTTTTATAGTTGTATAGTATAGTTGTATAGTTGTATAGTTGTATAGTATAGTTGTACAGTATAGTGGTTGTATAGTATAGTTGTACAGTATAGTGGTTGTATAGTATAGTTGTATAGTTGTATAGTTGTATAGTATAGTTGTACAGTATAGTGGTTGTATAGTATAGTTGTACAGTATAGTGGTTGTATAGTATAGTTGTACAGTATAGTGGTTGTATAGTATAGTTGTACAGTATAGTGGTTGTATAGTATAGTTGTACAGTATAGTGGTTGTATAGTATAGTTGTATAGTTGTACAGTATAGTGGTTGTATAGTATAGTTGTATAGTATAGTTGTACAGTATAGTGGTTGTATAGTATAGTTGTATAGTATAGTTGTACAGTATAGTGGTTGTATAGTATAGTTGTATAGTTGTATAGTTGTATAGTATAGTTGTACAGTATAGTGGTTGTATAGTATAGTTGTACAGTATAGTGGTTGTATAGTATAGTTGTACAGTATAGTGGTTGTATAGTATAGTTGTATAGTATAGTTGTACAGTATAGTGGTTGTATAGTATAGTTGTATAGTTGTATAGTATAGTTGTACAGTATAGTGGTTGTATAGTATAGTTGTATAGTTGTATAGTTGTATAGTATAGTTGTACAGTATAGTGGTTGTATAGTATAGTTGTACAGTATAGTGGTTGTATAGTATAGTTGTACAGTATAGTGGTTGTATAGTATAGTTGTATAGTATAGTTGTATAGTATAGTGGTTGTATAGTATAGTTGTATAGTAGTATAGTATAGTAGTATAGTAGTATAGTTGTATAGTAGTATAGTATAGTAGTACAGTATAGTTGTATAGTTGTATAGTATAGTGGTTGTATAGTATGTCTGCCATTACCTTTTATTATTGGATTTCACATATGCAACATCCATAGAAATGCCTTTTCTTTTCAATTGGGTCATAATCCCTCTCAATATACAATGACGCTATTAACCCCCTCAGATTGAAATAGTTCACTTACTGACGAGGAGGCGGACCGCACGGTATTAACCCCACATCTGTCAAAATCTCACGGAGGGACCGTTAGAAGTCGAAGGAACTTGGGGTTGCCACCATTCGACAAATTCTGATCTAACTTATCTAACTTACTGAGGCCTAAATAACGCTAGAGTGTCATATAGCTTATTAGAGATATTAAGATAGGTTCATATGACGCACTAGCTTCATATGAGTATTTTGGCAAAACCGCCATGACGCACTAGCGTCATATGAGTCGGAGGGGGTTAATGACTTAATGTTGCTATCATTAGACAACCTTATTCAGCTTAGGTAGAACCTGTGGGAGGTAGAGGATAAATTGCAACATTCGTTTGATTCTTAGAGATTATTATTTTATATATACATTGTTATTGTTTTCCTTGGGAGGGGGGGGGGGGTCAATATTGCTGGTCTAAGTACAGTGACTACTGACGGACTATAAACAATTATTTTATTCGGCACACTGTTCAAGCATTATCATCTTCATCAGTTCTTCGCCCACAAATTAAGTAATGAACTAATGCCCTGTTAGCTCTCTTCCTTCTAATATCTTTATAAACCCCATTTTTTTTTTCAGAATCTCTCACACTCTCCTAATATTAATAAATCGTGTACACACCCAGTCCATCTTCAAGTAATTTCACTTCCACCAATAAAAACACGTTTCACCAAGTACTCCACAAACCCCCACATACCCTTGCACTTGAAGTACCACCTCATAACTTCAAAACTTAATTCGGGGTTCACTTTCATCTTTCTATCCACTTCACAACCCCCCCCCCCCCCTGTACCACTTTACAAAGGCCTGGACAACTGATAGACGAGAACCATACACGGAATATAAAAGTTAAAGCAGCCAGTTTCCCTTGATGCAATCAGTAGACAAAAGAATACACCCATGAAGGACTAGCTCTACACACGAGAAACTAAGCTTTAAAAAAAAAAAAAAAAAAAAAAAAAAAAAAAAAAACACACACACACACATAGCGATTATCCCTTTTTTCAACTCTGGGGGAGACACTTGTTACAGGCAGCATTGCCTTTTCTTTCCTTCATACGCATAGAAAATAATACGTGACAAAAATGCTAGCAAAATATCCCCAAATTATGAATAATTATGAAAAGAAGCATAAATATCCTCAAACAATAAGAAGAAGAAGAAGAAGGAGAAGGAGAAGCAGAAGAAGAAGAAGAAGCAGGAAGAGAAGAAGAAACCCTAGCCCTATATATCCCCCCTCAACACGGACACTACCAACGGCAGTGTGTGTATATACAGTATCTACCCCCCGCCTGATATAGCTCTCCCCTTGAATAGTGTGTGTATATACAGTATCTACCCCCCGCCTAATATAGCTCTCCCCTTGAATAGTGTGTGTATATACAGTATCTACCCCCCGCCTGATATAGCTCTCCCCTGAATAGTGTGTGTATATACAGTATCTACCCCGCCTAATATAGCTCTCCCCTTGAATAGTGTGTGTATATACAGTATCTACCCCCCGCCTGATATAGCTCTCCCCTTGAATAGTGTGTGTATATACAGTATCTACCCCCCGCCTAATATAGCTCTCCCCTTGAATAGTGTGTGTATATACAGTATCTACCCCCCGCCTGATATAGCTCTCCCCTTGAATAGTGTGGGTATATACAGTATCTACCCCCCGCCTAATATAGCTCTCCCCTTGAATAGTGTGTGTATATACAGTATCTACCCCCCGCCTAATATAGCTCTCCCCTTGAATAGTGTGTGTATATACAGTATCTACCCCCGCCTAATATAGCTCTCCCCTTGAATAGTGTGTGTATATACAGTATCTACCCCCCCCCTAATATAGCTCTCCCCTTGAATAGTGTGTGTATATACAGTATCTACCCCCCGCCTAATATAGCTCTCCCCTTGAATAGTGTGTGTATATACAGTATCTACCCCCCGCCTAATATAGCTCTCCCCTTGAATAAATTGGTAGGCCATATAAGACGAAGCTAGGCCAACTATATAGCTTCCCAGTCTCGCCTTCTGCGCCCCCGGCCCTCGTCACCTCCTTTCTGCGGGAGGTAGTCGCTTTTTCTGGACCGCATTCTCCCTCGTGTTTAGCCCCATTCGTTTTGGGATTTTAAGACGCTCGTTCCATTAGTTTGGCGATTTTGAGACGTTTCGCGCCATTTCTTTGTCAATATTTAGACCTTTCGTGCCATTTAGGTGTTGATATTTTCCTGGCGAGCGAAAGCGAGCCTGTAGCATTAGGAAGAACCGGCCATCGGCCGGAAAAATTTTCTACCGAAAAATGTACACATTTATCTTAAAGGGGGGTCTAGGGGGTGTTTTTTTTAAAGTTTGATGGAGGTCTCGCGAGGAAACTAAAAAAATAAAATACAAAAATAGTGAATAAATAAATAGACCCAATAATAACTACTCCCCGCCTTCTGCGCCACCCTCGTCACCTCCTTCTGTCGGCCCCTCCATTAAGGTGCCTGTCAGTTACGGCGCCGTAAAACACGGCGCCGTAAAAGTACTGGCGCGTGAGGAGGTGGTGGTTCGTAAGTGGAAGGGTTCGTGTGTGGAAGAAAGAGAGAGAGAGAGAGAGAGAGAGAGAGAGAGAGATAATGAAAGTGAGAGAGTGAGAATGAAAGTGAGAGAGTGAGAGTGAGAGTGAGAGAGAGTGAGAGAGAGAGAGTTACATAGATACACTGGCCACACAGACCTTACGATCCAAACGGAGTGGTCAGGATTTAATTATAGTAGAGAGAGAGAGAGAGAGTTACACAGACACTCAGACCACACAGACCTTGCGATCCCTACTAGATGGTCCGGCCTTCATGCTACTAGACAGGAACATTTTATAGTAGAAGAATCGGACAGATAAGTAGAAGGATCTCTCCCCACCCTCCGGCTCAAAATGCGTACCGTACCGGAAAATAGGATGAATTGTAACCATATGGGTCAGAAAATGCGTAGGTATGTGGTCTACCGATCACCTTCTAAATGAAAGCACTTCTTTCTTGGCGCATATCCTACCTGCCCACCAAATTTCTTAAACATCGGCTCATAACTTTGTGAGCCGTCTATGCTGGCGGAGGTATGCGCTCTACCGGTAACCTAAACTGAATCACTTCTCCCTTGGCGCATGGTCTTTGTGCCCACTAACTTTAATGAAAATCGCTCGATAACTTTTTGAGATATCTTTTTTAACAGACAACCAGACAACGAAGGCAAAAACATAACCTTTAGATTCGCAGGAAAACATTCTGAAGATGACCATTTTACAAGAAAGTATGCCCCGGGTTATAATAAGCCAATAACTACAATCAAATTATGAACAACTTACGACAGATTGAAATGATTAAAAACAGCGTAATTTTGTTCTGTGTGGATGAAAGCTTCAATGGCACCTGATCAGATCAGATGAAGTATTGAAGGATAAGCCTTTACAACGGCACCTCGTATTTACATTCTACTCTTCCTATTTTTCTGAAGCGTGTAGAGAGGGGAGAAGGGGTGTTGGAGAGTCGTTTTTTCACACACTGGTGGTATAGTTACAGACCAAATTAGTTTTGTTTTTGTGTTAGTAAAGGTTTAAGAGGAATGTGGACACCAGTTAATGAGTATTTATATGAATCATTTGTGTGTGTAAATGAACGTTTTGGAGAAATGTTGAGAGTAGTTAAGGGGAGGTTTTTAGTTTGTTTCCTACTCCTCCAGCAATCTTAAAATTTCACCCCCTTGACCCCCTTTCAAGATAAATTTGTACATTTTTCGGTAGAAAAATGTCCCGGCCAAAGGCCGATTACTCTTAAATTACAGGCTCGCTATCGCTCGCCAGGATAAAATCGACACCTAAATGGCACGAAAGGTCTTAACATTGACAGAATGGGGCGGAAATTCTTAAAAAATCACCAAACTAATGGGGCAAACATTTTAAATCTCAAAAGCAATGGGGCTAGACATGAGGGAGAAAGGGGTCAAGAAAAAAGTCCCTCAAGTGAAAATCTCCCCTTAAGAAGATCCATCGTGCATCAGGTCTGCCATAACCTATCGAGGGATTATTTTCTTTACCCCATTCTCCCTCATGTTTAGCCCCATTGTTTTTTATATTTTAAGACGTTCGCCCCATTACTTTGGCGATTTTAAGAACTTTCGCCCCATTTATGTCACTTTTAAGACCTTTCGTGCCATTTAGGTGTCGATTTTTTCCTGGCGAGCGACAGCGAGCCTGTAATTTATGAGGGATCAGCCTTCGGCCGGGACATTTTTCTACCGAAAAATGTACAAATTTATCTTGAAAGGGGGTCAAGGGGGTGTAATTTCAAGCTTGATGGAAGTCTAAGAAACATACTAAAAACCTCCCCTTAAGAAGATCCATCGTGCATCAGGTCTGCCATAACCTATCGAGCCAGCTGGGACCCCTCTTCCAATAAGTTATAGTAAAGTAATACCATCCATCAGGCAAGAAGTTCCCTGTACGGCCTCCAGATGATGACCCTTCAGACGCACACACACACACACACACACACACACTTACTCATTCACACACACGCACACACACACTTACTCATACACACTTACTCTCACACACACACACACACACACACTTACTCATACACACCTACACACACTCACACAAAGCCACATTCATACCTACTCACACGCAGATACATTCCTGCATACTCATTCATACATACTCACACACACTAAGCCACATTTCTGCATAGGTACTCGTTCATACATACTCACACACACTAAGCTACATTACTGCATACTCATTCATACCTACTCACACGCAGATACATTCCTGCATACTCGTTCATACATACTCACACACACTAAGCTACATTCCTGCATACTCGTTCATACCTACTCACACGCAGATACATTCATGCATATTTTATATCAAAGAAAGTCTTAACCCGACCCTCGTGTCAAAACCTCAAATTGTGAACGTCGACACATCTTTTGTGCTAATAAAGAATAATAAAGGTACAAAAATAATACTTGCGTTAATATACAGACCTCCAGCTCAATCAGTGCAAACTGACCGAGAAATTTATGAACAAATTGCAGATGTAAGTAACTCACAAGATACCGTATTTTTTGGCGACTTTAATTTACCTATGACCAAGTGGGGCGATACTCTTACTTCACACTCCGGACATGACTTGTATGCGAACTTGCAAGAGAGTTCACTCTATCAATTTGTTCGATCGCCGACCCGTGGTAATAACGTTCTTGACCTTGTACTTGCAACAAAAGAAGAATTAATAGAGAATTTGAATGTTGGTGATGAATTCAGTAACAGCGACCGACCATCGTACAATAACTTTCACTTTAAAGTTTACTAGTAGCGAACGAAATAGCAGCATCGAAAAAGTCCCTAATTTCAAGAAAGCAAACTTTCATAAACTTAGAGCTATGTTTAAAGAAACTGACTGGAGCTTTTTAGTTAACAATAACGACATAAATACATCTTGGGAATTATTCGAAACCACTTACCTAAAAGCAGTGCAGGACTGCATACCATTGAAAATACGGTGTACAGGCCATAATAATAAGCCCAAATGGTGGAATAAAGATATTTCAAACTGTCTGCTTGCTAAAAAGTTTACTAATGATAGATTAAAATCCTTACAAAATGACGAAGAACAGGTGAAATTTGTAGAGCTACGACGCAAAGCCAAAAAGTTAATTAAGCAAAGTAAAAAGACCCTGGAGTTACATGTTGCGAATCAAAGTAAAACAAACCCGAAAGAATTCTATAGTTATATCAGAAAGAAAAAAGTAGTTACTTCAACTGTTGGACCGTTAGTCGATGAAAATGGAGAATACACCAAAGACGAAGTACAAATGAGTAATGCCCTCAATACCTTCTTTGCATCAGTTTTTACAACGGAAGACCTCAGTGATATCCCTACACCATCGCCGATTCAGATTGATAATTCAGATGTTCTAAGCAATATCACCGTTACAGAGAGAGAAGTATTGAATTGTTTAGATAAACTCAAGGTAAATAAAACGCCTCGACCTGATACAATCTCACCTAGAGTCCTAAAGGAAGCTAAGGTTGAGCTCTCCAAACCACTGACATTGCTATTCAATAAATCCTTGCAGTCTGGAACTATGCCTGATCAGTGGAAGCTAGCCAACGTAACACCGATATTCAAGAAAGGCAGCAAATCTCTACCCAGTAACTATCGTCCAATTAGCTTAACCTCAGTTGTATGTAATATTTTAGAAACACTCATAAGAGACAGACTCGTAAATCACTTCGAGGAAAATAACATACTTAAAGATACTCAACACGGCTTTCGTAAAAACTTTCCTGTTTAACAAACCTCTTAGACTCCTTCCACGATATCCTCAACCTCTACGATGAGAGTAAAGCTGTAGATATTATATACCTTGATTTTCAAAAGGCCTTTGACAAAGTTCCCCACAAACGTTTACTGCTAAAACTAAAAGTGCATGGAATACAAGATGGTGTGTTTAAATGGATAGAAAATTGGCTCAGCGACAGAAAGCAAAGAGTAGTCATAAACGGTAAGGCATCTAAATGGACCAATGTAAGTAGCGGGGTACCCCAGGGATCGGTACTAGGACCAAATCTCTTTCTAATTTACATCAACGACATTGATGAGGATCTCACCTATACAATCTCAAAATTTGCTGACGATACAAAAATTGCAAGTAGCGTACTCTCAAAAGAACAATTTGACGATATGCAATACAATCTAGATAAGTTGTCATGTTGGGCCCAAATTTGGCAAATGAGTTTCAATGCTGATAAATGTAAAGTACTACATATCGGATACCAAAATGAGAAAGCAAACTATTTGATGAATGGCACTCAGCTTAAGAATGCAAACAGAGAAAACGATCTGGGAGTAACAATATCGAGTAACCTAAAACCGAGTCAACAATGTTCAGAAGTTGTTAAGAAGGCAAACAAAATAATTGGCTTTATAGGCAGGTCATTTGAGCATAAATCCAAAGACATTATCCTAACCCTTTACAATTCCTTAGTCCGCCCTCTTCTGGAATACTGCGTTCAATCCTGGTGCCCTTATTACCAACAAGATATAGACAAGCTAGAACGAATTCAACGTAGAGTTACCAAAATGATACCTAGCCTAAAGAACAAACCATACGAGGAGCGTCTTAGAGAATTAAATCTATTTCCTTTAACCAAGCGCAGATTAAAAGGTGACTTAATTCAAGTGTTCAAAATCATCAAAGGCATCGACAATATGAACTGTAGTATGTACTTCACTTTTGACTAATCTAATTACACGCGGGGAAACTGTTGCAAAATTATTGGTAAATCTTTTAACTCACACGAAGCTAAGAATTTCTTATTCAATCGAGTTGTCAACTTATGGAATGGGCTTCCCCGAGATGTTATAGACTGCAGCACCGTTGATTCATTTAAACTTAGCTTAGACAAATATCTCTCATCAAACCCGCGACTGACTGCGTTTGTAAATCAATATCTTTATTTTATCCTCCCCTCAGTTACTAACCCATCTGTCCCCTACTAACTTCCAATCCTGCCACGGACATTAGTTCCAGGGCAGTAGTTCCCTTTCCAATGTTCCCTTACCCACTCTAAACCACTGTTTGGACACTTGATCCTCAGTGTTTTGGAGGACAAGCAGCCTAGAAGGGTCACTAGATCTGTTGTTGCTTGATTTCCTTTGTACTCCTTTGTACTGTCTCTCTCATTCTCTCACTCACTCTCTCTTTCTCTACTTCTCTCTCTCTCTCTCTTAATGATGTGTACAGTCACTCATAGAAGTTCGTGAACCTCCCCTATTTCTAATTATCTCTGGAAGAGGATTGATGAATATAATTTTCTATACATCAACTACAAAACTATATATAGTATTTATTGAAAAGAATATTCCATCTAAAATAATTCCAGATAGTTATTATTGCATAACAAACACACGGGGGGATCCACGAATTTATTTAAGTGACTACCTCAGCTCTCACGGCAGTTTTGTAGTGTGTCTGTCTGTCTGTTTGTTTGTCCACCCGTCCACCTTTCCCATCTACCCATTACTATCCTCCATCCCCCCACACTTTCCACTAACCCCAGCCCCACCTTTCCCCTGTTCCCACCTCTCTCCTCCCATCACACCTTCTTCTGTACTGTAGTCTTCCCATCCTCCCACCTTCGGGCGCGACCTTTATACCTGGTTGTCAGTAATTTCGCCAGCAACTTTTTTCACCCTAACACGAGTTGTTTCGCCCTCACTAACTCAGCCTGCACCTAGTCAACCTAGCTGGTAAAGCTAACCACAAGGATTGGGTTGGTAATTTTTGTAAAGGTAAGCTGTTGTATTCTGGATAATGTGTTTTAGGTCCTGTGTACAAGGCTGGATAACTAACTCACCACATGGCTACAGGGCAAAAACACGGAGTCGAATGCTGTCGCAGCTTCGCGTACGCCTTTTAGGTTTAGGTTAAAGTTAGGCTAGTGTTATTAATCAATCAATCAATCAATCACTGCGTCTACATCGTGACGACGAGTAGATACAGTCACAGTTCGACTTCAACCCTGGGAATTGCCACGGGCGACATTCGAGGCCGCAATTGTTCCATTACAAATATTGCTTGTCATGATCGTTCCAATTGTCTCAACTGTGAGTCAAGTGGTATTCCCCTTGGTCTCCTCTCCTCGGAGTTTATTACTCACCAAAAAAAAAAAAAAAAAATGCATGAGCAGGGTCAACTTCAGGTAAACGATCCACCTGCCCAAAAAGCAAAAGCTTGCGTTCACGAATAACTGGAATCAGTTTCAGAGTGTAGACTTTGATTTAATATGTAATCATACCAACTGCATGACTTAAACTTAGGCTAGGTTTAGGCTATGTTCAAAACTTTAAGTATGAGTGAAACAACCTAAATGCGGGCAAATAAACTTGTCGACGAAAACACCTGTCAGTTAAATGCCTAATAGATGACATTTCATGCTTGTGTGAGTAAGGTAATGTTTCTTCTCGGACACAAACAATCTTACCAAGTCAGACTAAGCCACAGTGTTAAGGTACAGAGGCTGTCATCGTACCCTTGTGGATAGTCTTGGCCTGAGGTGAACCATTCATGGCTCATGATATTGTTGACACTGAATAGATTGTGGTAATAAAAGAAACATAGGTAGAAAGGAAGGAAAATCTCACTGGCGATATCATCGCAATAAGATGTAATACCCTCATTAGCATGCAATATGTTATCCCAAGCAGTTATGGTGACCACTGCTCCTTCTTCCACTGGCATCGAAGTAGTTTGGAAATTGTATTTCGTATGTAGTGTAGGTTATAATATCTCCTATGGGTAGAAAGAGGTATAGGTGAAAATGCTTGCTAACGAAATTCCCTTACCTCCTTCCCACTACATTCTTGTACCACCATTTAGTTTAGTTACAGTTAGCATAGGTTAAATTAGGTTGTTGTTTGGGTGTAGACAGCTAGGATGGTGTGTAGGTAGGTAGGGCACAGAAAGAGTGTATCTTTTGGGTTATTGTTTGAGTGTTAGACAGCTATGAGTAGGCTTAGCTTAAGAGGCTTAGATAAATGTGGATTACTCGATTCTGAATACAAGCGAAGTAACCTGTGAACGAAGAGAACTAATTACCCCTTCTCCCACTACCACCTAACACCCCCGTTGCGTGCCCTGGTCCCCTTGTTCTGGTGGTGGTGGCGTGTTTGTGGTTTGGTCCGGCACGTGTGTTTAGAAACCACAGTCGTTAACCCAAAGTAAATGTTAGTTGTTGTGGAAGGTTATAAAGAGCGCCGACAGGAGGGGGCCAGTTACTTAAGGGGGTAGTGATTGGTTTTTGGCCTACTGTAGATATATATCTATTTATATATTTATTTTTTCGCTAGACCTCCATCAAGCTTAAAGCGATACCCTCTAGATTAATTTGTAAATTTTTCTGTAGAAAAATGTCTCGGCCGAAGGCCGATCCATTCTGAAATTACAGGCTCGCTATCGCTCGCCAGGAAAAAATCGACACCTAAATGGCACGAAACGTCTTAATATTGACAAAGAAATGAGGCGAAATGTCTCAAAATCGCCAAACTAACGGAACGAACGTCTTAAAACCTCAAAAATAATATGCTAAACTTGAGGGAAGAGGGGATCCAGAAAAAGCGAGTACTACCCTCTTAACCCCTTCAGGAGGTACAATGACCCGTTTCTTCATAATATTCACGTTATCGTTTTTTAAGTTTTGTGCAGTGTCTAGCTAACTCACAAACACCTCCTCCTCTTATTCATGTTACGACACTTAACAAGCACACCACACTTCTTTACAACACTTAACAAGCACACCACACTTCTTTACAACACTTAACTAGCACACCACACTTCTTTATAACAAACCCCTCCTCCTCTTATTCATGTTACTACACTTAACAAGCACACCACACTTCTTTACTACACTTAACTAGGTGATGGGCTGGTCTATCAGAGTGAGAGCTGAGCGTTCTCTGCCATACCCATAGCTTACTCTGACTGTTCCTTTTACTTATATATCTTCTAGATCTCAAGTGACGGCGTCTTTTCCGTGGATTGCCCTCCCTACTGCCAACCTAGAAGTTGGCAGATTGGGAGCCAAAGCGTCACATTTTTCCCTTGCCCCTCAACTTTCCCTTCATAATTGCTGAGGGGCACAGGGCCTTGGGTGGGGTTTTGGTTTCCCAGGGCGTTTCCGCACCCTCCTCAGCTCCCTGCCTTGGAGTGGCTTCGGTCACCCGGGCTTTGTTAGTGGTAAGCAGGGAGAGTTTTGTGGGGGCGCTCGTTTATGGCCTTGGCCTTGCTCGAGACCTTGGGGCTGTTCGGCCAGACAGCCTGGGGAACAACAAGAACAACAACAACTACACTTAACAAGCACACCACACTTCTTTACTACACTTAACAAGCACACCACACTTCTTTACAACACTTAACAAGCACACCACACTTCTTTACAACAAACGTAAACTACCTCTTCTGTATCTTGATTTTGGGTACCTATCACTTTTGCAGCTTTGCCTTTTGTCTCTTCCATGCATAACAAAAATAAGTTGGACGGATCTCTAGGAATCAAAGGTGTATAAGCTATCCTAATTAACCCTCTTACTTCCAAAACTCCTTCCTAAGCTGAATAAAAGCGTCTAATGGTAGCTAAAATAAAGGAAGAAGCGTCTCCTCGAATACTGAAAAGGGTTAAAGGGACAAATTCACGTAAGCGATATGTTGGGGTTGTCTCCTTCATGTATAACAAAAATAAGTTGGAAGGATCTCTAGGCATCAAAGGTGTATAAGCTATCCTAATTAACCCTCTTACTTCCAAAATTCCTTCCTAAGCTGAATAAAAGCGTCTAATGGTAGCTAAAATAAAGGAAGAAACGTGTCCTCGAATACTGAAAAGGGATGAAGGGACGAATTCACGTAAGCGATATATTGGGAGGCAAATTGTATGGCAACTGTTGTACGAATTTTGTCACCTAATGTAATCTACCCTCAGTCTTGTTAATCCCTTCAGTACGGTGACACCCTTTTACCTATAATTCTGGTTAACATTGACGATTGTATGCAGTTTAAAAAGGACCTATGTTATTCAGAGGGTTTATTGAGATCGTATAGGCCTTTTGAGTCCTAGAGGTCGATTAGAAGCTAAAGAAAATCGTCTAATGGTAACTAGAATGTGATGAAAATATAATCATCGTGCTGAAGGTGTTAACAATGTTACAGAGTGGAATTCTATTAGTGGACAAAAAAGCCCGATCATAAGTTTTTATTTTTTCGTTTTTTTTTTAGTTTTTTTTTCGTGGTTTTTTGTTTTTTATGTTTGCTTACCTAGTGGAATGTTTAGTTCCTTAGCATTATGATCCATCTGTAAGTAAGGGGAACTGATATTTCTCTGCGTCGTATTCTTGTCAAGTTTTCATCAGTAACAACCGTCAAATTAAGGTATTAAGTGTCACACGACCGCTTTTCTGGACCCCTAATGTTTAGCCCCACTAGTTTTGAGATTATAGGACGTTCGGCCCATTAGTTTGGCGATTTTTACACCTATTGCCCCATTTCGTTGTCAATTTTAAGACCTTTCGTGCCAGTTAGGTGTCGAATATTTCCTGGCGAGCGTAAACGAGCCTGCATTTTAAGAGGAACCGGCCTTCGGCCGGGAAATTTTTCTACCGAAAAATGTACAAATTTATCTTGAAGGGGGGTCTAGGGAGTGTTTTTCTAAGCTTGATGGAAGTCTAGGGAGGAAACTAAAAAAAATATATGAATAAGTGAATTAATAGACCAAACAAACGGTCAGACTCCCCTTAAGGTGGTGTCACACGAGCTCTTTTTCCGTCAATTGTTACGAGTAATTGTAGTCTGGCAGCATTAAAATCTCAGGTATGTATGATTTCAGCCACCTTATATAATTTACCTTTAATCTAGTTTCCGATTCCATTGCGAAAAGAGCCTCAAAATATTACGACAAAAAAATTGCCCATTGAAAATTGCCGGCAAACGCTATGACACTGGCTTTATGTTGGCATAACGCTGCCAATGGTGAAACTGTTTAGATTAGGGGATTATTTAACAGATTGTTGGTAATATATCGCTACAAAATCTTCGTAACAGCTGAGTAATCAAATTAAATACATGGCTGTTGATCACTTGCAATTTTTTGACTATAAGGAAGTTGGGTCTGTAGACATCAATGTTCAGCAGAATTACCAGCTAATATACAGTTGTAGTGCATTTATATACAGTTGTAGTGCATTTATATACAGTTGTAGTGCATTTATATACAGTTGTAGTGCATTTATATACAGTTGTAGTGCATTTATATACAGTTGTAGTGCATTTATATACAGTTGTAGTGCATTTATATACAGTTGTAGTGCATTTATATACAGTTGTAGTGCATTTATATACACATCTAAGCAGTTACAAAACTGCATGTTAAAGCAAGTATATCCTTGATTGAGGTAGTTTATATTATATTCAGTTAGGCTCTCTTGATTATTCAGCATATATCAAGTACCAATATAGGTATTATTCAGCATATATCAAGTACCAATATAGGTATTATTCAGCATATATCAAGTACCAATATAGGTATTATTCAGCATATATCAAGTACCAATATAGGTATTATTCAGCATATATCAAGTACCAATATAGGTATTATTCAGCATATATCAAGTACCAATATAGGTATTATTCAGCATATATCAAGTACCAATATAGGTATTTATAACTGAGCCTATAGTATATCCCCTTTTATACCGTTGACATGCTTTTTATATTATTCTGGCTACTACTAATCGATATTATTTAGTTTAGGAAGGATCTCTAGCAATTATAAGGCTTCGAACTATCTCAATCAATCCGGGCATTCCCGGGCATTTCCGCACCCTCCTCAGCTCCCCGCCTTAGAGTGGCTTCGGTCACCCAGGCTTTATTGTGGTAGGCAGGGAGGGTTCTGTGGGGGCTCTCGGGTATGGCCTTGGCCTTGCTCGGGGCCTTGGGGCTGTTCGGCCAGGCAGCCTGGGGAACAACAAAAACAACCCTATTTAGTATCACAAATCCTTCCTAAGCTGCATAAAATCACCTAAACATAGCTAGAACAAAATGTATCAGACATCGCTGGTACAGAACAGGATATAATATGCTATACAATGTAGTAATATATAGCACACCCGAGTTGTTTGTTGTGTAGGAGCAAGCCTCACGGAACACACTCCACTGATGAAATAACCCTGATTGGCGAGGTTCCTGATGAGTAATATTATCAGGAGAGATGCAGTAAATCATCATTAGTAACGATTTTATTAGCTATAACATCATGTACGGTGACGTAACTTTAACTCAGGCTTGGGTTTAAAAGGGATCTGCCGCGTATTTACCAATCAGCCGTACAAAGAAGATGCTGTAGTGTCTACGTGATGTTCATGTAGAAGTTCCAATTAAGGGGGGTCACCGGCTTTTGTTTTTATCTTTATCTCCTTTTCTCTCTTTCCCTGGTTTGTATCCATTCGGCCCCATTCAGCCAACTGTTTTAAGACGTTTATCCCCATCCAGGTGTCGAGTTCTTCCTGGCGAGCGATAGCGAGCCGGCATTGTATGGAGAAATCCGGCTTCGCTGGAGACATTTTTCTATCGAAAAATGTACAAATTTAGCTTGCTGTCAAAACAAAAATATATACTGTATATGCTGGCTCGCTACCGCTCGCCAGGAAAATATTGACACCTGGATGGAGTAAACGTCTTAAACAGTAGGCTGAATGGGGCCGAATGGATACAAGCCAAAGAGAGAGGAAGAGAAAGAGATAAAAAAAGGTAGGTGGGCTCCCTTAAAGTATTGATGTGTCGTGGGAAAGATAAACCGTGCACCGGATCAGTATAGACACTTTAGAAGCTTGTTTATCGACCAGTCCTGCGATACTGAGGTGAATCTTAATGCTAGGTTTTTTTTTTGTATTCATTTATGTTAAGGATTAATAAACTTTGATATATGTTGATAGTTATGGCGTTGGTCATCTCCTATATTATAGTTGTATACAACTTGTTTATGTTCGGAAATTCACTTGTTGATAAATATACACCCTTAAATATGATGCCGTCAAATAAAATACATTCTGTTTAACACTTGATGATTGTAATAAGTGCTGAAAGTATAATAAATAAATACATAAATATATATATATATATATATATTTTTTTTTATGTGAATGAGGGAGACAAAAGACAGAACTGCCTGTAGCGAGTGCCTCCCCCAGAGTTGAAATAGTGACAGGGCCAAGATCAAGGGACGTTCAAGCCAAAATGCCTGGACACACGGAGTTTGAAGCAATTTAAGTCATAGGAAGAGGGAAAGACTGATTCTGGGAGAGAGTTCCAGAGCTCAGCTGTTAAATAGAAGAAAAACTGAGAATAACATTTCACTCTTGGGTTGGAGAGTTGCACACAGAAGGGGTGGGATTGTGTTGCTAGACGGGTACTATGTACCCTACGTAGAGGAGGTGGTATACACTGAGATAGGTCTGAGGAACACTGATTATTGTAGTAGGATATAATAGCAAGAGAGATGCAACATTGCGGCGAAGAGAGAGAGATTACAGAGAGTTGGTGAGTGGATGGGAGTTTTTGTCTAGGAGTGCGGTGTGAGAGGGTCCTCCTCACATATGTGAACAATACTCAATACAAGGGCGCACTGTGCCCCTGTACCGAGCAAGAACCTGTGCAGTGGTAAAGAACCCCTTGAGGCAGTTGAACACACCCAACTTCTGGGAGGCTGCCTTAGCAAGACTGGTAATATGGTTCTTCCAAGAGAGAGCAGAAGAAAAAAGACACCAAGAATGTTGAGAGAAGATGAAGGGTTGATTTTTGTATTGTAGAAGTATAAGGGATAGTCCTCTGGGAGTTCCCGACGGTAGTAAGATGGATAAATTGGGTTTTGGAAGCATTAAAGGCAACAAAGATTTCTCTTCCCCAATTGGAAATTGTAGTTAGATCAGAAGATAAGTGTTGTATGGCTTCATTACCTTTGTTTTTGAGGGATTGCTGGCTGGGGCGTTCTGGAAAACTAATTGTGTAGTGTAAGGTAGAGTCGTCTGTGTATGAATGGACAGGGCTGGAGGTACAGTATGAAAATTAGAAAGAGAATGGGTGATAGAACAGAGCCCTGAGGAACACTGGAGTTGGTAGGATGAGGAAGTGAGTGATGGCCGTGCACAACCGCAGGTATGGATCGGCCTGAAAGGAAATTAGAGACAAAGGCACAGATGGAGGGATAGAAACCGAAGGAGGGTTAGTTTAGAAATTAAAGATTTGTTCCAGACTCTGTTGAAGGCCTTCGATATGTCTAGTGCAATAGAAAAGGTCTCATCAAAGTTCCGAAAGGATGATGACCAAGAGTTAGTAATTTATGAAAGAAGATCACCAGTAGAGCTACCCTTAAGGAAGCAATACTGGCGATCTGAGGGTAGATTATGAGAAGAGAAATGCTTAAGAAATTTGGAAGCAAGAATCATTTTAGAGATACAAGAGATGAGAGAAATTGGAGGGTTGAAAGCAGTCACCTAATTACTTTGGGACAGGTTGAATAAGAGCAAACTTCGAGCAAGAAGGGAAGATGTTAGAGAAGAGACAGAGACGAAAGAGTTTGCCTAGGCAGGGAGTCGGCATGGAAGCACAGTTTTTTAGTACAACAGGAGGAACACCGTCCGTCCGGACCATACGCCTTCTTAGTATTAAGCCCAGAGAGGGTAGAAAGTACATCTTTAGAAGAGATTAGGATATTAGGAGTGGAAAGGGGGAGGGAAAGAGGAGGAAGAAAAATTGTTGGAGAGGTTTTTGGCTAGATGCCAGAAAGCTTGGGAAGAGCTAGAGTTGGATAGTTCAGTGCATTTATTATTGATGAAAGAGTGTTTGGCAAGTCGAAGAACAGATTTGGCTTGATTCTGGGCAGAAACATAGGAAGATTGATATTCTTGAGTTTTAAGGCTTCGGTACCATTTGAAAGCTTCCTCCTCGTTGTGGACAGCAGTAGAACAAGCGTGAGTAAACCAAGATTTTTTTGCGTTAGACTGAGAGAAAGAAAATGGAATGTATGCTTCCATGCCCGAAAGGATTACCTCGGTAATGCGTTCAGCACTCTCCGAGGGTCCCTGGCCATGGAAGCAATAGTCATTCCATGGTATCCTGAATATTATTCCTAGGGGGTAGAGGAGAAACGGATATAAAGCAAATGTTCTGACCTGGAAAGATGAAATGGCCTAGGCTATAAATATGATACCGGTCGGCATTGGACTTACGTGTTAAATTGTATATGTAGGCTATCTATGGTAGTCCCAGTAATATCTATGAAGTACTTCTAGTATTAGAGGAACTTAGCTGTGATGCAAAGAGTGTAGGTTAGGTGATGGACATGTCGGTAGGTGTAGATCAGTAAAGTTCTGTTGTTATGTGGCAGCAACTGGTGGTTTGTTGTGAGCGGGACGAAGTCTCTGTGTGAAGTGTACTGAGATTCCCTCTTATCGTAACAATATAAATATATTTAAGGGTTCTATATTGTCCCCCGTGATTAAATAATAAGGGAAAATAAACTAAGATTTAATTGTTGCAACCACAGTAATATTTATCCACAAAGATAAATAAAGTAATGTGTATAAACAAAAAGGAATCAGCTGTCGTGAACCCGGGAAATTCAAACTACGGTATATATACCAGCTAGGATTCACGACACATGGGAAATAAAAAAAGTACTGCCGAAGAGTCTCCCAGTCGGCAGCGCCAAAGTGCCACAAGCGCTGACAGTTGGGAAGATCGGGTGGCCGTACCGAAAAGATAGGACAGGTGACACATCTTAGTTTATGGTCGGAGGAGCCCAAAGGAGAGAAAAGATTTACAGTATAAGCAGAGGGGTTAGAGGTTAGAAATAAGTCAAGAATGTTGGGCCGATCTCCGAAGCGATCCGGGATACGGGTGGGTTGCTGGACTAACTGCTCTAGGTTGTTTAGGATAGAAAATATGTAGGCTTGTTCATCAGGTTGGTCAGTGGAAACAGAGGAGAACCATTGGCGGTGGTGAACGTTGAAATCTCCTAAGATGGAGATTTCTGAGAAAAGAGAGATGGATAGAATGTGTTCCACTTTAGAAGTTAGATAGTCAAAGAATTTTGGATAGTCAGTAGAATTAGGGGAGAGATAAACAGCACACAAATATTTAGTTTGAGAATGACAAGAAAGCTTTAGCCAGAGAGTTGAGAATTCAGAAGAATCTGAGTTGGGAACACGAGAGAAAGCACGTTTGTTGCGTACATAGACGCAACATCCACCTTTGGCTTGAAACTGGGGATAGATAATAGTAGGAGGATACAGAGAAGGGTTTGCTGTCGGTAGTCCCAGATAACTGTGTTTCGGTGAGAAAGAGAAGATCAGGGTTGGCAGAGTAGAGGTGGTGTTCCACAGAGTTAAGTTAAAGGAAAGGCCACGAATGCTATAGACTGCAGCGCCGTTAATTTTTAAAAACTTCGCCTAGATAAACATCTTGCCTCAAACCCGCGACTGATCGTGTTTGTAAATTAATAACTATATTTCCCCCACTTCAGATCCATCAATGATTATTGCGTTTACAAATTACTAAGATGTTACACTGTGTTATGTTACTAACCCAACTGTCCCCTACTAACATTTTCTAATCCTGCCACGGACATTGGTTCCAGGGCAGTTCTTTCTTTTCCAATGTTCCCTTACTCACTCTAAACCACTGTTTGGACACTTGATCCTCAGTGTTTTGGAGGACAAGTAGCCTAGAGGGGTCGCTAGACCTGTTGTTGTTTGATTTCCTTTGTATTCTCTCTCTCTGTCTCTCTGTCTCTCTCTTGTATTTTATATATCAAAGTCTAGCCAATACTGTACTTGGTTGAACTTTTTATCATGGTTATCTATATAAATCGCACACACTAACATTTGTCAAGATAGTTTTAATATTGGGTTAGAATAATTTAGTTACTGTAGTACTTTTTGATAGCCTATTTATTAATCGCATTTCAGATACTTGTCACCATATTAATAGGCCTCTCACACTCTTGCCAGGGATATTACTAACTCCATTATTATTATTATTATGTCGACCACTGTATAAACTAATATACAGGCTTTAGCCTAATTGTGTCATACTGCTAACATAATTTTATTTTTATTTTCAGGCATAAAATTGTGTTCTATTGCTAACATATTCTTTGTGATTTACAGCCATAATATTCTTTTTGTGATTAACATATTCTTTTTGTGATTTACAGGCATTAATTGTACCATATTGCTAACCAATATTTGTTGTTACTGTACTGTATACTGCTTTCCAGTTTTCTCACTAGGCTAAATTAACCCTCTCCCACTTTTTTTCCCAGTAAATTTTGTAACAAATTACTAGTCCATTTACAATGTTCAGGCTTTAACTGTGTCATACTGCTAACATCAATTTTTGTTATATTTTCAGGCATAAATTGTGTTCTATTGCTAACATATTTTTTGTGATTTACAGCCATAATATTCTTTTTGTGATTAACATGTTCTTTTTGTGATTTACAGGCATTAATTGTACCATATTGCTAACAAATATTTTGTGTTACTGTACTGTATACTGTTTTCCAGTTTTTTCACTAGGCTACATTAACCCTCTCCCACTTTTTTTTTTTCAAGTAAATTTTGTAACAAATTTCTAGTCCATTTGTGATTTTCAGGCTTTAACTGTGTCATACTGCTAACATCAATGTCTATTTTATTTTCAGGCATAAATTGTGGTTCTATTGCTAACATATTTTTTGTGATTTACAGGCATATTAATTTTGTCATATTGCTAACAAAATTTTGTGTGATTTTCAGGAATTAATTGTATCACATTGCCAACATACATTTTTTGTGATTTCAGGCTTTAATTGTACCATTTTGCTAACATAAATTTGTGTGATTTTCAGGCATATTGTGATTATATCGTCATGGCGCCGCAACGAACCTGCACGAGTTGTTCCGGTAAATTTGGCCCTATCATGTTTGTTGATACTGATGTCCAAATTTGTAGATTTTGCCAGCTCTGAGAGAAGATTGCGGATGAATTGAATGCAGCTCACCGCAAGATCGATGCCCTGACTACGAAGCTTGAATCCCTTCAAGAATTTGCCACACTCAACGTAGGAGTGCCCTCGGCCCAAGAAACCACTACGATGTCAACCGCCATTCCAGTGCATACAGTACCGGTACCCATACCAGCAGCTACCTTAGATGTTGCAGATAATAATAATGACTCTACTCTAACTCCCCCCCACGACAACTTTCAGTTAGTGAGAAACAATGTGCATCCCAGTACCAGTACCAGGAAGGTCATCCCGACAACATGCCAAAACCGCTTCAAAATTCTGGCTATTGACGAGGAAGAGGAAACGGAAGAAGTTAGGCTTGTGGGCGACTCCATGGTCCGTGGCCAACTTACCGAGTTCTGCGCCAGGGCACCCAGGACCAGAAAGCGATTCTGTATCCCAGGTGGCGGCGTGGACGACATTGTTGCGGTTGTGGAAGAGGTTTCCAGGCTCGCCCCCGCAAGCACTACGTACGTCATCCACATTGGATCTAACGATGTCCAACGGACGCGGTCAGAGGAACTACTTTGCAAGTACCGGCGGCTGATCAGGTCCTTCAAGGAAAAATCTAATAGAATCTTAATTTCAGGAATTGTTCCCCGGATTGATGTAGAAAACCGATTCTACAACATAGCTACCAGTACAAATCGCCGACTAGCCAAACTCTGCAGGGAGGAGGACATCGGCTTTGTCGAGACGTGGGATCATTTTTACTATGATAAATCTTTGTTTTCAGGAGATGGTGTACATCTCAATGAAGTAGGAGCTGCACGTCTTGGTAGTCTGCTGAACGATGCAGTCAAGGATTTCCGTTCAAAAAACGGGGTCAACCAGACCCCAGACAGGGTAGTGTAAGTCAAATACGAACTGAAAATTCAGACAATGCACAATCAGTAACATCCAACTCTAATACTCTTAAGGTGTTTTATGTAAATGCTCGTAGCATACGCAATAAATTTTCAGATCTAGAGGAAATCGTGTTTACAGAACATTATGATATACTCGGCATTACAGAATCTTGGTTAAATACGGAAGACAGAGACTTTTTAGCCGAATATACGCTTCCTGGTTATACAATGTTTGAGAAAAGTCGGATCAATAGAAATGGAGGAGGAGTTCTGTTTTTTATAAAGGAAAGTCTTAATCCCATCTTAATGTCAAAACCTCAAATTGCGAATATAGACATATCTTACGTACTATTAAATAATAAACGAGGAACTAAAATAACACTAGCTTTATTATACAGACCCCCAGCTCAATCAGTGCAAACTGACAGTGAAATTTATGAACAAATTGCAGAAGTAACTAACATACAAGATACCGTAATTCTTGGCGATTTCAACTTACCCGTGACTAAATGGGGCGATATTCTTACTTCACACTCTGGACACGACCTCTATGCTAACTTGCAAGAGAGTTCACCTTTTCAATTTGTACAATCTCCGACCCGACCCGTGGTAATAATGTGCTTGACCTTGTACTCGCAACAAAAGAAGAATTAATAGAGAATTTGAATGTTGTTGATGAATTCAGTAACAGCGACCATCGTACGATAACTTTCACTTTAAAGTTTACTAGTAACAAATCAAATAGCAGCATTGAGAAAGTCCCTAATTTCAAGAAAGCAAATTTTCATAAACTTAAATCAAAGTAAAGAAACTGACTGGAGCTTTCTGACTAACAATAACGACATAAATACATCTTGGGAGTGTTTCACAACCACTTACCATAAGGCAGTGCAAGACTGCATACCATCGAAAATATGGCGTCCAGGCCATAATGATAAGCCCAAATGGTGGAATAAAGATATTTCAGACTGTCTGCTTGCTAAAAAATTTGCTAATGATAGATTAAAATCCTCACAAAATGACGAAGAACGGGTGAAATTTGTAGAGCTACGACGCAAAGCCAAAAAGTTAATTAAGCAAAGTAAAAAGACCCTGGAGTTACATGTTGCGAATCAAAGTAAAACAAACCCGAAAGAATTCTATAGTTAAATCAGAAAGAAAAAAAGTAGTTACTTCAACTGTTGGACCGTTAGTCGATGAAAATGGAAAATACACCAAAGACGAAGTACAAATGAGTAATGCCCTCAATACCTTCTTTGCATCAGTTTTTACAACCGAAAGCCTCAGTGATATCCCTACACCATCGCCGATTCAGATTGATCATTCAGATGTTCTAAGCAATATCACCGTTACAGAGAGAGAAGTATTGAATTGTTTAGATAAACTCAAGGTAAATAAAATGCCTGGACCTGATAAAATATCACCTAGAGTTCTAAAGGAAGCTAAGGATGAGCTCTCCAAACCACTGACATTGCTATTCAATGAATCCTTGCAGTCTGGGACTATGCCTGATCAGTGGAAGCTAGCCAACGTAACACCGATATTAAAAAAAGGCAGCAAATCCCTACCCAGTAACTATCGTCCAATTAGCTTAACCTCAGTTGTATGTAAAATGCTAGAAACGGTCATAAGAGACAGACTCGTAAATCACTTAGAGGCAAATAACTTACTTAAAGATACTCAACACGGCTTTCGTAAAAAACGTTCCTGTTTAACAAACCTCTTAGACTTCTTCCACGATATCCTCAACCTCTACGATGATAGTAAAGCTGTAGATATTATATACCTTGATTTTCAAAAGGCCTTTGACAAAGTTCCCCACAAACTTTTACTGCTAAAACTAAAAGCGCATGGAATACAAGACGGTGTGTTGAAATGGATAGAAAATTGGCTCAGCGACAGAATGCAAAGAGTAGTCATAAACGGTAAGGCATCTAAATGCACCAATGTAAGTAGCGGGGTACCCCAGGGATCGGTACTAGGACCAATTCTCTTTCTAATTTACATCAACGACATAGATGAGGGTCTCACCTGTACAATCTCAAAATTTGCTGACGATACAAAAATTGCAAATAGCGTACTCTCAAAAGAACAAGTTGACGATATGCAACACAATCTAGATACATTGTCATGTTGGGCCCAAATTTGGCAAATGAGTTTCAATGCGGACAAATGTAAAGTACTACATATCGGATACCTAAATGAGAAAGCAAACTATTCGATGAATGGCACTCAGCTTAAGAATGTAAACAAAGAAACCGATCTGGGAGTAACAATATCGAGTAACCTAAAACCGAGTCAACAATGTTCAGAAGTTGTTAAGAAGGCAAACAAAATAATTGGCTTTATAGGCAGGTCATTTGAGCATAAATCCAAAGAAGTTATCCTAACCCTTTACAATTCCTTAGTCCGCCCTCTTCTGGAATACGGCGTTCAATCCTGGTGCCCTTATTACCAAAAAGATATAAACAAGCTAGAAAGAGTTCAACGTAGAGTTACCACAATTATACCTAGCCTAAAGAACAAACCATACGAAGAGCGTCTTAGAGAATTAAATCTATTTCCTTTAACCCAGCGCCGATTAAGAGGTGACTTAATTCAAGTGTTCAAAATCATAAAAGGCATCGACAATATGAACTGTAGTAAGTACTTCACTATTGACCAATCTAATTACACGCGGGGAAACGGTTGCAAAATTATTGGTAAATCTTTTAACTCACACGAATCTAAGAATTTCTTCTTCAATCGAGTTGTCAACTTGTGGAAGGGGTTTCCCCGAGACTTTATAGACTGCAGCACCGTTGATTCATTTAAACTCCGCTTAGACAAATATCTCGCATCAAACCCGCGACTGACTGAGTTTGTAAATGAATAACTTTATTTTATCCCCCCCTCAGTTACTAACCCATCTGTCCCCTACTAACTTCCTAATCCTGCCACGGACATTAGTTCTAGGGCAGTAGTTCCCTTTCCAATGTTCCCTTACTCACTCTAAACCACTGTTTGGACACTTGATCCTCAGTGTTTTGGAGGACAAGCAGCCTAGAAGGGTCACTAGACCTGTTGTTGCTTGATTTCCTTTGTACTCTGTGTGTCTCTCTCTCTCTCTCTCTCTCTCTCTCTCTCTCTCTCTTAATTAATCGAATTTCTCTTTCCATCCACATCAGGTCTACTGGTATCCCCTTAATGACATTGTTTGGCCATTTTTTTTCTTTTAACTCTTTCTCTGTGAGCGATAAATCACTGGCTGACATCGCCTTCCCCTTGATGTGGAAGAATGGTTGTGTGCTAAGAGAGGCGGTCAGCTCTATTTTGGGACGCCATTTTGATACCCTAATGAACAAAGCAGTACGGAGATATTCATTTTTTGGGTCGAGTGAAATTTAAATCCATGGGCCAAAATATATGCAATATACCAGTATTTATTATTATTATTATTGTTGTTATTACAATTGTTTTCATAATTTTAATTATTATTATTATTATTATTATTATTAGTAGTAGTAGTAGTAGTAGTAGTATTAGGCCTATTTGAATTATATTTGTATATATTTTTACTTTTTGTTTTATGTGCATGGATCTAAAGGATAAACTATACAGTATAGTATACTGTATATCCTATACCATTATTGCCAAATGCTTATCATGGGTATAGACATATTTGAGTTGAAAGATAGGGAATTCGCACCAGTGGCACCAATATGGCGGAAGTTGGCTGATATCCGTTACCGATAGGGTCTCTGGTATTTTTTTTTTTTTTTTTCTATGTGATTGAGGGAGGCAAAAGGCAGAATTGCCTATAGCGAATTGCCCCCATAGTTGAAAGAGTGACAGGGCCAAAATCAAGGGACGATCGAGCCAAAATGCCTGGACACACGGAGTTTGAAGCAATTTAAGTCATAGGAAGAGGGAAAGACTGATTCTGGGAGAGAGTTCCCGAGCTCAGCTGGTGAGTAGAAGAAAGTTTGAGAGTAACGTTTCACTCTTGGGTTAGAGAGTTGCACAGAGTAGGGGTGGGATTGAGCTGCAAGACGGGTACCACGTGCCCTATGTAAAGGAGGTGGTATGCACTGGGAAAGATCTGAGTAACACTGATTATTATAGTAGCGATAGAATAGCGAGAGAGATGCAACATTGCGGCGGAGAGAGAGAGATTGCAGAGAGTTGGTGAGTGGACGGGAGTTAATGATACGAAAGGCCTTCCTTTCAACTTTGTCTAGGAGAGCGGTGTGAGAGGAACCTCCCCACACATGTGAACAATACTCAATACAAGGACGCACTATGCCCCTGTACAGAGCAAGAAGCTGTGCTGGGAAAAGAACCCCCTAAGGCGGTTGAGCACACCCAGCTTCTGGGAGGCTGCCTTAGCAAGACTGGTAATATGGTCCTTCCAAATGAGAGCAGAAGAAAAAGAGACACCAAGAATATTGAGAGAAGATGAAGGGTTGATTTTTATATTGTTGAAGAATAAGGGATAGTCCGCTGGGAGATCCTGACGGGTAGATAGATGGATAAATTGGGTTTTGGAAGCATTAAAGGTAACAAGGTTTTCTCTGCCCCAATTGGAGATAGTATTTAGATCAGAATTTAAGAAAGTGATGGTTTTACCATCAGAGTGGGAAAGGGGAGGGAAAGACGAGGAAGATAAATTGTTGGAGAGGTTTTTGGCTAGATGCCAGAAAGCTTGGGAAGAGCTAGAGTTGGATAGTTCAGTGCATTTATTATTGATGAAAGAGTGTTTGGCAAGTCGAAGAACAGATTTGGCTTGATTCCGGGCAGAAACATAGGAAGAATGAGAGTCTTGAGTTTTAAGGCGACGGTACCGTTTGAATGCTTCCTCCTTATTGTGGACAGCAGTAGAACAGGCGTGAGTAAACCAAGATTTATTAGCATTTAGTCTGAGAGAAAGAGAATGGAATGTATGCTTCCATGCCCGATAGGATTACCTCGGTAATGCGTTCATCACTCTCCGAGGGTTCCCGGGCACGGAAGCAGAAATCATTCCATGGGAAATCAAAGAAGTACTGCCGGAGAGCCTCCCAGTCGGCAGTGCCAAAGTGCCACAAGCGCCGCTGGCTAGGAAGATCGGGTGGCCATACTGGAGAGATAGGACAGGTGACAGAAACAAGTTTATGGTCGGAGGAGCCCAAAGGAGAGAAAAGATCGACAGTATAAGAAGAAGGGTTAGAAGTTAGAAACAAGTCAAGAATGTTGGGCCGATCTCCGATGCGATCCGGGATACGGGTGGGTTGCTGAACTAACTGCTCTACGTCATTTAGGATAGAAAAGACGTAGGCTTGTTCACCAGGTGGATCAGTAGTGTGAGAGGAGAGCCATTGGCGGTGGTGAACGTTGAAATCTCCTAAGATGGAGATTTCTGAGAAAGGAGAAATGGATAGAATGTGTTCCACTGTAGAGTTTAAATAGTCAAGGAGTACAAAGGAGTACAAAGGAGTACAAAGGAAATCAAGCAACAACAGATCTAGTGACCCTTCTAGGTTGCTTGTCCTCCAAAACACTGAGGATCAAGTGTCCAAACAGTGGTTTAGAGTGGGTAAGGGAACATTGGAAAGGGAATTACTGCCCTGGAACTAATGTCCGTGGCAGGATTAGGAAGTTAGTAGGTGACAGATGGGTTAGTAACTGAGGGGGGGATAAAATAAAGTTATTAATTTACAAACGCAGTCAGTCGCGGGTTTGATGCGAGATATTTGTCTAGGCGGAGTTTAAATGAATCAACGGTGATGCAGTCTATACGTTTCGGGGAAGCCCATTCCACAAGTTGACAACTCGATTGAAGAAGAAATTCTTAGATTCGTGTGAGTTAAAAGATTTACCAATAATTTTGGAACCGTTTCCCCGCGTGTAATTAGATTGGTCGATAGTGAAGTACTTACTACAGTTCATATTGTCGATGCCTTTGATGATTTTGAACACTTGAATTAAGTCACCTCTTAATCTGCGCTGGGTTAAAGGAAATAGATTTAATTCTCTAAGACGCTCTTCGTATGGTTTGTTCTTTAGGCTAGGTATAATTTTGGTAACTCTACGTTGAACTCGTTCTAGCTTGTTTATATCTTTTTGGTAATAAGGGCACCAGGATTGAACGCAGTATTCCAGAAGAGGGCGGACTAATGAATTGTAAAGGGTTAGGATAACTTCTTTGGATTTATGCTCAAATGACCTGCCTATAAAGCCAATTATTTTGTTTGCCTTCTTAACAACTTCTGAACATTGTTGACTCGGTTTTAGGTTACTCGATATTGTTACTCCCAGATCAGTTTCTCTGTTTACATTCTTAAGCTGAGTGCCATTCATCGAATAGTTTGCTTTCTCATTTAGGTATCCGATATGTAGTACTTTACATTTATCCGCATTGAAACTCATTTGCCAAATTTGGGCCCAACATGACAATTTATCTAGATTGTGTTGCATATCGTCAACTTGTTCTTTTGAGAGTACGCTATTTGCAATTTTTGTATCGTCAGCAAATTTTGAGATTGTACAGGTGAGACCCTCATCTATGTCGTTGATGTAAATTAGAAAGAGAATTGGTCCTAGTACCGATCCCTGGGGTACCCCGCTACTTACATTGGTCCATTTTGATGCCTTACCGTTTATGACTACTCTTTGCTTTCTGTCGCTGAGCCAATTTTCTATCCATTTCAACACACCGTCTTGTATTCCATGCGCTTTTAGTTTTAGCAGTAAACGTTTGTGGGGAACTTTGTCAAAGGCCTTTTGAAAATCAAGGTATATAATATCTACAGCTTTACTCTCATCGTAGAGGTTGAGGATATCGTGGAAGAAGTCTAAGAGGTTTGTTAAACAGGAACGTTTTTAACGAAAGCCGTGTTGAGTATCTTTAAGTATGTTATTTTCCTCTAAGTGATTTACGAGTCTGTCTCGTATGACCGTTTCTAGCATTTTACATACAACCGAGGTTAAGCTAATTGGACGATAGTTACTGGGTAGGGATTTGCTGCCTTTTTTGAATATCGGTGTTACGTTGGCTAGCTTCCACTGATCGGGCATAGTTCCAGACTGCAAGGATTTATTGAATAGTAATGTCAGTGGTTTAGAGAGCTCATCCTTAGCTTCCTTTAGAACTCTAGGCGAGATTGTATCAGGTCCAGGCGTTTTATTTACCTTGAGTTTATCTAAACAATTCAATACTTCTCTCTCTGTAACGGTGATATTGCTTAGAACATCTGAATTATCAATCTGAATCGGCGATGGTGTAGAGATATCACTGAGGTCTTCTGTTGTAAAAACTGATGCAAAGAAGGTATTGAGGGCATTACTCATTTGTTCTTCGTCTTTGGTGTATTCTCCATTTTCATCGACTAACGGTCCAACAGTTGAAGTAACGACTTTTTTCTTTCTGATATAACTATAGAATTCTTTCGGGTTTGTTTTACTTTGATTCGCAATATGTAACTCTAAGGTCTTTTTACTTTGCTTAATTAACTTTTTGGCTTTGCGTCGTAGCTCTACAAATTTCAGCCGTTCTTCGTCATTTTGTGAGGATTTTAATCTATCATTAGCAAATTTTTTTAGCAAGCAGGCAGTTTGAAATATCTTTATTCCACCATTTGGGCTTATTATTATGGCCTGGACGCCGAGTTTTCGATGGTATGCAGTCTTGCACTGCTTTTAGGTAAGTGGGTTCGAATAACTTCCAAGATGTATTTATGTCGTTATTGTGAATTAAAAAGCTCCAGTCAGTTTCTTTAAACATAGCTCTAAGTTTATGGAAGTTTGCTTTCTTGAAATTAGGGACTTTTTCGATGCTACTATTTGGTTCGTTACTAGTAAACTTTAAAGTGAAAGTTATCGTACGATGGTCGCTGTTACTGAATTCATCACCAACATTCAAATTCTCTATTAATTCTTCTTTTGTTGCAAGTACAATGTCAAGAACGTTATTACCACGGGTCGGCGTTCCAACAAATTGATAAAGCGAACTCTCTTGCAAGTTCGTATACAAGTCATGTCCGGAGTGTGAAGTAAGAGTATCGCCCCACTTGGTCACAGGTAAATTAAAGTCACCAAAAATTACGGTATCTTGTGAGTAACTTACATCTGCAATTTGTTCGTAAATTTCTCGGTCAGTTTGCACTGATTGAGCTGGAGGTCTGTATATTAATGCAAGTATTATTTTGGTACCTTTATTATTCTTTATTAGCACAAAAGATGCGTCGACGTTCACAATTTGAGGTTTTGACAAGAGGGTAGGGTTAAGACTTTCTTTGATATAAAGTAAAACGCCACCTCCATTTCGATTTATTCGGCTTTTCTCAAACATTACATAACCGGGAAGTGAATACTCTGCTAAAAAGTCTCTATCTTCTGTATTGAGCCAAGATTCTGTTATGCCAATCACATCATAATTTTCTGTAAACACTAGCTCCTCTAAATCTGAAAATTTATTGCGTATGCTACGAGCGTTTGCATAGAAAACCTTTAAATTTGTTATTTTAGAACTCACGGAACGCTCTTTAATAATATTTTTGGTTCTTGTCGGATCTACATTTATGTTCATGGCTGTCCTTATCGCTGGTGGTCCTCGGTTGCCTCTGTTTTTTTCTTGGCGTTGGATGATTTATGTCACTGCTGCTTCTTCTCGGATGGCGTTTTTTGATCCATGGCTGCGGACTGCTTCGTGTAGGAGACGACCCATGCATGCTGAACCCACAGGGTTTAGATGAGTGCCATCCTTGCGGAACAGAGTAGGCTGGTTGTAGAAGTTGTACCAGAGGTTGATGAATTCAACTTCTTCCCTCAGACACAAATGTTTTAGTCGGCTATTTGTGCTGAAAGCCTTGTCGTAGAATTTGTCAGGTGCGTCGATCTTGGGGAGAATGCCTGAGATGATAATATTCCTTGACTTGTTTTTGTAGTGCTGGATCATCTTGCGATATTTCTCCATCAACTCTTCGGATCTGGTGCGCATGACGTCATTTGAACCAGCATGGATGACAAAAAGGGTATTTTCATTTGCATCCTTTGTGGTATCTTCGAAGGCTTCCACAATGTCGTCCAGTCCAGCTCCTGGGATGCAAAATCTTTTTCGTTGATTTGGGACTCTGTCGCAGAACTCTTCGACCTGTCCTCGTAGGATGGAATCCCCCCTCGTAGGATGGAATCCCCTAGTCAAAGAATTTGGGAAAGTTGGTAGAGTTAGGGGAAAGATAGACAGCACAGAAATATTTAGTAAGAGAATGACAGGAAAGTTTGAGCCATAAAGTAGAGAATACAGAGGAATCGAAATCGGGAACACGAGAGCAAGTGAGTTTGTTGTGCACATATGCACAACATCCGCCTTTGGCTTTGAAACTAGGATATAGAAAGTAGGAGGATACAGAGAAGGGGCTGCTGGATGTTGCTACAGACACCTGAGTTTCGGTGAGGAAGAGAAGATCAGGTTTGTAGGAGGAGAGATGGTGTTCAACAGAGTGAAAGTTAGAGGAAAGTCCGCGAATGTTGCAGAAATTAATAGAAAGAGTAACAGGCCGAGGTCCAGGTAATTTTGTAGGGTCGTCAGGGGATGGTCGGTCGGGTGTGGGGGCATTAATGGTTTCCCCCCCCCCCTGGGGACTCCGAGGCTGGGCAAGAATTCATCATTTTGTTTTTTTAAATTTTGGTGTGGAGGAATGAAGTGTGGTGTGCATGTTTAGTGTAGTGAAGTGGATAGGAGGAGGAGGTGTTTGTGAGAGCTAGCTGGATTGCTCTCCGTGTAAATGAGGCACAAAGAAAATCAGTAATAGAGGCCAAGCAAATGAAACAGGAGTTCCAGCGACTCTTTATCACATGCCTATAACCTCACCTGGGTCTAGCCCTGATCGATTGGTGCCTACAATCTCCCCACTGCAATAATCATGTATGGGACAGCTATTCATGTATTTTAGTCTCTGGATAATCATGTATGGGACAGCTGCTCATGTATTTTAGTCTGGATAATCATGTATGGGACAGCTATACATGTATTTTAGTCTCTGGATAATCATGTATGGGACAGCTGCTCATGTATTTTAGTCTGGATAATCATGTATGGGACAGCTATTCATGTATTTTAGTCTCTGGATAATCATGTATGGGACAGCTGCTCATGTATTTTAGTCTGGATAATCATGTATGGGACAGCTATACATGTATTTTAGTCTCTAGATAATCGTGTATGGGACAGCTATTCATGTATTTTAGTCTCTGGATAATCGTGTATGGGACAGCTGCTCATGTATTTTAGTCTGGATAATCATGTATGGGACAGCTATACATGTATTTTAGTCTCTAGATAATCATGTATGGAACAGCTATTCATGTATTTTAGTCTCTGGATAATCGTGTATGGGACAGCTGCTCATGTATTTTAGTCTGGATAATCATGTATGGGACAGCTATACATGTATTTTAGTCTCTGGATAATCGTGTATGGGACAGCTGCTCATGTATTTTAGTCTGGATAATCATGTATGGGACAGCTATACATGTATTTTAGTCTCTGGATAATCGTGTATGGGACAGCTGCTCATGTATTTTAGTCTGGATAATCATGTATGGGACAGCTATACATGTATTTTAGTCTCTAGATAATCATGTATGGGACAGCTATTCATGTATTTTAGTCTCTAGATAATCGTGTATGGGACAGCTACTCATGTATTTTAGTCTGGATAATCATGTATGGGACAGCTATACATGTATTTTAGTCTCTAGATAATCGTGTATGGGACAGCTACTCATGTATTTTAGTCGGGATAATCATGTATGGGACAGCTATACATGTATTTTAGTCTCTAGATAATCGTGTATGGGACAGCTACTCATGTATTTTAGTCGGGATAATCATGTATGGGACAGCTATACATGTATTTTAGTCTCTAGATAATCATGTATGGGACAGCTATTCATGTATTTTAGTCTCTAGATAATCGTGTATGGGACAGCTACTCATGTATTTTAGTCTGGATAATCATGTATGGGACAGCTATACATGTATTTTAGTCTCTAGATAATCGTGTATGGGACAGCTACTCATGTATTTTAGTCGGGATAATCATGTATGGGACAGCTATTCATCTATTTTGATCAGTGGGTTTTGACGGTCAGGTCGCTTATGAGTTATTTCGCTCGCAGTCACTTATATTGTTTATTAAATACATATTCGCCGACACCAAAGACAAATGATCTAATACAACCTTAAACTATCCGCTCTTACTCCAGTCTAATGCAACACAATATAACCAATCTCAACACAACTTATAATAATCTAACTTTACTCTCAACTCAATCTTAAGGGGGTAGTGCTTGGTTTTTGTCTATATATTTATTAATTAGTACATTTTTTGTGTATCCTCGCTAGACTTCCATCAAGCTTAGAAAAGCAGCCCCTAGACCCCCTTTCAAGATAAATTTGTAAATTTTTCGGTAGAAAAAATGTCCCGGCCGAAGGCCGATTCCTTCTAAAATGAGAGGCTCGCTATCGCTCGCCAAGAAAAAATCGACACCTAAAGGGCACGAAAGGTCTTAATATTGACAACAAAATAAGGCGAATGGTTTCAAAATCTCCAAACTAACGGAACGAACGTCTTCAAACCTCAAGACTAATATGCTAAACATGAAGGAGAAGGGGGTCCAGAAAAAGTGAGTACTACCCCCTTAAGAGCAGGTTTTTAGTTTCCTCCCTAGACCTAAACCATGGGACTAAACGTGAGGGAGAAGGGGGTCCAGGAAACACACCTCATTAAGTGAAAATCCCCACCTCAACTCAAAAAGTACCTACGCGTCAACCTTCACTTATAACTTCACCTAGACCTGTTAACCTACTGCAACACTAAGCTAATATAGTGGAACCTACTGTATACCTAGCCAATCTTAACGTACACCTAAACTACTACTACTACTACTACTACTACTGTAGGTTACAGCAGAAACAAACCCAACGACTCGCAAACTCGGTCACACACACACACACACACACACACATACACACAGAAAGGCAGCGAGAGAGAGAGAGAGAGAGAGAGAGAGAGAGAGAGAGAGAGATAGAGAGAGAGAGAGACATTATTTATTCACTATGTATTTATCAATCAATCGGTCTATTATGTATTCATTTAAATATATAGTATCTCACTTTCCCTATTCTTCCACATCAAGGGGATGGCGCTGTTAACCAGTGATTTATCGCTTACAGAGAAAGAATTAAAAAACAAAAACTTACACACACACACACAATAAATGACCAAACAATATCATTAAGGAGATTCCAGTAGACCTGATGTGGATGGCAAGAGAAAAAAGGTCGATAAACTTCTTCATTACGATGACGCATTGTTTTCATATCCTGGCTAACATTAGACGAGTTCACAAAGCTTTGGAAGGCCCACTCTGAATGAAAAGGGTAAAGGCCATTTCAATTAACATGTCAACTTCCCAAATTCCCCGCTAAATTGGATAACATCGTCTAATGATAGCCAGAATATAAGGAAGAAAGGTGTCCCAAGTAATGAAGGTGTTAAATGGCCCTACGAAACAGCTTACAGGCGAAACCAACCTGTCTATCTCTACTCCGGTCATCCATCATTATCATCATCATCAACTCTGGACCTATGGCTACACCACCAACCATCAATCTCTCCTCCAATCACAGCATTAATAGCCCCTCTATCGGACCCTTTTATCTCGCGTCACGCCGCCAACTCTACTTCACAAACATTGCCGAGAGACCGAGTTTTTGTTTTCCTCTCACTGTCTGTTTTTGTTCACACACACACACACACACACTCTCTCTCTCTGTTCTCTCTCTCTCTCTCTCTCTCTCACATACACGTAATTCATCTGCTCTCACTGTTGTTCACACACACACACACACACTCTCTCTCTCTCTCTCTCTCTCTCTCTCTCTCTCACTCTCTCACATACACGTTAACTTCATCATGCCTCTCACTGTCTGTTTTTGTTCACACACACACACACACACACACACACTCTCTCTCTCTCTCACATACACGTTAACTTCATCATGCCTCTCACTGTCTGTTTTTGTTCACACACACACACACTCTCTGTGTTCTCTCTCTCTCTCTCTCACTCTCTCACATACACGTTAACTTCATCATGCCTCTCACTGTCTGTTTTTGTTCACACACACACACACACACACACTCTCTCTCTCTCTCACATACACGTTAACTTCATCATGCCTCTCACTGTCTGTTTTTGTTCACACACACACACACTCTCTCTCTCTCTCTCTCTCTCTCTCTCTCTCTCTCTCTCTCTCTCTCTCTCTCTTACATACACGTTAACTTCATCATGCCTCTCACTGTCTGTTTTTGTTCACACACACACACACACTCTCTCTCTCTGTTCTCTCTCTCACTCTCTCACTCTCTCACATACACGTTAATTTCATCATGCCTCTCACTGTCTGTTTTAGTTCACACACACACACACACACACACACTCTCTCTCTCTGTTCTCTCTCTCTCTCTCTCACTCTCTCACATACACGTTAACTTCATCATGCCTCTCACTGTCTGTTTTTGTTCACACACACACACACACACACACACTCTCTCTCTGTCTCTCTCTCTCACTCTCTCACATACACGTTAACTTCATCATGCCTCTCACTGTCTGTTTTTGTTCACACACACACACACACTCTCTCTCTGTGTTCTCTCTCTCTCTCTCTCTCTCACTCTCTCACATACACGTTAACTTCATCATGCCTCTCACTGTCAGTTTTTGTTCACACACACACACACACACACACACACACACACTCTCTCTCTGTGTTCTCTCTCTCTCTCTCTCACTCCTACGAGGACAGGTCGAAGAGTTCTGCGACAGAGTCCCAAATCAACGAAAAAGATTTTGCATCCCAGGAGCTGGACTGGACGACATTGTGGAAGCCTTCGAAGATACCACAAAGGATGCAAATGAAAATACCCTTTTTGTCATCCATGCTGGTTCAAATGACGTCATGCGCACCAGATCCGAAGAGTTGATGGAGAAATATCGCAAGATGATCCAGCACTACAAAAACAAGTCAAGGAATATCATCATCTCAGGCATTCTCCCCAAGATCGACGCACCTGACAAATTCTACGACAAGGCTTTCAGCACAAATAGCCGACTAAAACATTTGTGTCTGAGGGAAGAAGTTGAATTCATCAACCTCTGGGACAACTTCTACAACCAGCCTACTCTGTTCCGCAAGGATGGCACTCATCTAAACCCTGTGGGTTCAGCACGCATGGGTCGTCTCCTACACGAAGCAGTCCGCAGCCATGGATCAAAAAACGCCATCCGAGAAGAAGCAGCAGTGACATAAATCATCCAACGCCAAGAAAAAAAAACAGAGGCAACCGAGGACCACCAGCGATAAGGACCGAAGACAGCGAGGGAGGACCGAGGACAGCCATGAACATAAATGTAGATCCGACAAGAACCAAAAATATTATTAAAGAGCGTTCCGTGAGTTCTAAAATAACAAATTTAAAGGTTTTCTATGCAAACGCTCGTAGCATACGCAATAAATTTTCAGATTTAGAGGAGCTAGTGTTTACAGAAAATTATGATGTGTTTGGCATAACAGAATCTTGGCTCAATACAGAAGATAGAGACTTTTTAGCAGAGTATTCACTTCCCGGTTATGTAATGTTTGAGAAAAGCCGAATAAATCGAAATGGAGGTGGCGTTTTACTTTATATCAACGAAAGTCTTAACCCTACCCTCTTGTCAAAACCTCAATTGTGAACGTCGACGCATCTTTTGTGCTAATAAAGAATAATAAAGGTACCAAAATAATACTTGCATTAATATACAGACCTCCAGCTCAATCAGTGCAAACTGACCCGAGAAATTTACGAACAAATTGCAGATGTAAGTAACTCACAAGATACCGTAATTTTTGGTGACTTTAATTTACCTGTGACCAAGTGGGGCGATACTCTTACTTCACACTCCGGACATGACTTGTATACGAACTTGCAAGAGCGTTCGCTTTATCAATTTGTTGGAACGCCGACCCGTGGTAATAACGTTCTTGACATTGTACTTGCAACAAAAGAAGAATTAATAGGGAATTGGAATGTGGGTGTTGAATTCAGAACCAGCGACCATCGTACGATAACTTTCACTTTAAAGTTTACTAGTAACGAACCAAAATAGTAGCATCGAAAAAGTCCCTAATTTCAAGAAAGCAAACTTCCATAAACTTAGAGCTATGTTTAAAGAAACTGACTGGAGCTTTGTTAATTCGCAATAAGGACATAACTACATCTTGCAAGTTATTCAAACCCACGTACCTAAAAGCAGTGCAAGACTGCATACCATCGAAAACTCGGCGTCCAGGCCATAATAATAAGCCCAAATGGTGGAATAAAGATATTTCAAACTGCCTGCTTGCTAAAAAATTTGCTAATGATAGATTAAAATCCTCACAAAATGACGAAGAACGGCTGAAATTTGTAGAGCTACGATGCAAAGCCAAAAAGTTAATTAAGCAAAGTAAAAAGACCTTAGAGTTACATATTGCGAATCAAAAGTAAACAAACCCGAAAGAATTCTATAGTTATATCAGAAAGAAAAAAAGTCGTTACTTCAACTGTTGGACCGTTAGTCGATGAAAATGGAGAATACACCAAAGACGAAGAACAAATGAGTAATGCCCTCAATACCTTCTTTGCATCAGTTTTTTACAACAGAAGACCTCAGTGATATCCCTACACCATCGCCGATTCAGATTGATAATTCAGATGTTCTAAGCAATATCACCGTTACAGAGAGAGAAAGTATTGGAATTGTTTAGATAAACTCAAGGTAAATAAAACTCCTGGACCTGATACAATCTCGCCCTAGAGTTTCCTAAAGGAAGCTAAGGATGAGCTCTCTAAACCACTGACATTACTATTCAATAAATCCTTGCAGTCTGGAACTATGCCCGATCAGTGGAAGCTAGCCAACGTAACACAGATATTCAAAAAAGGCAGCAAATCCCTACCCAGTAACTATCGTCCCAATTAGCTTAACCTCAGTTGTATGTAAAAATGCTAGAAACGGTCATACGAGACAGACTCGTAAATCACTTAGAGGAAAATAACATACTTAAAGATACTCAACACGGCTTTCGTAAAAAACGTTCCTGTTTAACAAACCTCTTAGACTTCTTCCACGATATCCTCAACCTCTATGATGAGAGTAAAGCTGTAGATATTATATACCTTGAATTCAAAAGGCCTTTGACAAAGTTCCCCACAAACGTTTACTGCTAAAACTAAAAGCGCATGGAATACAAGACGGTGTGTTGAAATGGATAGAAAATTGGCTCAGCGACAGAAAGCAAAGAGTAGTCATAAACGGTAAGGCATCAAAATGGACCAATGTAAGTAGCGGGGTACCCCAGGGATCGGTACTAGGGACCAATTCTCTTTCTAATTTACATCAACGACATAGATGAGGGTCTCACCTGTACAATCTCAAAAATTTGCTGACGATACAAAAATTGCAAATAGCGTACTCTCAAAAGAACAAGTTGACGATATGCAACACAATCTAGATAAATTGTCATGTTGGGCCCCAAATTTGGCAAATGAGTTTCAATGCGGATAAATGTAAAGTACTACATATCGGATACCTAAATGAGAAAGCAAACTATTCGATGAATGGCACTCAGCTTAAGAATGTAAACAGAGAAACCGATCTGGGAGTAACAATATCGAGTAACCTAAAACCGAGTCAACAATGTCAGAAGTTGTTAAGAAGGCAAACAAAATAATTGGCTTTATAGGCAGGTCATTTGAGAATAAATCCAAAGAAGTTTATCCTAACCCTTTACAATTCATTAGTCCGCCCTCTTCTGGAATACTGCGTTTCAATCCTGGTGCCCTTATTACCAAAAAGATATAAACAAGCTAGAACGAGTTTCAACGTTAGAGTTACCAAAATGATACCTAGCCTAAAGAACAAACCATACGAAGAGCGTTCTTAGAGAAATAAATCTATTTCCTTTAACCCAGCACAGATTAAGAGGTGACTTAATTCAAGTGTTCAAAATCATCAAAGGCATCGACAATATGAACTGTAGTAAGTTACTTCACTATCGACCAATCTAATTACACGCGGGGAAACGGTTGCAAAATTATTGGTAAATCTTTTAAACTCACACGAATCTAAGAATTTCTTCTTCAACCGAGTTGTCAACTTGTGGAATGGGCTTCCCCGAAACGTTATAGACTGCATCACCGTTGATTCATTTAAACTCCGCCTAGACAAATATCTCGCATCAAACCCGCGACTGACTGCGTTTGTAAATGAATAACTTTATTTTATCCCCCCCCTCAGTTACTAACCCATCTGTCCCCTACTAACTTCCTAATCCTGCCACGGACATTAGTTCCAGGGCAGTAATTCCCTTTCCAATGTTCCCTTACCACTCTAAACCACTGTTTGGACACTTGATCCTCAGTGTTTTGGAGGACAAGCAACCTAGAAGGGTCACTAGATCTGTTGTTGCTTGATTTCCTTTGTACTCCTTTGTACTCTCTCACATACACGTTAACTTCATCATGCCTCTCACTGTCTGTTTTTGTTTACACACACACACACACACACACACACTCTCTGTGTTCTCTCTCTCTCTCTCTCTCTCTCACTCTCTCACATACACGTTAACTTCATCATGCCTCTCCTGTCTTACACACACACACACACACTCTGTCTCTTTCTGTTCTCTCTCTCTCTCTCACTCTCACATACACGTTAACTTCATCATGCCTCTCACTGTCTGTTTTTGTTCTCTCTCTCTCTCTCTCTCTCTCTCTCTCTCTCTCTCTCTCTCTCTCACACACATACGTTAACTTCATCATGCACATTTGTTGTGTCGTGTTCTAAGTCTCATGTGCTATAACTACTTTAATTGGTCCTGATGTGGCGGCGTCTACGCCGTGGGGCCACCTCCTGAGGCTGCCAACCGCGGATGGCTGCCGACCCTCCACAGCCGAAGACAAAATCAACGACCAGTGGAGGAAAACCGGATGCCGGCCGCGGGGAGCAGTTTCGGGAGCCAAACCGTCACAACCATCCCCTGCCCCCTCCCTGGGGGCACGGGTCCTTGGAGCGGCTTCGGTCGCGCCGGGAATTTCCACACCTCTCACACCACACACACACATCACACAGTTTGTCTACACCGAGAAATGACTCTCCGGCTGTCATTTCTCGAAGACTTCTTCTAGCCGGAGACATTGAGAGCAACCCAGGACCCACGTTCACATACATATGTCCAACTTGCTCAAAACCCATCACTTCGAGTCGCCATACTAAGGGTTCAGTTCTCTGCAATTCATGTGGGAACTGGACCCACTTCACCTGCACAACACTTGCCTCCAAGAAACACTACACAAACACCTGGACCTGTTCCTCATGCCCCTCCCTCTCCCAGTCAAATCCCTCGCCTAAAACCCGTCCACCTCTCCTCCCCAACCCACCTAACCTTCCCATATCATCCACTCCCCCCTAAAACCCGTCCACCTCTCCTCCCTAACCCACCTAACCTTCCCATACCATCCACATCCTCAACTCAACACACCACACCCCATCCTAATCCATTCCAACCCCCATCTCCTGCTCCCCAATCCCCACCCCCCCCTCACCCCTCCCCACCCCCCCCCCCCCCCCCACACCCCCCCTTCACCCCACCCCACCCCATCCTCGTGCAGCAGCACCCAACATACATCGTGCACATAACATTAACATTCTTCAACTGAACATAGATGGCATCAACACAAAGAAACACGAACTCTCACACTTCTTCAAACAACACAACATACACATTGCCATCTTACAAGAAACAAAACTCCGCACAACACAAAAAACACCCACATTTCATAATTTCACCACCATCAGACAAGACCGGGCTGTCGGCGGGGGCGGTGGACTCATCACCCTGGTACACAAAGAAATATCATACATAGTAACCAGTGTACAAACCAAATCACTCCTCCCCCCAAATGATAACACAACAGAAATACAGTCAATTAAAATACGCACTGGCAACAACTCCAACATAACCATCATAAACACATACATCCCTCCCCAAACATCCCCTACAGTACCAAATGAATACAGACCACACTTACAACACATCACAAACACCCCACACACCCCACACATCATCCTGGATGGTGACTTCAACGCCAAGACGTCGGCCCTGGTTTGTCGACAACCCCGACACAGACAGAGGGCTGGTACTACAAAACCAAACCGATAACCTCATCATCCTTAACGACATCCATCAACATACCCATATTCCTCACCAAGCCCTCTATAACCCATCATCTCCAGACATCACCTTTTGCTCCCCAGAACTCGCCCCCACAACATCCTGGAGGGTGGTCAGAACCTTAGGCTCTGACCACCTCCCGATCATTATCACCACCAAAACCAGACTCACCCCAGCTAGCCACAAACACACATACACCAATTATAAAAGAGCTAACTGGGAAGCATTCACAAATGAGACAGAACAACACTTCACAACTCTAAACAGTACACCCATCACTAACATCAACAATGCTGTACACATACTCAATAAACTATCCAAAACGCTGACAAGAAACACATTCCAAGAGGTAACAGAAAAAGACACAACCCCAACTTCACACCAGAAATTCAAAACCTCATCAGACAACGCGACATACTGAAACACTCCCCAGCACCCCACACACAAGACATCACACAACAAATTCAAGCACTCAACACCCAAACTAACAACAAAATACAAGAAACAACAAAAACTAAATTGGAATAACTTCCTACAAACACTTGATCACAAAACAAACCCCAAAAAACTATACAAAAACACTAAACAGCATCACACTTTCCAACAGCAACACAACACAATCACATGCTGCAATCACAACAAACAGACTCTACTCCTTCATGTAAACAACAAGCAAAACACTCTCATCATCACTTTTCACATGTCAGCCACCTAAAACCTCACAAAGACGACCGACGTGTCATCCGACGTAAGAGACAATTCCCCACAGACCCTGACTATACCACCCTTCACCAATCACCAGACAAAGCATATCATCAACAATCTCAAGCATTCACCCGCCTGTGGCCTAGACAACATAAGCAACATACACCTCAGACACCTGGGACCACAAGGCATACAAGCACTCACTAACATATCAAACTACAGCTATTCACACAACACAATACCAGACATTTGGAAGCATGGTATCATCATCACTTTCCCCAAACCCAACAAAGACCCCACGCTACCCTCCTCGCACCGCCCCATCACACTCCTTTGCTCCCCCTCCAAAGTCATGGAACGCCTAGTATTACAACTAATTACACCTGACCTACCCCTAGCTCCAACACAACATGGCTTTAGGCCACTGCACTCCACAAAACACTCTTCTCACAGACCTTACACAAAGAGCTTTCGACGGCATCAACTCAGCTTAGACCACCACACAGATCACTATTAGCCACACTCGACATTAGTAAAGCCTTCGATGCCATCCCCCGCCACAACCTAACAAACAAAATCTACAACACAAACATGCACAACAACACAAAACGGTGGCTGGCCAACTTCCTAGCAGGCAGATGTGCACACGTATCTTTTGCCGGTCAGTCATCTAAAATCAGAAACTTTCCAAACGGAGTCCCACAAGGATCCGTCCTATCGCCCGCACTCTTCAATCTGTACATGCACGATATAACTACACCCAATACGCCCCAAATAAACTTAGCCTCCTATGCAGATGACATAACACTCACATGCACACACCATGACCCAAAAAGAGCAACAGATCTCCTTCAACCCTATCTCAACACACTACATGGCTGGTGCACTACAAACAGACTTAATCTAGCCCCAGCCAAATCCACCGCAACCCTGCTCACAAGTTGGACAGGAGAACACGAATACATCCCTCAACTCACCATAAACAACACACCCTAACACATACACACACACCCAAAATCCTAGGAGTAACATATGATACTCATATGACATTCAAACAGCACACCACAAACATTAAAAAGAAACTGACACCCAGACTTAACGCCCTCAGGTCACTTGCTCACACAAAATTTGGACACAACAAAGAAACTACCACCACAGTATATAAACAATACATAAGATCAGTGATGGAATACGCAAGCCCAGCTTGGGCTTCTAACCTAGCTGAAACACATCATAAGACCTTACAGACTATTCAAAACAAAGCCCTGAAGATCATTACAGGCTGCACAGCTACTGCACCCACAGATCACCTACATCAAGAAAACCAAAATCCTCAAAGTCAAAGACCATCTGGACATGAGAGGCACTCAATTCCTGGCAGCAGCCTCCACGAACCAAGACCACCCACTAAACTACATGGCAACACACCCACAGACACCAAGAAATATCAAAACAACACCCAGCACACGGTATCACACACAATTATTGTCCTCTCTCCCTCCCTGCCCACCCGAACCAACTTCCAGAAGCACATCCATACTCATATCTCTCACCGATCCATCCACTCACTCACAGACAACACAGCTGCATGCACGACCTCCCGAAATCCATCCTTCCGAATCCTCCCTTCCTCGCGAGGACAGAGTCCACCTGGCCAGGCTGAGATGCGGACACCATCCAGCTCTCCTGAGCTATCAGAAGAGACTGGATGACTCCGTTGTCGACGCCTGCCCGGGATGTAACACAGCACCCCATACCATTAAACACATCATAGAAGACTGCATTTCACACAACCACTTACGCCAACAACACAATCTACACTCAATGAGAGCTCTGTGGGAAAGCCCGATCGTGGCCATGGCCTTTCTCAGGGACTCGGGGCTGTTCGGCCAGGCAGCTTAGGGAACAACAACAACAACAACAACTACTTTGTTTACTAATGGCTCACGACTCGTAGAAATAATTGAGATTTGTTTATTTTTCCCACGAGTTTAGTTCATTGGGTTTAAAGACATATTTGTGAGAGAGAGAGAGAGAGAGAGAGAGAGAGAGCGAGAGCGAGCCTAAAAACAATAGAGCGATACGAGTGTGTGTACGCCTCTGAATTCGTGTATTTGCGTTTTCTTGCAATGATACACTGAACATTATGTCCCTATGATACATAATTAATGCTCATGTAGATGTTTGATAATAACGTTGACTATATGAACCTCTGGTTAGGTCTTATGTAATTTGTTCATATATACTTCTAGGAGAGTAATAAAATCTATGATGTGTATGCTTTACAGAGCGAGGAAAAGAAAGGGACCAAACTTCTTGATGTGGAGACCGCTGAAACGTGCAATTGGTACGGAGGAACGGAGAGCTTCATAGGAGTTGGGTAAGTACGAATATAATACTTTTTCGATGTGTTTGGGATTAATCTGGAACGGAGAGAAAGTTACAAGCAGTTACAAGGAATAGTTATTATCTCAAAAGACCTTGTGGTCCATTCCGGGGAGATACTGGAACTGGAAGGAGAAATATTGCATTACACTCATTACAGAGTGTGCACAATACTATCTACTCTCTTTTTGTACTGCTCTACTGAAGAACTGTTTACAACTTATGAGGGAAGTTTGTTCCAGATACAACGGATCTTATAATTATGTAAACTGTTTCCACAAATACTAGTACTGAAACTTTTCCATTCTAACTTCTAGCCATGGTTGTGTGTTGTATTCATATTGAGGCTAAACATTTTGGTATAATCCACATTTTAAAGCTCATTAAGTATTTTAAAAACTTCAATGAGCTGACCTCGTAGTCTGCATGTTTCCAACGGAAAGAGATCAAGAGCTCTCAACCGGTCTTTATAGCTCAGTCTTCTTATGTATGGAATGTGCTTGTAGCCTTAGCTTGTACATTTTCCAGTCGCTCTTTCTCTTTCCTAAGTGCTGGAGACCAGAACTGAACAGAGAGAGAGAGAGAGAGAGAGTGTGTATGTATATGTGAGTGTGTATGTGTATTGGTATAGCTTGCATAAGTTAACCTTAAGTGTCGGGGGAAAAGAAAGTAGAAAGCTATTATATTGGCATTTTTATCTTCAGCCTGAGTTAATTTAAATGAGGCGTTATGCATGACACTATTTGTAATTAAGTTCAACAGAGCTCATGGGAATGATAACACTTTCTCTCTCTCTCTCTCTCTCTCTTCATAATTTTGTTCTCCACCTCCTTCTTCTTCTTCGTCTTCGTCTTCGTCTTCGTCTTCGTCTTCGTCTTAATCAAATCTTGCAATGATCTGCCAAAGGAGATAATTATGTAGACCTCAACCTCTCCAATCCACTTCTTCCCATAATTAGCTTTACCCGCACCTGTATATAGAGCAGCACTTTATCTGGCAGGTGAACTTTGGGCTTTAGTGCTCCAGGTCGACCGAGTTATAAGAGCCTTTTGGGGGGTCTTATTAATAGTTCGAGTAGCGTACTTGTCGTTTTAACACCTGGGTAGACATATATATACTGTACATAGAAGATACACATATAAAAGGGCGCTATAAATGTACATGAAACAATAAAGCAGAGGGAGAGCAAGAGGGAAATAAAAAGTTGAAAAAAAAAAAAAAAAAATATATATATATATATATATATATATATATATATATATATTCTGGTACATATAATATATATATATATATATATATATATATATATATATATATATATATATATATATATTTATATATACTGTATTTACTTGTCAATCTATTTATCTTTCTATCTTGATGATGTGGCTTTCATTATAGCCGAAATTGCACCGCCATTTCATCGACGTGCCCAGGCTTTAAAGCTAAGTACACATAACAGGTTGGTAGCAGTACAGGTTGATTACTACCTGTACCACTATAGTGAACAGCAGGTGATGGGTAGTAGTGTTTGGTGTTAGCTATTAGGGCGAGAGGGTTTAAGTGTGGGGTTGAGATGTGGCACGGTATTTTGTTCACGTTGTTGTTTCACTACTGGGGGTTAAATACCTTGGAGGTTACTTTAAGGGCAGATTTGTATTTATTCGTGTATTTATTTTATATATAGTTATCAACTCTGCGTAAGCGGAGTGGTATCAACCACCGTACCATGCCGGCCGAAAAGTCTGTCTGTCCTGATACTACTCCAAGACCGTTCGACGGATTTTCACCAAACTTCACACGAACATTCGGTGCGTGAATGCAACGGTCAACGGTCTGTCAAAAAATATTTTTTGAATTTGTGCAATAGTTATGATTTTAGGTAAAAAATATGGTTTTGCCCACCCCCACCAGAAGGATACCCCCCTCTAAAAAAAATCTGTGGCAGCAATGATGATGGCGTTCTGTGTGTGTGTGCCCCGTAGGGGCACACACATCACAGAACGCTTCACATCACACACCCATCACATATGTGATGATAATGGTGATTATGGTGGGCACATATGTCTTCATATATCAAAGCTAATGGGGCTAAACATGGGGGAGGAAGGGATCCAGAAAAAAAAACTCCACTTAATGTTTGGTGAGCAGATCATATTGGGGGGGGGGGGGGTTGAGATGCTGCACGGGATTAGTTCAGAGTTTGATTTTTGTCATTAGTCGAGGTCAAATATCGGTGGGTTTACTTTAAGAGGGGTTTTCTGGACCCAAGGCTCCCTCATGTTTAGCCCCATTAGCTTTGATATATTAAGACATGTGCTCCATTTGTTGGCGATTTTAAGTCCTTTCGTGCCATTTGGCTATCGATTTTTTTTCCTGGCGAGCGATAGCGAGCCTGGAACTGGCCTTCAGCTGGAGCCGTATTCTACCGATAAATGTACAAATTTTTCTGGAAATGGGGAGGGGGGGGGTCTTCGGGTGTATTTTTTTAAGGTTGAAGGCGGTCTAGGGAGAAAACTAAAGGACAGGTAAAGTAAATATGATAAGCAAATAAATATAATATTATATAAATCTAGAGAAAACTAAAGGACAGGAAAAGTAAATAAGTTAATAAACAACTATAATATAATATAATAAAACATCTCCCCTTATGATGCTGCGGAGGTTTAGCTTAGGTTTTTGTTTCATTAAGGGGACCGACCTGATTTTCTCTCTGGGTTTTATCCGTTTGGCCCTATTCAGACTGTTTTAAAACGTTTCTCCATATTCAGGTATCGAGTTTTTTCCTGGCGAGCAACAACGAGCCATCATTGTATGGAGAAATCCGGCTTCGCCGGAGAAGTTTTCTACCTAAAAATGTACAAATTAAGTCAGCTGTCTATAACATAATCCAAAACATGCTGGCTCACTATCGTTCGCCAGGTTTAAATCGACACCTGGATGAATATAAAAGTCTTAAAACATTAGGCTGAATGTGGGCAAATGTCTACTACCCAGAAAAAAAGAAGTGGATCGGTCCCCTTAATCGAAGTGTGTGGGTGTACTTGAATCTTATATATCTTTAGTTTATATACCTATTATTTTATCCACTTTACATCTCTAGTATATATTTTACTTTGTCTGTTCTCCACTTTATATCTCTAGTATATATTTTACTTTGTCTGTTCTCCACTTTATATCTCTAGTATATATTTTACTTTGTCTGTTCTCCACTTTATATCTCTAGTATATATTTTACCCTGTTGTTTCTCCACTGTATGTCTTTATAGTATAAATATTCTACCTTGTCTATTATCCACTTGATATCTTAAATATATATTTTACTTTTACTTGTTCACACTTATTATATTTAGTATATATTTTACCTTGTCTTTCCTCCACTTTATATTTTTGGTTTATATTTTGCTTTTTTTCACTTTATATCTTTATAGTATATATTTTACCCTGTGTTTTATCCACTTGATATTTTTAGTTGATATATTACTTATACTTTTTCACACTTTATATACTTAGTTTATATTTTACGTCGTCCTTTCTCCACTTTATAGCTTTAATTTATATTTTACCTTGTCTTTTATCCACTTTATAACTTTAGTTTATATTTTACTGTTGTCGCACTTATTATATTTAGTTTATATTTTACCTTGTCTGTTCCCCACTTTGCTATTTATCTTCGTTGTTTTGTGTGCCAGTGGTACAGTGGTACAGTTACTCATATAGGTTTGTGGACCTTTACGTATTTGTAATTACAGCCTCCGAGATTAACTTATGAGTGTAATTTCTCGAATTTGTTGTATATTAAATTTCATGCGTGGTTCTGTAATTGCTGTATGTAAAATAGCAAGCATAGATAATTTATCATAGAATTGCACATTGAAAAACCTGTTGTGTCCCTTAATGTTTGCGAGTGAATGTTGATAGGAAATATATGAAGCAATTCATAACGCTCGCGGCTATTTCGCGCACACAAGTATTATTGCCGTTATATTATATCACCCATAATTTGTTTTGTTCACAAGTCATTGCGCTTATTAGTCACTTCACCCCAGGCTATATGCATCACATTTTATTTCACGAAATTATTACTGTGATTACATTCCATTTCACCCTTAAAAAATAATTTGAATACATTGCCACATGTAATTTGGTTTGTACTTCATTTCATCCACAAGTTAAAGCGACCAATATGACAATTTCCCTGGTTTGGACCACAAGGTCCATACTACTTGGATTTTCTTATAGTACTTTCTCTCTGTATCTGTGTGTCTGTCTACATCTGCCAGTGATTCCACCCCCTGTTCTCCCACAGTCCCAGACTGAGCCGAGTCATGCTCCCCATCTCACATTAATTGACCTGGGAACCGTGTAAACCACATTAACAAAATAAAACCAACATCAACCCAGCCCCCCCCCCCCCCCCCTTTTGCTGGAGCGTGGGAAAGTAAGAGGGCGACCATTGTTTTGGCCAACCAGAAGGTGAAATTATGAAGGTGGATCATGTGGACAGGTTATAGAGCTAAGTAGGTTGTTATGGCCGCTTACCGTGGTGGTGGTAGTGGTGTGGTGAACTTTGACAGGATTGATTGGCTTCTGCGTGTGTGTGTGTGTGTGTGTGTGTGTGTGTGTGTGTGTGTGTGTGTGTGTGTGTGTGTGTGTGTGTGTGTGTGTGTGTGTGTGTGTGTGTGAAGTAGTAGATGAGTGTGTTAATGTGAAACCGTAATGTGTGCGCGCGTGTGTGTAGACGCAATACAAAAGTGTTTTTATGTGTACAGGTTCAGCATAAAATCTTTCCCTGATTACAAACATGTATTACACAAAACCTATGCTAGGTAATAACATACGGGTGTTCTTACAACTTGTACATTATCCCAATTTGTTTGTATTGTATTATTTATATATTTATGTATGTGTTTATATATTTATTGATACATTTATTTAATTACTCGTGAACTTCAACATGTGCTCCCCTTGTTGCCCGGAGCACGTCCAAACGATACTCAATTTCACTCTATACTTTCTGGAACGTCTCTACAGTCACCGTCGGTATTGCATCATTTTAACCAGTGCGTTTTGCGGTATGCCAGGTTCAGTTGAGACACGAGGAGTGGATTCCCGAGGGCTGCCTTGAAAAGCATTATGCACAGCATCAACAGTCTCTTCACTTAAGGGGGGATGGTTGTTTTTTTTTGGCACCCCTTCTCCCTCATGTTTAGACCCATTTGTTTTCCGATTTTAGTTTGGCTATTAGTTTGGCTATTAGTTTGGCTATTAGTTTGGCTATTAGTTTGGCTATTAGTTTGGCTATTAGTTTGGCTATTAGTTTGGCTATTAGTTTGGCTATTAGTTTGGTTATTAGTTTGGCTATTAGTTTGGCTATTAGTTTGGCTATTAGTTTGGCTATTAGTTTGGCTATTAGTCTGGCTATTAGTTTGGCTATTAGTTTGGCTATTAGTTTGGCTATTAGTCTGGCTATTAGTTTGGCTATTAGTTTGGCTATTAGTTTGGCTATTAGTTTGGCTATTAGTCTGGCTATTAGTCTGGCTATTAGTTTGGCTATTAGTTTGGCTATTAGTTTGGCTATTAGTCTGGCTATTAGTCTGGCTATTAGTTTGGCTATTAGTTTGGCTATTAGTTTGGCTATTAGTTTGGCTATTAGTCTGGCTATTAGTCTGGCTATTAGTTTGGCTATTAGTTTGGCTATTAGTCTGGCTATTAGTTTGGCTATTAGTTTGGCTATTAGTTTGGCTATTAGTTTGGCTATTAGTTTGGCTATTAGTCTGGCTATTAGTTTGGCTATTAGTTTGGCTATTAGTTTGGCTATTAGTTTGGCTATTAGTTTGGCTATTAGTTTGGCTATTAGTTTGGCTATTTTAACACCTTTGGTCCCATTTTGTTGTCAATTTAAAAACCTTTTGTACCATCTAGGTGTTGATTTTTTCCTGGCGAGCTATAGCGAGCCTATAATTTTAAGAGGAAGTGGCCTTTGGCCGGGACATTTTTCTACCGAAAATGTACAAATTTATGTTGAAAAGGGTTCTAGGGGGTGTTTTATAAAGTTTAAAGGAGGTCTAGCGAGGAAACTAAAAATATACATGAATGAATAAATAAGTAGACCAATAAATATCCATATACCCCCTTAAACCAGTTCTCTTTTTGTCACCAACACAGCCAGTCTCTCTATACTTCCCATACCAACCACTGATATTCTTAAGGGGAGGCAGACCGTTTGTTTGGTCTATTAATTCATTTATTCATATATTTTTTTAGTTTCCTCTCTAGACCTCCATCAAGGTTAGAAAAACACCCCTAAACCTCCCTTTAAGACAAATGTGTAAATTTTTCGGTAGAAAAATGTCCCGGCCGAAGGCCGATTCCTATGAAAATTACAGGCTCGCCATCGCTCGCCAGGAAATAATCAACACCTAAATGGCACGAAAGGTCTTAAAATTGACAACGAAATGGGGCGAAAGGTGTTAAAATCGCCAAACTAATGGGCCGAACGTCTTATAATTTCAAAACTAGTGGGGCTAAACATTAGGGAGAAGGGGGTCCAGAAAAACGGTCTGCCTCCCCTTAACAACATCAGGTGGATCTCGCCCATACTCATTTCTGAACTTTGGTTGAACTGTGACGGGTGATTTTGTTTCATGGTACCACAAAACACACTGCACTTTCTTCTTCATTGACGCCATTTTGATACTGGTGATTGGAGCGCCACCTGTAAGGGAAAACAATGTCTGTATATATAAAAATCTATGAATTGGTCTACATAATGTCATATCATTTATGTTTCTATGTTATTTATATTCTTTTATTTTATATTTTGTTTTTTATTATGGTAAGAGATACTAAGTAGAGGAAGGCAAACCAAAGACAAAAAAAAAAGTATATATGCCTAAATCCTTCATTCATAAAATGTTTGTAAGAATTGGACTTAAACTGTTGTGGGTTGTAAGTTTGTGGAAAGCAACTCCAAGGAAGTGAATTCCAGAGAGTAGAAGTTCTTGGGATTTTTTTTTTTTTTTTTTTTTATATAAGCGAAACTTGTACAGTAGCCCAACTAAGTTTTGCGACAAAATTAGGTACGTGGCACCTGTCTAGTTTGCAATCCCGTCCCTGAGGTTAATATCAATCGATTTCCACGCTACACTATTTGTAGATTAACACACACACACACAGAAACGGAAGGCAAAGTTCAGTGTTATAAACCCACATTCTACGCTGATTTCCCTGATAAAACAATGAGGTGTAAATAATTGTGTTCTTTTATCTAATTATTAACACTCTTTAAATAATACAGATATGTTATAATCTGCATCATCTTGCAGTGCTGAGTTATACGAGTAGTTCTATTTGCAACATCTGCATCAGGTAATATTATTAATGATAAGAACGTGTATTAATATACAGCTAAAGTTCTTACTGTTTCTATGAGATACTATTAGAATATAGAACATTATCGTTACCGTATCATGAATTTAGAATCTAACTTCGATGATATTCTGCTTACTATGGAAATATATGGGAAATAACTAAAAATTATTTAGTTTACCGGGTATATAATTTAAGTTCGAATTTACAGAATCACACACACACAGAGGTCCGTAGCATATTGGTTCGCGCACTTGGTTCACAGCCAAAAGGACACGGGTTCCATTCACAGGCGGTAGAGAAACATTTTGGCAATTCTTCTTACACAATGCGCCTCTCTTGACCTAGCAGTATAAACAGGCCTCTGGAATAAGAGGCCACTTACGACGTCTTGTTTAGTGTTGGTGGTCTATTACTACCTGGACGGGTACCGTACAGGTCAACCAAACACTTAAAATCCAGATATCGGCAATTGGCTGATTACAGATTACATGCATATCTACAGCCACTCCAACCAAGCATTAACACTTCACGCAATATATTCCCAGGTCGAACTTTTTTCGGTGAAGCTGTAATAATTGGAAGCTGAGGTGATCAGAAAATCCTCAATACTCTCTTACCCACATCACACCTAGTCATCCATTCAGCAAGGTTGCTGAACGCTGTAGTATGGTTGGGATGAGCGGGAGTGGGGTGTCGGAACGTTTACCGGTGGCAAAACAGGTGGGAAGAAGGACAAATGACAGACCAACATAGAAGTGGAGCTAAGCGGAAAACCACGTCATAACAGGACCAAGAAATTAAACAGTAGGCTATATAGATAACCATCCATTCTCCAACGCCGAGGTAGCTAAGCAACATTTGCAATTTCAAACTTCTACAGAAACTATACACAAGAGATTAAAGGAGATGGGATATAAACATAGATCACCAGCTGTCAACCAAATCTAACCAAGAGGCACAAACTAACCAGGCTTGATTTCGCTCGACTATTTGTTGACCAGGGCATTGACTATTGGGCACGGGTTGTTTTGATACTGTCAGAGAGGCTCCATAATAGTACCAGGACGATTAAAATTGTATCGCTTAGCCGAGTTGGCGGGGGTTCTTCAAATAAGAATAAAGGTTGCTTCCTGTATATCCGCTCATGGCCGAGTGGTTACGGTGCCTAACTCTCCCAAACATACCTGGAGTGAGTGGGTTCGAATCCTGGTCAGGATACCTCTCTCCCAACCAAGAGTTGTTTTCTCAGACAAGAAAACTTTCAGCTCAACCACGCATGGGTCGAAGACTGCGCTGTTGGAGGCCTAGGAACACACGGCATGCGAGTTAGTCCTAGTTGATATTGTGCATACAAAATTATATAATAGTCATCATACAGAGTAATACTTTCCATCATATCACTCTTGGCTGATTTCATATTAACCGAGCATTATAAAACATCTTAATGTCTTTACTCATCCACTAATACCCCTAACTTACTAATTAACTCCTTACTTATATTGTCCAAATACTATTAAGCTAGCATGACTTGATATAATATGCACATTAACCACTCCTGTCTATACCATCAGTTGTTTACCTAAAAACCAACCACGTTCGGTTTAGTAACTCATCCTAGCCACTTCGCCCGCCACTATCTTTTGTTTTGTTTTTTTGTTTTTCTATATTCCAACTTACTCCCTCTCGGGCATAGGCTGAGAGCCTGGACATTCACAGCTGTACAATGAGCAGTGAAGCCCGTGAGGTCTTGTTCCAGTCTAGGGAGTGAGGCATGTGAAGCACGTAGAGTACAACGAGCACCTGCCATCTTACCTTCACATGAGGCACGGTGCTCACTCATGGTCCGAAGCGACCCCATCTCTGAAGCCACCTCGTTCCCGTGCTTCACTGTCTCACCCCCTACACTCGGACACTCACTATTACACACACACACAACGCCACCACCTGTTGAGCAGCTAACTCACCAGGCAATTGCACCCCTATAGCATATTTTGAATATGGGAATATTCATACAGTGCTATTTAATCAGGGAACAATGAGGGTGTTTTATTAGCGTTTCGGTGGGCTTTGTGGTAATGCACTGATACTAGGTACAGCACAAATTCCATCCCAATAATATCTTCCCATTGATACATCGGGATTTGAACCCGGGACCTTTGGATTACCAGGCCAGTGGCAAGACCACTCCACCACACCTCCCCTGTATCTGTGCAATATAGGATAGATCTTCCCCTATTACTTCCTTCCCCCTTAGTGAATGCATATAACTTGTTTGCGAATATAATACATAGTACCTTACCTAAACTATCATTGGTGAATAGAGAGACCAGTTTATCACGAGGATCAATAAATATATAATCATTAATCCCATTAGGATTGACTAATTTTGGCAGTTTAATCGGGCTTTTCATTAGAGGGTTTATACAACTTAAGGAGGTTATGTAGGAATCTTAGGGACACATACTATGTCATATTTACCCTTTGACTTTCATATTCCATTTCTACTCTGAATAAAATAGTCTCCTTTTCTACTCTGAATATAATAGTATAATGCTAGTCTGAATAAACTGTCAAATACGCGTCCTAATTCCACTAGGCCTACATAAACATTAACATAAACAAAAATCATAAAAGAGGGATTTTTTTCAGAGGGCTGACTCCATGGTCTGACTGGTCCATGGTATAAAGACTAATATTAGTCTTTATACCATGGACTGTCCCATACACGGCGGATCCCATTGACAATCAGCCATGTGCCTATCTAATTATGTGTCAATTTTTTTATTTTTTTTTAAGAGACAATGAACGGAGGAAGGAAAACACAGATAAAACAAAAGGGTCCATGTGCCTAAAGGCATCCTCCATTCATAAAATGTTTGTAACAACTGGATTTAAACATTTGTAGATTGTAAGTTTGTGGAAAGCAATTCGAGGGAAGTGAATTCCAAAGAGTAGTAGCTCTGGGGATAAATTAATTCTGATAAGCAGAAGTTCTGCATTGTGGAGGAGAAAGTGTAAATTCATGGGCGCTCTCAGCTGCCCTAGTTCTACGGGGAAAGATGTGGAGAGGCGGCACAATTGAAGCAAGTTCCTCGGAACAATTGCTGTGAAAATATCTGTAGAATAATGCAAGGGATGCAACGTTTCTTCGTATGGATAATGTAGGAAGGTCCTGTGTGATTGCAGGGTTATTGATTAATCTAATAGCTTTATTTTGAATTTTGTCCAACTGCCTCAATGCAACCACTCCACTTCCACCCACAGAGGTGAACAGTAATCCATCTGAGAACGCACATGACTTTTATATATCACGGCCAACTGCTCGCCAGTGAAGAATTCTCGAACTCTGTACAGGAGTCCCAGTTTTTTAGAGGCATTCTTAGCAATGCTTCTAACATAATGTGTCCAGCTCAAGTTAGTAGTTAATGTTACACCGAGAATGTCAATACTAGGGAAGTGGGAATATTTACATCATTAAAAAATATATGGGAGTCAGTGAGATTCTGTCGGTTAGAAAATTGAATGTACTTGGTTTTCTGTGCATTAAAGGAAACTAGATTCTTTTGTCCCCATCCATTAATTCTAGAAAGGTCCTGGTTCAGAGAAATTGCAGTGTTTATTTTTGAATTTATAAGATCGGGTTGGGTGACAGAATTGGTAAATGTGAAGGAACTGTGGAGTGTTGAGTCATCTGCGTAGGAATGTATTGGATTATGAGTGGTAGATATGAGATCATTGATATGGATGAGGAACAGAATTGGGGCCAAAACTGATCCCTGGGGAACACCAGCATTTATTGAGTGAAATTGAGAATAAAGGCCATCTACCATTACACGTATTTTTCTGTTATGAAGATAAGAAGAAATTAGTGGAACTAATGATGCAAGGCCGTAGTGTGACATCTTCGACAATAAGGATTGATGCCAGACTCTATCAAATGCCTTTGATATATCCAGTGCTATTGTATGTGTTTCACCATGTTGGTCTGTAGCTTGGTTGATTTGATGCGTAAGAAGGCAAAGCATGTCTGCAGTTGATCGACATCGTCTAAAACCATATTGCCTATCATTGATTAATTTATTATTCTCAAGATGCTTAATTATGTGATTATTTAATATAATTTCAAAGACTTTACCAAGAGTGGAAGTTATAGCTATTGGTCTGTAGTTTGATGGATCTGAAGAGGCACCTTTTTTAGGAACTGGATGGATGTTTGCTTCTTTCCAGGGTACTGGGAAGCATGAGGTATGAGTACACAGACGGAAAAATTTTGCCAATACAGGAGCGAGCACCAAGGAGCAATTCTTAAGTACTATTGGAGGAATTTCATCTGGACCAGGAGCCTTATCTACCGAGAGATTCTGCAAAATAGTTTTGACATGTCTGGTGTGGATCTTAAGTGAGGGAATTTCAGGCGAATTAAAATTAAGTACAGAGACATCTTGATTTATTTCATCTAAGGTTGAGTTGGTGGAGAAAATATCCGCAAGAAGGTTAGCTTTACCTCGTGGGTCACTTACAAGATTGCCAGTCGGAGATTTTAATGGTGGAATGGATGAAGCAGTAGTGAAGTTGGATTTAAATGAGTTTAGAGTAGACCAAAATATTTTGTTATCATTTGGATTATTTAGAAGTTTATTTGCCTGCTTGTGGAGAAAGTTTGATTTAGTTAGGTTTAATACAGTTTTGGCATGATTTCTGATGTTTCTAAAGTAATTAAAGGCTTCATGTGTTTTTGATCTTGTGTATGCATTGTAGGCTATTGCTTTTTGTTCAGTTACTCTAGCACAATTATGGTCAAACCATTTAGGTGAATTAGATCTTTTACTGTACTTTTGATGAGGAATAAAAGTTTCCATTCCAATTTTTACAAAATCTTGTATGTGGCTCAAGGTGGAGTGTGCATCATTAGAAAAGAAAGAGGTCCAGGGAATATCAATAAAGAAACCTTGAAGACCCTCCCAGTCTGCCCTATCGTAATGCCATTTAGTCACCAAAACAGGTTCAGAGTGGGAAGGTGTGGTAGGTGATAGACAGGTGGCCTTTATCAGACAGTGATCAGAAGATCCAAGCGGGGACCTCACTGTAACATCATAATTTTCTGAATTGGTTGTTAAAAATAAGTCCAGTAGGTGGGAATTATGATTAGGATTATCTGGTACACGGGTGGGTTGGTTGACTAGTTGAGTGAGATTAAATGAGTCTGCAAATAGCTCACATTCAAGACCAGCATCATCAGTCCTGGCTGAATGAGTGAGCCATTCAACATTATGGACATTAAAATCACCCAACACAGTGATTTCAGAAGAAGCATTTAAGTTGAGGACACTGAGTTGTGAGGACAGAGAATCAAAAAGACTTTGCTCTGGAGGAGTATTTGGGGAACGGTAGATGCAACATATGTATTTAAATTTACCAGCAGAAATTAATTTGTATATAGAATAATCAAAATAGGGACAATTGAAACTAGTAACCTCCTCCAGGGCAATTTCAGATTTTGCGAAGCAACATACACCTCCTTTAGGAGGTGTCGTTATTGATCCTACTGTAGCAATCGGTAGCCTATTTTATATATCTACCAAACTGTTGCATGTCACGGAGCAGCAGTCCGTTTTCCACATCGTCTTTGTGGATCCCACTTACAACTTAAGCATCTGTATCATATCCTCTCTTACTCTACACTTCTAATTTATGCAAGCCTAATGCTTTCCCAAGTCCCCTTTCTTTTGTATTGACCATATCATGTATTTCATGATATTCACTACCTCAATAATCGTTTACTTCTGTTAAATGTTCTAACCCATTCTGGCTATAATTCCGTGTCATTTGGCCTTAGTCGTCAGGCGTTAGAATATTATTGATGTTCTGTTCTATTATTCTGGATTGTTTTACCATTCTTCTTTGTACCGTAACTTCCAATCAATCTATGGACACTGGACAGAAAAATTAAAAACATAATCCATGTGAAGCCTTACTAAAGACGGGTGAAATTTTAAAATTACATTGTTGTTATTCACGCTTCTACTGTAGATATCTATTAATAACTCTGATTTCAAACAATGTTGCATTGCATTTTTGGTTTCATATCACGACTGACGATGACTTCCAAACCTTTTTAATAATTGAGTTACTTAATTCCATGTTATTTAGCCATCTAGATACCACTGATATTGCGTCTTGCCCCTGTTACCACTCAGATTGGTGAACAAATTATATATTTTTTTCTTCTGAGATATAGCTGGTGGTCACTGCCTACCCTGGCCTTGAGTAAGGGAGATGGGTAATGGAATCGGACATCACAAGAATGCATTGAATCTTCTCATACGGGAGATATATGGTGCGTAATTATTGACGAAACAAATATTGTTAAATTTATATCCTGAAATTTCTGTCGATTTCCCAATGTTCACTAAACTGCATGTATTTATCTACATTAAATATCAACTGACAAGGTATTGCACCATTCGGGTAGTGTATCAAATTATTTTTGGAGAACATGAATCGTTATCAGGATCACTAATTCAACCCATATTTAGTGTCATTTGAAAAAGTAGCAATCTTTGTAGTTAGGCCTAAATCAAGGTCGTTAATGTAAAAAATTAACAGTTGAGGAACTAAAACTGACCATCATGTAAGACCCCAACCTTCACTACACCCCAATCTGATTGTATATGCTACTGTTAATGTTAATTGTTTGTTTCCTACTAATTAGCCATGGTCTAATTCACGTAATATAGTTCGTCCTATTCCATGAGCTGCTTCTTTAATCAGCAATCTTTCATGTGGATATTTATCGAAAACTTTACTGACATGTCAATATCTTTGGAGGTATTTTTTTGTCTTTGTTTATCGATTCGTATGTTTGGGAAAAGAAAGGTTAATAGATAGCGAGACACTCGCAGCCAACACGGTTAAATTCCATTACAAGATTGATGATTAAGCGCTTAAGAAATGTGACAGCAGCATACTCCTCTTAATTTGACGTTTGTAATTTAGTCAGTAGCCAGCCCTTATTCCCACAAGGGGTAGGGACTATCAACAAGACACACATGAAAGGAGGACAAAAAAAGAGGTGGCAGGGGAAGAATCCATACAGCAGTTCGCACACAAACATTCGGAAACCTCAATTACTTATTAGTCCTAAGATCATTGGCTTCACCTCAGATGCTATTGACGTCCAGACAAATTAAGTCTCTCAGTCATTTAGCTGTATATATTTTTGTTTTTTAAAGTAACATCGAATACATATACACGTTTAGGATAACTCATACAATATATACCCGGTGCCAGCGAACTTGGCGCTAATCCTGGCCGCATATCTTATAACTAAAAATAAATAAATAAATAAATAAATAAATGTATATATACAGTATATATCGGAAATGGGAGCGTTCCTGAGGAATCTCAACTTCAGGAGGAAAAGAATGACGAGGGACGTAACAACCAACATCTTTATTAATAATTATTCTATAAACTTGAGAATTTTGGAATCCCTTCACATTAAGAAAATTCAACCTAAACTCAATATTTCGACTTCTGCTTTCCCCTTAAGTGTTGCCTAATCCCCCATATGTTTTCAAATTTAATTGTTTAGTATCTATACCTTTTATTTTATTTAGTTTTAGGTTTTAGCGTTACTCAGATTTAAATTTACAGACTTTATATCCCTCAATAAATTAATGTTTTCGTTTTTGTTCACTTTTAGGTCACTGATGATGGCATACACTATATGTCGAAACGTTTGATACAGTATATATATACAGTATATATATACAGTATATATATATATATATATATATATATATATATATATATATATATATATATATATATATATATATATATATATATATATATATATATATATATATACATAAATATGAGTAGATCAGGAGATATAATGTAGAGATTGACTACCCGTTTTTCGAATACTTTCTACACCAACACCAAGTATAGTGTTTAATAGGGGTTCTGATTAGAACAATCACTAACAAGTGTATAATAGATTATATTATACAATCTATGCAACTCATTGTATTCATTTTAAGTTATATATATAAATGAATCTATAAAGTAGTTTGTTGCGCGTAAATATATTTGTATTTAACGAAGAAAGTAAGAGAGAGAGAGAGAAAGAGAGAGAGAGAGAGAGAGAGAGAGAGAGAGAGAGAGAGAGAGAGAGAGAGAGAGAGAGAGAGTTCTATTATGATACAAACAAATAATGATAGCAATATTGTCATATGTAAAGCCACTTTCACACATTCACGATGTTGGTCTCGATGTACCCCAATTTGAATATCGGGACACAACGTGGTGCAATCCCCAACGTGTGTCGGGGTCGTCGGGGAGCGTCGTGTTACCCGCGGTGCGGGACGTGGCAAATCGGGCTTGGCCACCAAAGTTTTGGATTTGTTCAAAAATTTCGCACGATGGACTTTTGGCGTGGTACCATCGGGTAACGTCGGGTACAACGTGTCGATGACGTGGGTCTGGCGTGTCTGCATCCGGTAACATCGGCATCGACGTGGCGGCGTCGGGGTATAAATAGTTATAATATATTACAGTAAAAGTCATGTAATCCGAATGGCAGCGGACCGACAGTGCTTCGGATTAGTGGAGTATTCTGACAACACTATAAATCCGCACATGATGAATAAATAAAGACCTGATATGGTATAGGCCTATACCGTATATACCGTATATAATATTCCATAATCAACTTATATCAAACGAGTTAATAAGTTCAAATGAAAAATCAGTGTACCGGTATGATTACCGAAACACGTGTGTGTTAATTGTCGAGTGAGTGTGTGTGCGTGTGCGTGTGTTATTGTTCTTGTGTGGCTATATCGACCGCCACTGATACACGGTATGCAATAAATGTTATTATAATTATGCTCTATGGAATTGAATTTCATTTTACCTAATACAGTAGTGTTTATAATAGTAAAAGCCAAAGGAAATACTAAGTGTTATTGATTAATTTAACACAAGGTAGTGATTGTGTGGGTGGATGGGTTTAGATAGAGGAGATTGTTCCTGTGTTTTCGACGATTCCATCCTTACACAAGCTATGTTTATATCGATCCTTTTGCACAAGATAGGTTTATATCAATACATTTTACCTTCCACAATTAGAGAAAATATGATTCATTACGAAGTGTAGCCTACCTGTGGAGATTAAACGCACTGTTATATTATATTATTTTTTTTATTTATTTATTTTTTCTATGTGATTGAGGGAGGCAAAAGGCATTACTGCTTATAGCGAGTGCCTCCCTCATAGTTGAAAGAGTGACAGGGCCAAAATCAAGGGACGTTCGAGCCAAAATGCCTGGACACACGGAGTTTGAAGCAATTTAAGTCATAGGAAGAGGGAAAGACTGATTCTGGGAGAGAGTTCCAGAGCTCAGCAGTTGAGTAGAAGAAAGTTTGAGAGTAACGTTTCACTCTTGGGTTGGAGAGTTGCACAGAGTAGGGGTGGGATTGAGTTGCAAGACGGGTACCACGTGCCCTACGTAAAGGAGGTGGTATGCACTGGGATAGCTCTGAGGAACACTGATTATTATAGTAGCGATAGAATAGCGAGACAGATGCAACATTGCGGCGGAGAGAGAGAGACTGCAGAGAGTTGGTGAGTGGACGGGAGTTAATGATACGAAAGGCCTTCCTTTCAACTTTGTCTAGGAGAGCGGTGTGAGAGGAACCTCCCCAGACATGTGAACAATACTCAATACAAGGGCGCACTATGCCCCTGTACAGAGCAAGAAGCTGTGCAGGGGAAAAGAACCCCCTTATGAGATATACCGGCACCGGTATATCTTTTTTTTTATCGTTATTTTTATGTTCATACTAAATCACATAATTTTTTTTCGCTGAACATGATGGCGGTGTTTAGAATATGTTATCATCAATATTGGATTTTATAGAAATAAATCTATAACGATAGTTTTTTGTTTTTATAGAATCCCAGCCGCACCAAAATATTCACTCTCAATTGATTTTCACCCATAATAATTTTTTTTTTATTTAATTGTTTTTATGAACGGCAAGAGGAAAGGTTATTATATACGATTTAAAAAAAAATAATAATAATAATAATAGGCTATGTGGAATTTCACCGTAGGTGAAGGTCCGTACTTTCAGTCCGCCCGTACTTTCCCTCTCCATTTTCACCGATAAAATTTGGGACAATGAATATTCTGTAAGCAAGTGATATATACGATTTTTCATTAGCTTTCTAATGGTACATATATGGCCAATGTACGATCAAAACTTTTATTTTTCCTTAATATTTTTTGTCCGTCGCCGCTGTCACCCACTGGTAAATATTTTCGCTTCACTTCATGGTCTATTTTCATATAATGTAACGTTCGATACAGTTTTAAGATATTAATTTCATATATCGGCAATGAATACAGATTGTTATTTACGAAGAACCAGCTCTCTACGACAAAAACTTGATTTTATATAAAACAAATCATACGCCTATACCTTACAAAGAAATAATTCGACCTTATCTTACCTTAAACTTGACCGTTGGTTGAACGTAATACCTTTAACACCATATGTATTGACGATATCTTTCAGGCTGCCTGACATTGTGGCGTCGCCCTCCTCGTCGGGTCGGCCAGTGTCACCATCATAAGTCCATCACCCCTCGTCGTGTTCCCCTCCTGCCACGTCGGGGTACGTCGGAGTACGGTTTTGACCGTTACAGCATTGACGTGGCGCCGTCGTGTTGCAACCGTGGTACCATCTGGCCCGTCGTAGCACGACGTGTCACAGTCGAGGCTTCGCCGTCAAAATGCGTACATCGTGTCACTGTCTCTGCCTATGTACCAATTTGTGTACCTCGGGCTACATCGGAACCAACATCGTGAATGTGTGAAAGTGGCTTAACTCCCAGCGTGTACGAGTACTGTGTCTGTACGTGTGCCCTGGCTGTGGTAGCTCAGGTGGTGGCGGCGCCTGCCTAGACACCGCGGGTCTTTGCTAGACACGGGCTTGGGACGGGAGCACAAACTAGACAGGTGCCACGTACCTAATATTTTGTCGCAAAATTTAGTTGGGCTACTGTACATTGTGGAGGAAAGAGAGTTAATTCATGGGCATTTCCAGCTGCCTATATGTTCACCTTGTTATTTGAGGTATCCTGTGGTGCACTGCTAGCGTGTTCGCCTCGCAACCGAGAGGACCTAGGTTTGAATCCCGGTCAGGGCGAGACAGAGTGGCAAGTCTTAATACCCGATACTTCTGTTTACCTGGCACTAAATGTGAACCTGGACTTAGCGGACATTTGTGACGTTCCTTCTGGGGTAATGCACTGTCGTAAAGTGTTCTGAGCGCTTGTGAATTAATCTGGTTAAATTGCAGCTTAATATTAGATCAGAGTTGTTATTAACATCCGTAGTAGTGTAGTGTGTTCTATGTGTGTCTGAGAGTACTGTAAACTTAGGTGTTCAAGTATAACACAAATTATTCACATACAGTACATAGGGTTTCAATCAATTAATGTGTACGTATAAGTACACATAAACACTTGACACACTTGTTGTGTGTATATATATATATATATATATTTAAAAACACACATTCTACGCAGTGTATGTGTGTGTGTGTGTGTGTGTGATTGTTCAAGCTGTATAATAGTGGAAACTTGTCTTTGTATTTGTGTATTGCCTTCCTCTATTATCCCCGTTCCATATTCATGTGATGAGAGGTGGAGAAATACTAGTTTATTTTTTTCTTCAAATTACTGTACATTATTGTAATAATTGCATTTCAGTTAATTTAATTTTAATTTATTTTTGTGGGAGATCTACAAAGTTCCTCTCTTAACCCTTTCAGTGTTCTATAGCGTTATTTCTTTCGCTCATAGATTTAAGTTTAAGTATTAACACTAAATATTTTGATTAAAAAGTTTAATTTGTCATATAACGAATACAAAACATCATCCGTTAACTATATTTATTAGCTTTATATGTATAGAGAAACCATTATGATGTCCAGGAATTATCTTGATTGACTGGTTTGAATATCGTACCTATGGATATCTAGATATTATGAAAGAAAAAATGTCCTTAACATTGATGGGTTATGTAACAGTAGACAATTTTATTAGCTTTTGGAAGGATTTGTGAGAGACAGAGGGTTAATTGATGTAGTCTGTGTCCCTTTGTTCCTTAGAGGTCCTTCTGGTAACTAAATAAAATCGTCTAATGTTAACCAGGACACTAAAATAATGGCTGATTAACCCGCTATATACTGATGGTTGAATTTAGTTATTGCAGGCAATCAAGAAAAGCAAAGGCCGCCCATTTGAAAGCTTCTCGTTATGTTACAAGGAAATTGATTATAACGGAATAATATATCACGGACGATAGCATCCTAACGTAGCGTGATTACATACATTCACAATAGATTAATTTGCTATGTATTCCTTTGTTTTAATTTCCTTTTATTTGAAATATTAGTGTGACTTGGAATTCGAGGCCGAAATAAGTCAATCAGTGGAAATCTCCCGCAGTGATGAATTGTTACGGGAATTTATAATTACAAAGAGCACTTTTATGCACTGTGGGTCGTGCTATTCAAACCCCATTTAGTGTTTGAACTTGTCTTGGTCCTGAACGAGAAACTCTAATAGCGGATATATATACCTGATAATAAAGGTTTGTTAAATATAGTGAAGTCTATGGTCAACTGTCAAATGATTTTAACCCTATTATTATAAAATTGTTAGATTTATATACCTATCATAGTATTTTGTTTAAAGTATTATGAAGGATTTTGTTGGCTTTTGCCATTTTTAGCAATATATTTTAGTTTGTCCCCTAGGCTAACAAAAAAGCCTTCCTAGATTTCCTTAAAATAAAAGGAGAGAGAGAGAGAGAGAGAGAGAGAGAGAGAGAGAGAGAGAGAGAGAGAGAGAGAGAGAGAGAGAGAGAGAGAGAGAGAGAGAGCACCCAGACCCACTTCAAGTTAAATATTTAAATTTGTTGATGGACAACTGTACCGGCGGCCGAAGGCCGATTCTTTCTACGTTACAAGCTCGCGATCACTCGCCCAGAAATAATCGACATCGGAATGGGGTGAAGCATTTTATTGTCACCAAATTAATGGGGTGAAGTATCTTATAATTTCCAAACTAATAGAGCGAAACAGGGGAGGTCCCAAAAATCCCCCTTCGAACCCAATAGGGTTAAGTTTGTACAATGAGTAGCCTGCAGCAGCAC